>JANZLF010000002.1:1910681-1921213 GCA_026546835.1 Erythroxylum foetidum
ATTTACTCGATGAAATGGCCACTGTAACATTTCAAGGATAGGCATTGCAGTAGCCTGTGGAAAAATTATGCAGAAACCCCTCACCACGCCTGTAATTTGTATTTTGCTAATGTTAGGAACTCGTATAGAAGCTGATCGAGCCATATTGTAGATAGTTGGTTGGTTGGTGTTGTAATCACTAGGGACTCGTCAGTTCTCAGATAAATTGTCACGACTCTAATCTTAGTTTCTGAGAACTGATTGTACGATACTGTAAGCCGATCATTACCATATAGTTTCGTGTGAGAATCAACGCCTCATAATGCCTTGACTGATTACCCATTTTAGAGGTAGAGCCGATCCTTTATGATTCATATACACCTCTGATATGTGTACAATCAATGCTAAACCTTTCAGTTTCAACATATGGATTCATTCTTCATGAACTCCACAAAAACTTGCAAAAACAATGGAAAATTTTTCTAAGCAATTACAGTGATGGAATCTATTGAAGTTCCTACAACAGATCAGGACTAATATGTTGCAGAGGAAAAACAAAGGAGTTTCCACTTTCCACTCGCAATTCGTCTAAATTAAAATTTAAATATATCAGTTATCAGTGAATGATCCGGCCGGAGTTTCCAGTTTATAGATATCAGGGCAGCTTTCTCAGGAAGATGGCCTCTGACATGCAGAGAAGAGGTTCCAACTAATAAATGCCGTAACCAGAGAGGTGAAAAGCTCAAAGCCTACAACTTTCGGAAAATGCCATCCCAGTCCTCTCCTTAAGTAGCTGCAAGAACAAGGATGTTCGTAAAGATTAATACATTGACGAGGAAACAGTTGCAGTTTGATAATCACATAATGAAGTACAACTGCAGTGAGAGCAAAATCCTTTTCAAGACAATCATCTTTTGAGTTAATATTTAATGGCATATATGGTCTCCAATCCAAGACACATAGTTTGAATAAAAAGCAGATAAGAACTCTTAACAATACATAAAGTATTGATGCAAATTGATCTTAAATACTTTTATGCAAGTAAACATAGTTTAGATATTGGAAAATTATTCCTAGAAAAGAAAACTAGGGTTCGAAATAACATTCACAAATACATGAAAGATGATGCGAGATGGATGGACTGTTCAGACCTTGTGATGGAAGGCATTGTTGCAACAATGCCTGCACATGCATATATTATCGGAATCAACGTCTTGGGTTTGTTTTTACGAAGCCAAATCAGAGATCCCAATGCTGCAAGTGATATGCTGAACACCTGTATAGTCAGGACAACCAAATTATTCAACCACAAAAACCCACCCAAGTACGAACATCTCCAGATTGACCTATATAGTTTTCTTCCTAAAACCAAGTAAAACAACAGTTTTCATTTTCAAATTACAGCCATTTGCTTGAATCCACAAATTCAAGCAGAATTCTACAACAACAACAATAGTGGGCACGATGTAAATTCTCATAATAAACATACCAGATTCGCATTAGCTTCAAGACCTTGTAGGATGTAATCCCAAGTGAATTCTAGTCCTCTAGCTCCCACCCAAAGTGGTGCCAGTCTATGTAGAACAGAATCAGCAAAGGCCCAACCTGCCATTAAGGGAAAGAAAACCTTAGAGCTAGCAAGTAGTGATGGCCCGTGAACAGGAACTCCCATGAGCAGGATTTCCAAGTTCTACCAATTACGCGTCAAATTGAATTATTGAACAAACCAAACCAGAAACCATACCTACTGAAAAATAAACAGAAAACCCATAGGATTCACAAAGTTCTTTTTAAATTATTATCATAAAACATCTCCCACAAATTAAACAAAATTCAAAGGCCGCATATATCCACCTTGAAGATGATAGAAAAAGGAAAATCATTCTTTTCAGTTACCAAATGAACATGGCAAACTAAAACTCAAAAGCATTCGCAAACACAATAAGAGATGTGTATGATTCCGATTAATGACATTAGACCACCGTGAACCAACACTATTTAAAACAATTAAACATTTTATTCAGGTAACACTCACCAAGTCCCACAGCCTGAAATTTATGATTCTGAGAGATGTTGCGGTGAGTCAACTGGGTCAATGCAAAGTATAGTCCAGCAACATCTATAAAACCAATAAGGGCTTTCAACAATTCCTAAATGGAGAAGATGCTTGTTAGTAAAGGACCACAAACAGTTCATAACAATATGAAGAGAACTCAAAACATCGAAAATATAACTACAAGTGCATAGATTATCCACAGATCTCAACTGGAAAAATACAAACCTGGTACGGATCAAAGCTGTCATTTTCCGACACCTTAAGAAAAGTTGCCAAGCAAACAAGCTATCAAACCCAAAAATGGGATTAAATTAGACAAACTCAAACTATGAAAATACAAAACTGAAAATTTTCTTTCTAATAATTGATTGCTAACCTTAACCAAAGCTGTGCCCAGATAGACAAGGGCCGACTTAATAGAGGTGCCAAGCGTATCGTACTCAGACCTGTGAAGCATTCATATGAAAAAAGATGACATTAGACCCTTGAAAGATTGAGTATTTCAAAGAAAAGAGACCCGTGGGAAGATCTGTAAGTAAAGTACATACAGTGGAGTTGCCGAGTAGTAGACGGCGTGTGGACCGAAGGTCAGAATCGCACAGTTGAAGAAGTGAAACACCGTCATCTCTGTCTCAATCACACTCGCAGCGAAGTAAACTCTGATCGGAATCAAGGGAAGAAAAGTTGCACGTTGTTAGCAACCACCAAACGACATGAACGACCGCGTTTTTGCCCTAACCGACTTGTCAGACCCGATGTCTCACTAGATTAACATGGACCGGACCGCGTATTTAAATGGGCTTAACATAAGACCATGACATATGAGCCCTAATCCAAGTTATTCAAAGGAGTTCTTTAAGAATTTTCATATTCCAAGTACGTGTGTTTGAATTGCATGAACGTATGAGTATCCTTAAGTATTATAATTCCTTGATCTTTGCGTGTCAAACAATACTTAATTTTGAACGTCAAATGGCTTAATATTAACATTCTTTGATCCTTAAGGGATTAAAAAATGACTTAATAGAATATGTTATTCCATTTTAAGGTTAATTATAGAATAATCTCAAATTTTACTCAATTTTGTAATACTATCTCGAACTTTAAAATTTGACACTAAACTATTATAACTTTTAATTTGTAACAAAAATTTCTGATATTAAATTTTACATTAAATTGGGTGACAAATCACGTTATATTTATATGTTTGTCACGTGACAATCACATAGGATAGTTTAGGGTTTTCATAAACGTCACTACACTTTTAATTTATTAAATAATAAATTTCATATGTAACATAACTATCCTATGTTGCTACCACGAGATAAACATATAAATATGACATGGCTCGCTTTGTCACTCAATTTGACAAAAAACTTAATATCGGATTTTTTTATAAATTAACAGTTGAAACATTTTAATACCACCTTTTAAAATTCGGAGTAAAGTTTATGATTATTTTTACAACTAATCCTTGATTTTAAACCCTTAATTTGTGGTAGTAACGTACTTAAGTATTAAGGTTCTTAGATTCTTAAATGTCAAATTGTCATATATACTGAAAATTTCTGATTTTAATACTCTAAAATATATAATTTATAAATTATTACGTAAAGATAAAAACAAAATAAAAAATGCTTAAAGAATTCATTTAATTAGGTGTTGGACTTGGAAAAAGTAAAAGTCATGCAACACCAAAGCCCAAATCAACCCATTGGTCCAATGTGGGCTCTAGTCAAACTAGAAAAGCCCTCTTCTTGTTTTTTACTAATTCGTTATTTAATACGTATGACGATAAAACTAAGCGTTCACTACGGATGTCCGGCTTGGAACTTAAATCGGACACGTGGCCTGTTCAGAGAGTTAAAAGCTTGGGGCCAGGAGGGGTTTAGTACAAAAGATCCATTCATGCTTGGCTAAATTTTGGATTTGACTTTTAGTAGTGTTTTTTTAAATAATGACCCTGCTGCGTATAATGCACATTTGGTTGTTCCTATATTTGGCTAAGTTTATATAAACACGAGCTAAGCAAATGTTAGAGTAAGAGTCAAAAGTAAGGTGATAATACATATAAAGCTTTGAACAAATCCCCGGAGGGTGGATGGAAGTTAATACTGACAGGACAGGGCAGTGAAACCAGGAGCTTCTACGGCTTTTGCCAGAGGGTTAAATAGGGATTGCCACAGTCACTGGCGTGGCGGCTTCCAACAGAATCTCAGTAGGTGCTCACCTTTAACGGCTGAGCTTTGAGAGATGTTCACTGGCCTTATGCTGGCTTGGAACTTGGGGCATCGCAGGGTGATTGTCGAAGTGAACTCCACTGAGGTCATTACTCTCCTCTCTTATCCTCACAATGTGCTAATTGAGTTTCCTTTTTTACTGCCAGGTACCCGGGAGTTTTTACAGAAGTCTTGGGAGGTTCGCATCCAGCATATTGTTCGAGAAGGCAATCAATATGCTGACCGTTTAGCGACCTTTTCCAACGTTCTACGTCCAGGTCTGTATGTCCTTCAGGAGCCGTCCTTCAGAGTCCAGGAGCTGCTTCGGTGACTTTTGCTCGTGCTATGAGTTAATTTAGCTTAGTTTGTCCCTTTGTACTAAAAAAAATAAACTTTGAACAAAAGGCATAAAAAAAAACCTATGTGGACCACAAGTACCAGGAGAATGAAAGGTGTCGACAGGGTCACGAGTACGTTTTTAAGAAAAGCACACCTTACCCTTCCACAAACATAATAGTTATTAGGAATTGTAGGCATGAAATCCAAAAGGTGATGATGCAGATGACTTCTCCTTCTTTTTTTCCAAAGCTAAAATGGGAAGAAATCACTTAAATAAAGAGATATTTAAAAAATGCATGAATTAAAGTTTTTAAGTTAATGATATATTTTATTTAATTTCACTTATTTTTAATTATCGCATATAATCTAAAGTATAAAAATTAGAATATTTTAAATTACTTATAAATTTATATATTTTTGTCTTTCACTTTTAAATTGCATCATTAAATAATTATTTTACCCCCTTTTTTTCTATCTTGTAATGAACAATCGAGTTCATGATCAACCTAACCTGCAGAAATTTACACGTAATTCTCAAAATTTACAGAAATTTTGGTGCGTGCGATTTAAAATAGAGCAATTCTACTACCAGGACCAGTCCAGTTTTTCAAGTTTCTTTAGTGGGGATTCAGAAATCTCCAACAAGAACTGATCCTAGGCACATGCTCGGCCTGCAAATGGGGTCCCTCTCCCCCCTTGTCATAAATATCCTGTGTTAATCTTATTTCTGTCAAAACGACGTAGTTTTGAGATGAGAACAGGCAGACAATCTACTCCATATAAATTTCTGGGATAATAATAATAACAACTGATGAAGAGAGTTGAAAACAATCACCAGGCTTGATCCTTCTTTTGTTTTCTTTTGCGGTAGCAGAGAGACGGAGACGGAGACGGAGACGGAGACGGAGACGGAGACGGATGATGATGAGTGCTCTTAGACCAAGAACACACGACCTGTCAGAGCTCAGCTCACTGTTTTCAGGACTAAAAATCAGTTCTGTACCATAATAGATTTTTATTCAAACTCCCAAGAAACTGGTCTCCTCCGACTCCGAGTCTTCAGTCTTGGTGTAAATGAGTAGAGAAGGGACTGGGGACTGGGGACTGGTTACAGGTTACTGGTTAGGTTATTAATGGTAGTAGGAGTTAGGCACCTATCAGTCACCTTCACCTCAGCTTAGCTCAGTTCACTTCAAACATCTCATCGGTGGCGTATGGAATGTAGATAAATATGCAAGTTGCTTACACCTTACAAAAGAAATTTCACTGTCAACTGTGTTACAGTCAAACGGCAGAGATAAACCTAACTTCCATTATCTCTGTTCCCTACAAAAAAAAAATAACAATAATTAATAAAACTAAATAAGAATAACTATACATATTTTTCTATGTGTATAATAAATAATTATATTCAAAATTTATATTAATTAGATATTTGTTTAATAGAAACTTTTTTGAAAAATATAAATTTTAAAATAAATAAAATCATTAAATGTTTGCTTGTTTGTTTGTGTCAAGAAAAGTTGAAGAGTTAGGGCTAGCTAGGCTTTGACTTGTTTCACATCTATCCTTGTTCCTGCCGATATTTGACACATTCGGTTCAGTGATGGATGCACTAGTCCCTAGAATTCGAGCGGTGGCGCGTACAGATGTGAACTCTTTTTGTCTTCTTGCTAAGGGACTTGGACCACCTGCAAGGAGGAGTGGGGATGAGTTATCCATACGAAGAGAAGAGTATATCACCATTCATGTCTATTCAATATTCCAAACGTGATCTAATGTCACCGGTGGTGCACGTCAGCCTAAACGGCGTAGATTCCGGTGATTCCTTCCCCTTTATTTTTCTGTTTTGTCTTCTATTATGAGTGGGAGAAGGTGAAAAAAAAAAACCCAACTTCCAAGCCAACACATGCCTCTATTCTCATCTCACGAATCACCATGAAGAAGCTAATATTCTTCCAAATGCTTTAACCACTATTTTATTGCTTCTCACCAGACAGAATATGCATCAACATCTACTCCACATTTGGACAAGAAGATGAGATAAGCCTCCCAACAGGTCACCGTCTCCTCTCCGCCCCAACCCAGTGTAGTGCCCGCCGCTCAATGTATGGCTCTTTATATTAATGCCGGGTCACCTGGTGCATATATTAACAAAAAGAAGAACAATAATAAAAATAAAACAAGACTTACTACTTAAATTGCACGGATAGAAAATTTTTGTGTTAACGGATTTATCATTTAAATCAAGTTTTTTATTTTATTCTAAATTATTAATTTATTAAGTAAAAATTGACATATATATATATATATGTAATTAAAGATTAAAGATTTATTAAGTAAAAAATGACACATATATTTATTTATTTGTTAAGCTAGCACAAGTTGGTTCTCATAAGACAAACAGAGAGAATATGGAATATAGAGCGGGCCAAAGCAATTGAAAACACCGGAAATGAGCCACAGGGAGACATGTTGACCGCATATTCCACATAACAAGCAAAATCCCATAACAAGGCAAAAATATAATTAAAAAAAGGGAAACCCATTTCCCGGAGAATCTAGAGCGCATCAGGCGCTGACCATGGCTTCGAAAACTATTATTGTTCTTAAGAATTTAAGATTAATAAACAAAACGGAGACTCGTGGGTTTGCGAGCTGAGCTCTATTCAGAAATGGAGGATTGAAGAGAAGGCAAATGCCATATGGACCTAGACAAGGTCACGTCCATAAGTCACGTGACCAGAACCACATGTTGACGCCGACGAATATGGGATGTTTTTATTCCACGCGCGCTTGGGGCTCGACAGGTGGGCTTGGCCGTGGAATATTTGGACATCGAGACCAGATGATTATAATTTTGTAATTGGACAAGACAGTCTCCCCTGATTTGAGAGTTTTAGGTCTGGGGGTACCGTTCCACACGCTCTATTTCTTCACGCTCTCGACTCTCTTTGCTGGTGGCATTTTTATACATTTCAGAGAGAAAATATAAGATAATTGTATTTAAGGATTATAAAAAAAAAAACAAAAAAAAGGAAGGCTAAGAAAAACTGGAAAAGAGATTTTTTCTAACCTTATGTCGTGTAATTAGTATTATCCTTTTATACGTATGATATTACCGGAAGAGAGATAAAATGTGAAGTAGGATAGTGAGAGACAAATTACAGGTGGCTAATATTATTGACAAATTGAAAAAAAAAAGACTTAAGTAATTTGAATATGTAAACAGGATGCCCTTTAATATTCCGGTACGACAAAGCAAGAGAATAAACTTTAGTAATTACAAGAGGAGAAGAGGAAGGTCTTACAAGAATTAGAGGAGATGATCAAGAAAAATATGTCAGAATTGGTCCTCACGACTGCAGTGACTCGAATTAAAAAAACCTGGCGTGATAGGATGAGGTTTAACGGCATACTATAAAGCCCTCGTGTCTCATCCTTACAGTCTAGGGAATTTTTTTTAGGTATAGGGGAAAGATTCTCATGAGGGACGTATAAAATCATATGATTGCCGCATTTTCAGGGCACTGATCAAGGAAGACTCATAACATAACTAACAACGAGAGAAGCTAGTCTTTGCAGGGTGAAAGGTAACAGCAGATTATGGTCACCATTAGATGTGTGTGTATATATATATATATATATATATTTATTGTCAGTCTTTACGTATTTACTCTTTTAACTTTCATCACTATTATTCTGTCACATTTACATGTGAGCCTATTGAAAATAACCTCTACATAATGTAGGGGTAAAGTTGCATATTATTAGACCCCCTAAATTCTGTTTTATTGCAAAATTTTGAGATATGATGATGACGATGATATCATAGTAGTAGTAGTAGTTCTTCCCCTTTAGTTATTTAATATAAGCATTTCCCAACATAACTTAAAATTTGTTTTGTAATTGAATTTTGGTTGTGTGTGTATTCGCAGGCCTGCTCATATGTAGGAGGGAAGGGGTTTATTAGAAACAAATTCTCTAGCAGTTAAGAAGAAAGCTGCATATTTTTTGACTTCTCTAAACCCTATGTTCAAGGAACGCTCTCGCGTTTTTGTGCATAAGACGGGGTCTATCAAAAACAACTTCTCCACCAATTAAAAATAAAATTACATATTTTTTGACCTCCTTATATTCGACATTCATAAGGACTTTTATTATATTATTGTTGTTGTATAATAATTAATATAAAATATATGACTAAAAGGTTATTAAATATTTTAAAAATTATATTAATATCCAATAAAAATGATTATATGATTTTAATGAAAATTTTAATTTCAAAAGTACTTCTCATTTTTTTGTCTGAATTATTAAGTAGATTAACTCTTTTTAAATTATACATTTAATTTATTTAAATAGAGGAAAAAGGTATAGACCAACTAGTATTACTGGATTGAAACATTCATTGACTCATTTCTAAAACTTAATTCTTAAGCGAAAAAATAGAGTAGGACCAGTTCACTGGTCACAAGATAACATCATAAATATTCATAGTGTTATATTTATCCTTGCATGGCTAAAATGGGGTGGGTCGCAAAGCGCGTGGGGTATGAAGTTTCAGAAATGAGTGCAGATAGAGTGGCATGTCCGAGACCTTAGTGACACGTCTTGGTCCTCTTACGTTATACGACTCCACATTCCAAAATGTTATATATATATATAACTAATTTTTTAGTTTATTATTTTTGAATTTTAAAAATGTAATCTAATATCAAAATAGAATAAATCATATATAATAATATAATATAATAATTAATTTTGGCAAACGTGAAATAAATATTATTTTATTTCAAGTTATTAATTTAAATCATATGTAATAAGTTTTATTTGAATAAAACATAAATTAAATTATAATCTAAACAATATTTGATTTACGAATAATATTTATGTAGAGTGTATTTTATTATTATTTAGATAAATTTAAAATTTAAAGAATTTTCTTAAATTCTCTTAACCTACAGTAAAACTCTATATTTTATTAAATAATTAAAAAATTATTGAAATTTCTTAAATTAGAATAAAACTCCATGTATTCTACTCTATCAATTTAGCGTAATCAAAATAATCCTATATTCCTATGGCTAGAGTGTGGGGTTCGCACGTGTACAGCTCGATATTTATTGGCAAAGTTCGTACGTGCGTGTCCGAGACTGAATTAAGAAATAAGAAGAAGACTTAGACCACTCTTAAGTATACGTTGGGTCGGACACTGTTTGACTTAGACCTTAGGCTTAGCTGGCAACCAAATGGTCGGTTTAGGCTAAGTACACTCCACTGGCAATAAACAAGAAGGCTTAGTACTTTTTTCCTTTTTGTCTACAACAAACGTGTGGGTCAAGGCTTGTTTGTGAAATGGAATAACCTTAATCGCACGTTACGAGGATAGGGATCTACGTAATAACCTTAATCTTTTTGCTGTATTTTAGATTTATCCTTTGTTATCATATGAAAATGCATTAATTATGATATCATTACTATGTTGTATTTAAATCAAGAGTTATTTATTGAATGAATGTAAAGATGATAAAAAATTCAAATTAATATGCATTTTAAGTATAAAAGTGATCCATCTTAAACTCAACCCGAATTTCTTTTAAAATATTTTTTATATATGAAAATAAATTATATTGAATAGCTTGAATAATAAACAAAACATTAAATATATCTTCTTTTTTATTTTCTAGTACTCCACATACAATTCTAAGATCACTTTTTTTTGACTTAAAAGATACGACTTAAAATGTAAAATACAGACTGCATATAATTGATAACCTTCTCCTGATTTTCCCAAAACAAGGAACGTTGTGCACTAGGGTTCCTCCTACTAGACATGCAATTATGTAAGATAAATACTTATTTATATTGGTAAGTGAAATAACTTAATTATCTTAAGTTTTTATTTTTTACTATATATATATATATATATTCCTAAC
>JANZLF010000002.1:1959650-1975013 GCA_026546835.1 Erythroxylum foetidum
CGCCACTCTCGCGGGACACGGACTCGGATATCACCAACGATATCGGGTTCGGGTCTTACGGGAGTGGGGTGTTACATTTAGGATTTGATTGTATTTGTTAAGTTCACCTTTTTAAAAGCATGTTGTAAATAATATTTTGGTATGATTATGTCCTTTCTTGACTAATTAATATCTTTTACCCTTTTTGTCGAAGTGCATGCTTATACTTGGTGTAATCTCTACTTTTTGAAGTTCATAAATTTTGATTTCTTTTTTTTTTGCATTTTTGAGCACAATTGGAGATGTTGTAGGTATAGCTGTAAGTTTTGCAAGCACGATCACCAAAAATCTACCTAAAAGATGTGATGATCCTGCCTGATATTCTTAACCTGTAGTTGATTGAGGGATAATAGGTTAGTTTATATTAAGTTATTGTCTCTTTTCATTATTGTTTTGATATATAACATTTTCTATATGCAACTATGGTCGCTGAAGATGTTTTAGGTACGCCTTGGACTTTGTCATCTCGTCTCTAAAAGAGGAATTGGTTTTTAACAGAGCCTAGCAATGACCATCCTTGAAAAATGTAATCCAAAAACTCTAAAACTTTTGGTAAATGCAATTATAGTATTTTATTGCACTCAGAACTTTGCTTTAATATTAGAATTATTTATACCTACAATTTTGTCACAAAAGATGACTCTGTTGATTATGACAATGGTTGGATTTGGTGGTTTTTATAGAGATCGTATGAAGGTAACCATTTTTTTTTTGTATTACTTGGCGAAGAAATATTGAATCTTAGATAATTGCTTTCTTTCAAGCAAGTACTCACTGTTGGGATTTATTTTTATGTTTAGGGTTAGAGGATCAAAGTTTTAAGGTTTAGGTTTTATAATTTAGGTCTTAAGATATAGGATATAGGTTATAGTATTTAAGATTAAAGTTTAAGGTTTAGGGTTTAGGTTTCGCATGTAGGTTGTAGGTTATAGGTCTTAATTATTAGGATTTAGGGATTAGTTTTTAAGATTAAAGTTTAGGTTATAGGTTATAGGTTATAGGTTATAGGTTATAGGTCTTAGGAATTAGGATTTAGGATTTATGATTTGGGACTATCGTTCAAGATTTAAGGTTTAAGGTTTAGAGTTTGGAGTTTAGATTTTAGTTTTAGGATTTAATATTTAATATTTAAGTTTAAGGTTTAGGATTTGATTGTATTTGTTAAGTTCACCTTTTTTTAAAGCATGTTGCAAATAATATTTTAGTATGATTATGTGCTTTCTTGACTAGTTAATATCTTTTACCTTTTTTGTTGTAATGCATGCTTATACTGTAGGTTTTGCAAGTGGAGATGTTGTTAGTATAACTGTAGGTTTTGCAAGAACAATGACTAAAAATCTGTCTAAAAGATGTGAGGATCCTGCCTAATATTCTTAACCTATCATTGATTGGGGGGTACTACTTAACGAGGTTAGTTTATATTAGGTTATTTGCCCTTTTCTTTACCGTTTTGATACATAACACTTTTCATAAGCAACTACGATCGCTAAAGATGTTTCAGGTATGCCTTGGACTTCGTTGTCTTGTCTTTGAAAGAGGAATTGGTTTTACTAGTGCTTAGTAATGGCCAACCTCATAAAATGTAATCCAACAGCCTTAAGGCTTTTTTTAAGTATAATTATTGTATTTTAGTGCACACAAAACCTTTGCTTCAATATTGTAATTATTTATATCTATAGTTTGTGGCAAAAGACGACTCTGTTGATGATGAGAATGGCTGAATTTGGTGGTTTTGAAGGTAACCTTTTTTTATTTCTTGGTAAAAAAGTATTAATTCTTGGATAATTACATTCCTTAAAGCATGTACTTACTGTATGGATTTATTTTTAAGTTTAGGGTTAAAAGGTTAGAGTTTTACTGCTTAGGTTTTATAGTTTAGGTCTTAGGATATAGGATAAAGGATAAAAGGTATAAGATATAAGATATAGGACTTAGGATATAAGATATAGTGTTTAAGATTAATGTTTAAGGTTTAGGTGTAGCATGTAGGCTGTAGGTTATGAGTCTTAGGTATTAGGATTTAGTGTTTAGTGTTTAGGATTGAAGTTTAAGGATTAGGTTATAGGTTATAGTTATTAGGATTTAGGATTTAGGATTTAGGATTTGGTACCATTGTTTAGGCTTTAGGGTTTAAGATTTAGAGTTTATAGTTTAGGTTTTAAGTTTTAAGTTGTAAGAATTAATGTTTAGTGTTTAAGTTTAAGGTTTAGGATTTGGTTGTATTTGTTATATTCACCTTTTTTTAAAGCATGTTGTAAAAAATATTTTAATATGATTATATGTTTTCTTGACTAATTAATATCTTTTTCCTTTTTTGTCTTAATGTTGGTTGTACTTAGTATAATCCCTAATTTTTTAAGCTCATAAATTTAGTATAATCCCTAATTTTTTAAGCTCATAAATTTTGATTTCTTTTTTAATTTTTCAATATCGAGCACAATTGGAGGGGTTGTAAGTACAGTTGTAGGTATTGTAAGCACGATTACCAATAATCTATCTAAAACATTTGAGGATCCTGCCTTAGATCCTTTACATGTTGTTAATAGAGAGATACCATTTAACAAGGTTAGTTAATATTGTGTTATTGGCTCTTTTTTTTAACCTATTTGATACATATCATTTTCCATAAGCATCTATGATCGCTGAAGATGTTTAAGGTATGCCTTGGACTTGGTCATCTTGTCTCTGAAAGAGGAATTAGTCGTTTTAGGTACGCGTTTCGGATATCAGAATTTGTCCTTCAGTTAGATTAAAGTGTTTCGTTTCCTTTGTTTTGAGATCCTTTGATTCCCTTGGTTTCCGCTGTATGTTTTCCGTTGCGTTTTGTTTTCGTTGATTCTGAGCTTTTCGTTTCTTTTCACTTCCGCAAGCTTTTTGATCTGTCTTTCGCTTTTGATTCGGTCTTTCATTTTTGCCATCTTGTTTTTCGATTTATGTTTCCGAGATTGGGTTTCGGAAACAGGATCCCAACATTTAGCATGTAGGCTATAGGTTATAGGTCTTAATTATTAGGATTTAGCGTTTAGTTTTTAGGATTGAGGTTTAAGGTTTGGGTTATATGTTATAGGTTATCAGTTTTAGGTATTAGGATTTAGGATTTGAGACCATGGTTCTAGATTTAAGGTTTAAGGTTTAGAGTTTAGAGTTTAGATTTTAGGATTTAACATTTAGTATTTAAGTTTAAGGTTTAGGATTTGGTTAAATTTGTTAAGTTCACCTTTTTTAAAGCATGTTGCCAATAATATTTTAGTATGATTATATGCTTTCTTGACTAATTAATATCTTTTACCTTTTTTGTTGTAATGCATGCTTATACTTGGTACAATCTCTACTTTTTGAAGTTCATAAATTTTGACTTTTTTGATTTTGCAATTTTGAGCGCAACTGGAGATGTTGTAAGTATAGCTATCAGTGTTGCAAGCGCGATTACCAAAAATCTATGTAAAAGATGTGAGGATCCTGCCTAATATTCTTAACCTATCATTGATCGAGGGACAACACTTAATGAGGTAAGTTTATATTGGGTTGATGGCTCTTTTCTGTATCGTTTTGATACATAACAATTTTCCTTAAGTAACTATAATCACTGAAGATGTTTCAGGTACGCCTTGGACTTGTTCATCTTGTCTCTGAAAATGGAATTGGTTTCTACCAGTGCCTAGCAATGGCCATCCTTGAAAAATGTAATCCAACAACTCCAAAGCTTTTGATTAGTGGAATTATAGTATTTTACTTCACACAGAACTTTTGCTTCAACATTATAATTATTTATACCTACAATTTGTCCCAGAATACGACCCTATTGATGATGACAATGGCTGGATTTGGTGGTTTTGATAGAGAAGGTGTACAGGTAACTATTTTTTGTCTTACTTGGTAAAGAAATATTGATTTTTAGATAATTGCATTCCTTAAAACATATACTTACTATTGAGATTTATTTTTAAGTTTAGGGTTAAAGGGTTAGAGTTTTAAGGTTTAGGTTTTATAGTTTAGGTCTTAGGATATAGGATATAGGATATAGGAAATTGAATATAGGATATAAGATATAGGACATAGGATATAGGATATAGGATATAGTATTTAGGATTAATGTTTAAGGTTTAGGTTTAGCTTGTACATTGTAAGTTATAGGTCTTAAGTATTAGGGTTTAGTGTTTATGATTGAAGTTTAAGGTTTAGGTTATATGTTATAGAACCATGGTTTATGTTTTAAGGATTAAGGTTTAAGGTTTAAGGTTTAGAGTTTAAAGTTTAGGTTTTAATTTTTTAGGATTTAATGTTTAGTGTTTAAGTTTAAGGTTTAGGATTTGGTTGTATTTTTGCAGTTCACCTTTTTTAAAGCTTGTTGTAAATAATATTTTAGTATGATTATGTGCTTTCTTTACTAATTAATATCTTTTATCTTTTTTGTCGTAATGCATGCTTATACCTAGTATAATCTCTAATTTTTAAAATTCATAAATTTTGATTTTATTTTTTAAATTGTCAATATCGTGCACAACTGGAGGTGTTGTAGGTACAATCGTAGGTGTTGCAATCACACTTACTGAAAATCTATTTAAAAGATGTGAGGATGCTGCTTCAGATCCTTAACTTGTTGTTGATCAAGAGATAGCACTTAACAAGGTTAGTTGATATTAGGTTATTGACTTTTTTATTTACGCAATTGATAAATAACATTTTGCATAAGCAACAATGGTCGTTGAAGATGTTTTTGGTGTTAAGTCAAAATGACTTTACTTAGATATAATTTTGATGTATAACTAAAGGAAAAAATAAAAGAAAAACAAAAGCAAACGAAGCAATACAGACGAAGCGACGCAGACGTAGATGCACAATGAAATGTAGACGTAGACGCAAAAGATAAAAATAGACGCAGATGCAAAAGAAAAATACAGACACAGACGCAGACACAAAATAAAAACAGACAAAGACGCGAATTGAGAAAAACAGACGCAAAAGAAGAATTGAAAAGCAGACGCAAGAATCGGTTCGGGTTAGTTACAGAACTCAACTGATTAACCATTTCTTTTAAAGATTCAAGAAATAAGATTTCAGAAACAAGAATCAAGAAGCAGTTAGAGACAAAGGCTATAAATACAAGTCGAAGTCGAAGATTGCAAATTTAGTTAAAAAATTTAGCTGAATTACATCTACGCGATCGTAAAAAGCATACTGTATAAATTAGCCGAGAGCTATTTTTACTGTAACAAGTTTCAAACACTTTTCTGTGAGGAAGAAGTACAGATAGCCTACAAAGGCTAAGTGTGAAAGAATACTGATTGTAGAGACCTGAAGAGGCTCGTAAAGAATAATTGTAAAAGTTGAAGAGATAGTGAAATCTCATAAAGAACTCTGAGGACTGGACGTAGCCCACAGTTTGGGGTGAACCAGGATAAAATTACTGTGTCAACTTCTCTCTACCCTATATCTCTTAAAGCTCAAATTTTTATTATCACTTAATTTCCAAAACAAGTTTTTCAAAGTTTTGATTGAATGGAACTTACTGAAGTTTCTGTAAAAGAACTTGTTTTTAACGAAACAGTTTTGAAAGATTTTTCAAAAAGGAGAATACACAATTCAAACCCCCTGCTCGTGTATTCACTATCGTATTATAAGCATTGCACTAACGTGTAATTTACTTCAATCCGATCTCCGGATCGAGTCCCAACACTAAATGATACAAAGACATTTACTCCTCCTAAGGACATAACTAGTGCTTGTCATACATCAGGGTGAATAAATTCTAGAATTTTTTTGCTTCTTAACTTTAATGTAGTGAACTTTAATCAATGCTGATTACTCACAATGCAATGCTTACAGAAGGGTAGTGATACCTTTGTAAGACCTAGAAGTAGATTCCTCTCTGCAAATATCTTCACTCCTTCTTTTGACATATGTCTAAGCTTTTTATGTCACGTCATTGTAGATTTGTCATCTGGAGTAGTCACTACAACGAATGCCTCTCCTTCTTGCAAAGTTACTCCTTTTAGCTTGTACAGCTTTACAACAATCTTCTCTGCTTTCATAAATACTAATGCTCCTTTAATCAATTTCATGATCTTGTTTTGAATTTTAAATCTAAAGCCGAGATCATCCAGTTATCCTACAAACAAAAAATTCTTCTTTAAGCCCTCCACATATCACATTTTTTCAATAGTCTAAGTTATCCCATCATGCATCTTTAACTTGATAGTCTCGATACCAACGATCTTCAGAGCTTGATCATTACAGTTATATACAAATCCCCCAGAGACAGATTTATACTCATGGTACTATTCTCTTCAAGAAGTCATATAAAAAGTAGCTGCTAAATCAAGAAGCCATATATCAACAAATCTTCTCTTACCTCCAACAGTCGTTGTCGCTTCACAGACCATTATCCTCCATCATCTGAAGTATTTGCTGCATTTCCTTGAGGAATATAATTTTTCTTATTCAGATTCCAATAATCATTCTTCAGCTGCCCTTTCTTGCCACAATTGTAGAACTTAAAATTCTTCTTACTCCTGGATTTTGATCTATCATGGCTATGACTCTTACTTGAGCCACGTTTCATTGATCTTCTTCTCGTCACCGTCAAGGCCTCCGTTTGTTGCGAATTTGTTAGCCTGTCTTCCTTACTTTTGAGCCAACTCTCTTCTTCCATAATAGCAATTGCAATATTGTCGAAAAGAAGAGTATTTATACTGTTTGTTAAATTGATGATGAATTGATCATATAAATCTAGTAGACTTTAGAGTAGAAGTTTCCCCTGTTCACTTATCTCTATTATGTGCTCCAATGATGTAAGTTGGAAAAATAGAGTATTTCAAGTATTTAAGTGCTTCGTAACCGAAGTGGATTCCACCACCTGTAAAGTGTATAGTTTCCTCTTTAAAATTTTTTTATTGTGGAGTGATTTGACCTCGTACAATTTTGTGAAATAATCTCAAATCTCATTTGTAGTCTTCTTCTCCTCTATGTTTGACAACACCCTATCTGCTAGTGTCAGATGAAGATTTGTAATAGCATTCACGTCTATTTCATTCTACTTATTATCATCTGTGAATGTTGTTGGCCTTTCGCTGATGACTGCTAAACAGTTATCTTTTCTCAAGATAGCCTTTATTTTTAACTTTCACAATGAGAAATTACTCCCATTGAACCTATTAATCTCAAATTTTATTGTCATTACTTCTATTAAGAATAGAATTTTGGCTCTCACTATTTCTCGTGAATAGTACCCGTACATATGAATAGTACTCGTATATATGAATAGTTTTGTATATGTGAATAGTACAATATGTGTATGTATAGATAGTACCGTACACGTGAATTGTACTGTATATTTTAATTACAATAATTGCACAGTTTAATGCAAAAATAAATGTGTAAACAGTTGTCATTTTTTTGATTACTGTTCACAAACTTTTACTATGCTCACTCGAAGATAGAACACCTCAGGATTGCAGTAGGCCGATGCCTATAGGATCAGAGGAGCCTGCAGAAAGGTTGACCAGTCCTCGGTAGACTTAGCACCACCGAATGAGCTAGGAGAAATGGATAACCTTGATGGGCCGACCCTTTTATCTTATGCTAAAGAGCTTGCCTCTTCAGGTGGGGATCTAACTTTAGATGCCAACCCTGTAGGAGGGGAGTCCAGGCAAAGGAGTGGGGACTTTTCTGTCGATCCTGATCAAGAAGAAGGGGAGATTCCTCAAGACACAACTAGATTGGGCAAGAATTCAGTGATGCACAAGAAAGCCAAAAAGAAAAGGCATAAGGGGATTATATCCCCTGAATGCCTTTTTTAATGATGTCCTTCCTTGTGTGGAACCCGAGGGGGTTCAATGACCCCCTCAAAAAGACGATGGTGAAACAACTAGTTACCACCTCCAACCCTGTTTTGGTAGGCCTGTTGGAAACAAAAATAAAAACTACAATAGATCGGAAGGGTTTGAATTTTTTGGGACCTCAGTGGAACCTTTTCACCAATCATGCTCATCATTGCAATGGTTGTATTTTGTGCTGGTATAATTCAAAGAAAGTAGCTGTTCAAGTCCTAAGGATCGGAGCTCAATTTATACATCTTTGTTGCAAGGAAAAGGACACGGCTCCATACAGGGTTACACTTATTTACGCAGCCAATCTTGCTTACCACCAATCTGATCTTTGGCAGGAGTTGTTGGACTTTCAATCTGGACTGACTTGCCCGTGGTTGGTTGTCGGTGATTTTAATTGCAGTCTCAATTCCTTAGAGGTGGAGGGAGGAGTTAGATTTCATGGTGGCTCGGTTAGAGAACTCCAACAACTCTTTCGTGACACTGATTTGGTTGATCTTCGAGGCAATGGCAGATGGTTTACTTGGGAAAACAAACAACGAGGTGATATGTACATCAGGAAGAAGCTGGATCGTGCGTTAGTTAATCAACAATGGCTCCGTTACTTTCCTCTTAACTCAGTAGTGTTTGGGGATCTGGTTTTTTGGATCACACGCCTATCCTCTTTCAGCATCAATCTGCTACCTGCAGGTTCGAAGCCCCTTTTTTATTTTTCAATGGTTTATTACGGGTTTAAGGGTTCGTGGATTTGCTAGCTCAGGTTTAGAGGGTGGAGGTTCATGGTTTCAAAAGCTACCAATTCATGCAGAAATTGAAGATGGCAAAAGGAGCGATAAAATTTTTTAGTAAGCAGCGAACTCTTAATATTCAGACACTGGGTTCTCATTTGGCTGACTTACAACAGCAGTGCTATAGAGACCCCCTAAATGAACACCTGCGGGTCCTTGAAACTGATAGTATGTTTAAGTATCAAGAAGCTTTGACACTACATGACTCCATTCTTCGGCAAAAATCACGAAAAACTTGGCTACGAGAGGGTGACCGAAACTCAAAATTTTTTCATGCATCGATCCTTGCTCACCGCAACAAGAACATTATCACTGAGTTGTCTGATTTGGATGGTAATTTATTGAGCGGTCAAGAGGCTGTGGCTTCTCACGTTAGGGATTTCTTTGCTCAACTCATGGGCTGTCATGAAGGACCGAGGAGGAATGAGTTTGGGATCAGGAATGTGCTGGACTTTACTCCAGATCAGGCCACTCTAGACATATTAAATGCCCCATTCACGGCTCTGCAAATCAAAGAGGCCTTATTTCGACTAAACAACTCAAAAGCTCCAGGAACGAATGGGTTTTTCGTTGGGTTCTTTCAACAAACGTGGTCTATCACTGGTCAATTACTCACTGAAGCAGTCCTTGAGTTCTTCTCCTCGGGTAAATTGTTATGAGAAATTAATCACACTTACATATGTTTAATTCCTAAAAAGGAGCGACCTGAGAAGATTACTGACTATCGACCATTTTCTTGCTGCAATACTATCTATAAAATTATAGCCTCTCTTCTAGCTGAGCGTCTGAAGGCAGTTTTGACTGAGGTGGTAAGTAAGGAGCAAGGGGCCTTCTTACCGTCGAGGAGTATCGGTGATAATATTCTATTGCTTTAGGAACTAATGGGGGAGTATCACTCAGGAAAAAAGATCAACAGTTGTGTTATGAAAATTGATCTTTATATAGCTTTGGACACACTTGGCTGGGATTATTTGAGGGATTGCATGTAGTGTATCGATTTGCCTCCCAGATTCTGTCATTGGATCTCCCAATGCATTCAAACGCCCTCTTTGAGCGCTCTCATTAATGGCATCCCAACAAGGCCTTTTATGATTCACAGAGGCATACGGCAAGGGGATCCTCTATCCCCTTACCTATTCACTCTTGCTATGGAGGGTCTCTCCCGATTGTTGTCTAAAATGATGCATTGCAATGGGCTTTTCCAGTACCATCATAACTGTAAGGATCTGAACCTTTCTCATTTAATTTATGCTGATGATGTGCTTCTTTTATGCAAAGCAGAACCGCAGGTGCTGGCTATCATGATGAACTTGATGACCACTTTCTCTCGGTGGTCGGGTATGACCAAAAACATTCAGAAGAGTGGCATTTATGTATCTTCTGACGTGCGCAACAGAGATGGCCTTTGTAATCTGGTTGGATTAGCCCTTCAGCATACTCCATTCTGTTATCTTGGAGTTCCTATCACCTCGGGCAAGCCTCGGTTCTCTGACTTTCTGCCTTTGCTAGAGAAGTTAAAGAGCACAATTAATACATGGCAGAATCGATTTCTCTCCTATGCGGCTAGCATCAATTTGATCGTCTTAGTCTTGAATAGCATGCATGTACATTGGGCAGCTCATATAACTACCCCTAAAAAAGTGATCAAAGAAATGGAGCGAATTCTAAAAGCATTCTTATGGTCTGGCCGGCATGACCAATGCAAGGGAGAAAAGGTAAAATGGAGTGAAGTTGTAGCTCCAAAGAACCAAGGGGGTTTGGGCATTATTTCATTTTCTACAATGCAAAATAGTCTGCTTATGAAGCGAATTTGGCGCTTATTTGTGGACAAAGAAGCTTTGTGGGTCAAATGGGTGCAGGCATACCGCCTTCACGATCAAATCTTCTGGCAACTCCAGCTGAGGTATGACCACTCTTGGATTTTTAAAAGCTTACTGACATTGCGTGAAAAGATTTATCCTTTGATTCGGAG
Source organism: Erythroxylum foetidum (assembly GCA_026546835.1). Lineage (NCBI taxonomy): Eukaryota > Viridiplantae > Streptophyta > Magnoliopsida > Malpighiales > Erythroxylaceae > Erythroxylum > Erythroxylum foetidum. The sequence goes on from JANZLF010000002.1 coordinate 1,970,276, forward strand.
TAGATTTGGGGATGGAGATGACATTTTTTTTTGTTTGACAATTGGCATATGATGAGTCCTCTTTGGCTGCGTGATGACTTAAACGGAGTTCGTAATCATATTCCTACAAACGCCACTTTAGCATGGGTTGTGCGGGAGAGTGACCGCTTGTATAGGCATAGGTTTGGCTATCTTCTTATCAGCTATTTGCAAGGTACCTCCCTTCATAATTCTCCAGACAAGATGATATGGACTCCTACTCAAAATGGAGACTTCACAACCTCTTCTGCTCGTACCATTTGGAGAGGGTTGACGGAAACGGTTCTATGGTCTGAACTCATTTGGAAACAGGTGTTATGTCCTAAAGCTGCTTTCCTCTTATGGTTGGCCATCAAAAACAGATTAAGAACAAAGGACAGGTGGTTCGGAAGTTATGATCCCATTTGTGTACTGTGTAAGTTAGTCAATGAAAGCAGAAATCATTTGTTTTTTGAATGTGAGTTTACCAAAACAGTTTGGAATTGCATATTATATCTAGTGCGTAACTTGAACTTTACCTATGAGTGGAATGATGTACTAGATGGGGTTATTCGTGCAATCCGTCAAGGGAGGCCGACTAGTCTCCTTATTCGGACCTCTTTCCAAATAGTCCTTTACCACATATGGCGGGAGAGAAATAGACGTATTTACAAGCAATTAGAAAGGACCAAATACGAGTCAGCGGATTATATTATTAACTTGATCAGAGAGAACATAATTGGCCATGGGATGCAGGATCACTTTTGTTTGGCTATTAGAAGACGTTGGAAGATCTAGATGTGGACTGATTCTGGTAGTTGAGTATTCTGTTTTCCTTTGTTTATTATGAGAGTGACTCTGTTATAGTGGCTTGAAAGGCTACTTTCTCTTTTTTGTTTTTCCTGTGTAGTTGTGCTTTGTTATTTTTTGCTCATTGTAAACAATGTTCCTTTAGTAATTCAAGTATTTTAAAATTTCAAAAAAAAAAAACGACCAAATTAGAGAGGTTCACAGTTAAATAGAAATGAAAGAATAATAATGAACAGATATGTTTTACATAAAAAAATCCCTAAATTAGGATAAAATACAAGAAAGAAAAAAATTACTATAAAATTTAAGAGTACAATCTCTCTTTATTTACAAAGAAAAAATACTAAGTCTCTCAATAAATAGAAAAAATAGTCTCTAAATTATTATGAGTATTTAATAAAAGAAGATATTTTGGATGATTTGCGCCGTGCCGTTTGACTTCTATTTTGGCAGTAGATAGGCAGGAGGCGTGCCCTTGGCTTTTATTGCCTACCATTTTTGACATCATCATTGACTACTGCTTTCAAAGCCTTTGTACCTCCGCTGCCTGCAGCCCCAACTTTTCTGAGTCTGACTACGCTTCTCCTTATATGTGATACACTGATACACCATTTGGTCAAATATTAAACAACTCAAGGCCCAACTTTCTGACTACGCTTCTCCTTATATGTGATACACTGATACACCATTTGGTCAAATATTAAACAACTCTCTTCACCCACATATTTTTTTATCCAACATAGCACAACAAATCCCTTCTGTACTCTGCAAACCCTCAGATTGGACATCATGGACTTGAGTTTTGGATGGTTTAGCACCGCCATAGCTGGTCTCTTTCTCCTAGTTCTCTGTTCCGGCTATCTTCTGAGCAAGTCCAATGCTGCAAAAAACGGAGGACCACCTGAAGCCGCCGGTGGATGGCCTCTAATAGGTCACCTTCCACTCTTAGCAGGTCCCAATCTTCTCTACAAAACATTGGGAGCCATGTCTGACACGTATGGTCCAATATTTAAGTTTCGAATTGGGGTACACCCAACTTTGGTCGTAAGCAACTGGGAAATAGCCAAAGAGATCTTCACGACAAACGACGCGGCTGTGTCCTCGCGGCCCAAGTTCGTGGCCGCAAAACACTTGGGTTACAACTATGCCATGTTTGGTTTTGCACCATTCGGTGCTTACTGGCGAGAAATCCGCAAGATAGCTACTTTTGAGCTGCTCTCTAATCGCATGCTTGAGCTACTCAAGCATGTTAGGATCTATGAAGTAGAGACATCGATGAAAGAGATGTACAAGCATTGGACAACGAGGGAAGATGGGTCTAGCCATGTATCGCTTGAATTGAAACGATGGTTTGGTGAATTATCCCTAAACGTGATTCTAAGAATGATTGCTGGAAAGAAAAACACTGGTACTAATGCCGACGGAAATGAGAAATGGCAGAAGGCTATAAGGGACGTGTTCCACTATCTGGGCATGTTTGTTCTAAGGGATGCAGTTCCTTTTCTTGGGCGGCTTGATGTTGGTGGACATGAGAAAGCCATGGCCAAAGTTGCAGAAGTGCTTGACAGTATTCTTGATGAATGGTTAGAAGAGCACAAGCTACGTAGATCCTTAAGCGATAGTAACTGGACAAACAGACACTAGCAGAGGAGAGAAAGTCATGGAATGGTTGAAGAGGTCCCCATAGAAATCACCAAAGGAGATATTTCTATCATCCAGGAACAATTTGGCATTGGGTTAGAACTTTCCAACACCTTCAAAGGAAAATTGGACAAAATTTGGGTAAATATTGTAGTTATTAAACTCTTAGGCCGAACATTGGGATTCAACATGCTCAAATCTAGATTGCTATTACTGCGGAAACCAAAGGGCCAATGAAAATTGTTGATATAGAAAATGAATTTTACCTCATTAACTTCATGGAGGAGGAAGATTATGTGCAGACACTTACCCAGGGGCGATGGATCATCGTTGGACATGCACTATCAGTTCAACCATGTATCCCGAATTCAGACTTCTGGTAAAATAATGCACATAGTGGCATGGGTGCGGTTCCCCGATTTACCAGTCACTAGGTATCATCTATCAATCCTCAAAGCTCTCGAAAATCTAGTGGGTCAAACGGTCAAAATTGACAACCACACACAACTCACTCAAAGAGGCAAATTCGCTCTGGTGGCTGTAGACATTGAGCTCAGCTCATCGCTCCAACCCATCGTCGAGTTAGATGGTGAACTCATAAAGGTAGCCTACGAGGGACTCCCACAGATCTGTTTCTCCTGTGAGAGGATCAGGCACGGAGCCATCAATTGCTCCATGAAATCGATTGAAACACCTGCGACTGCGCAATCTACCGAGGGACTAATGATACCTTACCAACCTGACAACCGTCTAGATTCTTCCTTAGATGGCCTTCGATAAGAAGATTATGAGCCATGGATGCAGTTGATTCACCGCCCTTGTCGATAACTGGCTACGCCAACGGCCCAACGTAATGCACTTTGCGGAAAGATTGACGCCAATTTGATGATGTTTCCAATGAGGTTTTATTTTGGTGTGTTTTCAACCTAAAGGAATAAAGAAAATAAGGATACGCAAGGTTTAATTTCTACGACACCTCTTGAAAACTTGTCTCAAACAATCCCGATGATCAAAATAAAACCCAGATAAACGAACAATCAACATGCCACAATTGAGAAAACAATTGATAAGTGAAAGATGGTTCGAAAAGTAACAAGAACAAAAGAATAATGTTCTCTCTAAAGCCGACGACAGTCAAACAATCTGATCTAAAAAAGAAATTGTAAAACCCTAAAACATAAGTATTTATACCTAGGTCAAATAATAAAAGGTTGGGCTAAAAAACATGAAAGGCCAAAATAAAACGAAGTCCAAAATTAAATAAATAGGTTTGATATCTTATTGGGCTTAAGTGATGAATCATTAAATATTCTAAGTCTTCGTGTTTTCAAGCTCCAAGTGTATCCGGTCCAAGGATTTGAGTTAAATGGAGGAGCACGCAGGAAGGAAGGAGACAGCCACACCTAACAGGTATGGGCCATGGACCATTGTACAAAGACGAGCTCCCAAGCAGACAAGACAAGCGTAGGGGCCCAGGCTTCAGTATGGGAAGAGCCCCAAGACTCCGGATACAACGTCCTCATGCCTGAAGCAGTTAATGAGGAAGTGACCTGTAGCACCCCACTCCCACAAGACTCGAACCCGACATCGATGGTGATATCCAAAATCGTGCCCTGAGAGGGTGGCGCGCTAAAATACTCAATCTTTCAAAAATCCACATAAATATTTTTTTGAAAATCGATAACACAAAATGCAGAAAACGATACTCAATTTAGGCCCACATTCATTCATAAACATTTTCAATTAACGCAAAACCATCGATAAAAATTTCAATAGCCATTAGGGCCCTTTTACAGTTACAAAACACATAAGTCACTTCGGAATACCAATTTATACAAAAAGTTGCAGAGAATGCAATTCAATACAAAATGGGAAAAATATGATGTAGATGCGAACTGATCCCGACCTCTATGTTGGATCGCGTACGGTCTGAGTATTCACAATACACTGCAGAAAAACCATACAACAACATGATGTATAATCGAAAATACCAAGGATGTACGAAAATACCTTGTTTTCGTAAATAGGTTGCTTCTTTTTCGGATTCCAAGACACTGCAAACGCGAATGCCCTCTACCGGTATCCACACGAGTATGCACGATCCGGGCTGCGGCTATGGTGTGCTAGCACGTCCTGAAACGCTTTCCGAACGCCGCTCTGATTTTCCTCTTGGATGGCGGCTAGGGTTTCCTGACAATAGTGTCTTCTTACTAATGAGACCTAAGCTTCTCTATTTATAGAGAAACCCTAATCCCATTGAGGCCCCAATAAGTTTCGGCCCATTATATCT
>JANZLF010000002.1:1988494-1999694 GCA_026546835.1 Erythroxylum foetidum
GGAGGTAAGATTTCATTTTTCACTAACCTCTGTACCCTTTCTTTGGATATATGACCTAATCTTTTATGCCACAAAAAGCAGAACATTCATTATGTGTACTACGTTCATTCCTGTGATATGGTTAACATGAAACAAAGATTCAGCAAAATCAACATCAAGATTGAAATGATATAAATAATCAATTAATGTACCAGAACCATAATAGTACTTATGTTTATACAATGAAAAAAATGTTTCCAATCTTAAATTAAAATCCTACATCATCCAATTTTGTAACAAAAACTAAATTTCTAGCACATTCAGGAACATAAAGACACTTTTCTAGATCTAGGTAACACTAGTGTCCAAGATCAATCTGTATGTCCTAATGCCCTCTATTCATGCCTTCATTATGTTTCCTATATACAAGAACTTTTCAGTTCCGTTTATGGTCTGGATTGAAAAGAATCCCTGTTTAACATGTGACATATGAGTAGTTGCACCAGAATCTATTTACCAAATATTTTTAGGCACATCAATAAGATTTGATTCAAAACATACAGAGACATAGTTTATACCTTTCTTTTCAAACCATGCCTTTCTTTTTGGACAATCTTTCTGAAAGTGATCAGGCTTCTTACAGAAGTGGCATCTCTTATCTTTCTTGATTCGACCCTCATTAACTTTATTGAGAGCTTTGTCCTGATTTTTGCCTTTCTGTCATGGTTTATTCTTGTTGCTACTAGCACCTTGATGAAACATGAGATGAACGGAGTGTTCCTTTATTTTCTTCAATCTCCCTTCCTCTTGAACTAACATGGCCTTAATTTCTTGAAGGTTTCATTTTTCATTAATAGTGTTATAATTCACTTAGAACTGGCCAAACTCTAGAGGAAGTGAGTTGATTATAAACTGTAAGAGAAAGGACTCACTCACATCCATACCTATAGATTTCAACTTTGCAGCTAGGTTTGACATATGAGTTATATGATCATGAATGGGCTGTGACCATTCAAATTTCTTGGTCGTTAACTCACTCATTAAAGTCCCCACTATGGACTTGTCAGCTATATTTGATTGGGAGTATTCCTTAAGCTTTAACATGAACTCCTTTGCATTATCCGTCTTAGGCATTGATGGCTTCACATTTTTTGCGATCGTCATTCGCATCAAATTCAAGCTCAGCTTGTTTGACGGTTCCCAAGTCTCATAATAAGACTTGTCAACTTTAGAACTAGTCTCAGTTATGGCTACGGGCCTTACGTCTGAAACTATGGCTAAGTCCAAATCCATTACATCCAGTTGAAACTGGATTTGTTCAGACCAGTCCCCATAGTTCAGACCATTGAACTTGATTAAACCATTTCCTAAGACGAAAAAACTAGTAGATGCTGCACATACAACATATAGTTCACACATTAATGCTTTGAGAAAACCTAAATGGATTCAAACTAACTAATAAACATTAATTATGCATTTAAATTCTCCTTTGGGTGAAATTTAAAAACAAAGAAGTAACCTATTATGATGCATATATAATACTATAATGGACAATCAAGCATATTAAAGTCAATATGCATGTTATCTTTGGATATACAATCGTATTAACTTAATATGTTGATAAAGTCCCTTTAATGTTATTAATTATAAGCAATGGTTTACCTTTGGGTGACCTCCTAGCGTTATAATTAATAATCTCAATTGTTCAGTTCGACCTTTATATCATTTTAGCATCATATCATCTTAAACAATTGAAACAAATCACAATTAAATGATTAAAAAAATTCAAACTATGCCACTTTGGTGACTAACAAGCTTTCCATGCAATAAACATTTAATTGGACAATTATCATGCATGACAAAATTTAATTTAACTAATTTGGTCACTTTGGTGACAAACAAATTATTATAAATGTCCATAATGTCATGTATTACATTCAACATATACTAGGAAAATTTAATTCCAATTATTACATAATATAAAATATTCAAAGTACCAAAGAAATATAAAATATGGCGCTAATTTCCAAAATTATATTATGTATAAATCAATTATGAATTAAATAATACATTATAATTGGGCCATAAATATTTATTAACTGAATATAACCTTTGGGGGCCCAAAAACTCAACAAAATCAGCCTAGAAGCTGATTTCTAGGCCTGCACACACCAACTTCTGGAGATGCAAACGCAACGTCTGGTGCGTGCACTTCACGGGCCAACGCCTAAGTCTAGGGAAGCGTTTGCACGTGCCAGACGTTGTTTCATCTTCTTCTTTGATGCTTCTGTAAGTTTTTTTTCTTTCTGTCATACCGTTGCTCTTCATGCCATAATCCATCCCTTCCTAGTGTTATAGCCCTCAGAACATGTCAAGTTTTTCGTTGCAAGAAGTAAACGTTCATCTCTTTTCAATAACCGTAAAACATGTCCGTATCCATGATAGCATTATAATCACAGATTCCTTTCCAAGCATGACAATATAATAACAGAGGATGGTTACTTTCGGTTATGTGTATATTATTCTTAATTCTAAACCATTCATCTATAACCATTTCCATGACCGAAGGTATATTTCATTATTTATGTTATGTCAACAACCAAGTTTCATATTCGTTTATGTCATTTTTAAAACATTCATCCGTACTGTGTTTAGTATGGTGATAAAGCATGGCGCATGAAAATCAATTGATTTTCGTAAATAACAACAAGCAATCGTTGTAAAAACACTCCATTCATACGAAAACAATCAAAACATAATCATACCAAAAAGATACCCAGTAGTAAACAAATCATGCAATCCCAGGCTCTGATACCAATTGTAAATAAATTTATGGATCAAATTATTGTTTGCGTACTCATATCCATGATTGTTTATTGTGATATTGATTTGCTTGAACGAATTTTATTTCCTCTCGTCTTCTTCCGTTAGAGAATTCTTCAATGATTCAGAAATGTTATGATTCAATAAGTTTTTTCAACTTATATAGCATCACCAACAGACATGTCCATTGGTAATTTGAAGAGAGAAGAAAAGGGTCTTTGACCCATTTTAGATCTATTCTATAATACCCAATAATCATTATCTTGGGTGCTTGTTATTGAACTCAAATCCATAAGTGACATGGGACATAAAATAGTCTAACATTGATATCAGGAATTCATATATCGCTTATGCCATTATAAATAAAATAGATTTTGGTAGCAGCATTATGTATAATTGCCTCATACGAGAAAGAAAGTCACATAGCTTGAACAACGAATAAGACAGCACATTAAAAATTAGATGTGAGCCCAGGTGAAGACAAATCTTACCTTGCTTCCCACTTGATGTATGTTCAAATTTTGGTTTGTAATCGTTCGTTAGCACTTCTATTTTTTGCTTTGGGTGTGGACTTAGAGGAAGAAGAAGCGAAAAAGACACAAAGTAGTATGATGAAGTCAAAAGGGTAGAAATTTTGAATAAAAAAGTCAATTAAGTATGTAGTTTTTATCTCTCTATTTATAGGCTTTTATTTAAAAAAGTCATGTTCCAAATAATAGTAGTCTTAATAAAAAATAGATGGGCTCAGATTTTATTTTTTATTTGATATCTTAATATATCAATAATAATAATTATTATTCACCAATTAAAATAATGGGGAGCAAAATTTTAATTTTTTTTATAAAATTAAATTTTAAATTAATATTTTTAAACGCAATGGGGGCAAGTAATAAACCAAAGAAAACAAGTAAAACACTCAAAGCAAACACGTAAATGATATACATAAAAGAGAAAAAAATAAAAGAAAGGGAAACAGATGTGATGACTCCTGTTAAGCCCTTATTTAAGGTTATAAGCTTGACCTTTGACATATGTACATCATCCATTATCGAATGGATGCTTGAGCCCAACAGGAAGTATGCTCAAACTCAGTGAGGAGCCTGGAGCACCTTCCCTCGAAGTATACTCTTTATCAACATGATGCCTCGAGCCTTTTGAGGAGTGGAACTTTATCGTTTCACCATCATACTCTAATGTCCACTCGTCTTTTTGGGCTTCGCCCTTCTCACACTAGGATCGCCTTTGTAAGAGTATCACCAATGGGTGTGGCGACTCGACTTCCTGTTTGCCACCTTCAATCTCCAGCTTACTCGCCCACAGCTCTCGTAAAAACTGCACTTATTACGGCTCTTCCTGTTCTTCTTCTTTCACCTATAAACAACTAAGAAAAGGAAACAAAATTTGGTTAGCGATAACATGAACTGCATCTTACCTTAGTAGATTACACATCCTCCATCTTTTCTCAAACTATAACCTCTTCCTCTCCTAACTCTGCTTGCTTATCCTTTATTGCTTCTAGGTTCACCAAATGATCTCCACTCTCTGAAGGAATGCACAACTCCTCAACATCACTCTCCTATTAGCTAAGAACACTTGCAGACACTTGGGTTTCCATGCTCCCTACCACGTCCGCTAAGTGGCTCAATTGATCTTCCAAGGTCTTCAACCTACTCCTCGTTTCTTGCTAGAATTGAAGAGTGCTTATCGCCAAACTCATTGTGATCTCCTCTAAAGACACTCACCTGCTTGTGGTGGTGATGGTGGAGGATTGTTAAAGTTTTCATAAAATCCAGACTAAGCAATAAAGTACCTCGCACTTTTCCCTTCGCCTCAGATTGTCTCGTGATGTCTTCTACAGCTTGGCCTGCAGCGGTACGTTGACCAACCCCAGGTCCAATAAAAGTAAGCCCAACAGCTAAACCGGCAGCAATAATAGAAGCAGCAGAAATTAATGGATTCATGATAAGTTTCTCGCACTAAAACAAAGAAATGGTTAATGATACAATCAACCAATAAATTATGAATTCATATAGTCCTGTGTATCCTGCAAAGCAATACACATACAAAAAGGATAACCCAAAAATGAGCAAATTTCACATATCTTTATTTGTTGGTCATCCCTTAGTACTTGTGCGGCTATGGATGTGCTTTATGGTCAAACTTGGAAGTAACAACATATAGAAACTCATCATCATGATAAGGATACTATGAAAAATTAGAATCAAAAGCATACTGATAGTGAGCCATGCCATTAAAAGAAAAGCAGAAAAAGCTATGAAACTAAAACAAACAAAAGACAAGGTAACCAAAAATAAAAAACAAAAATATCACTAGAAAAAATTATCAAGAAATTCTCCAGCAACGGCTCCAAAATTTGGTACTGCTATCACCTGCAACTAAACTAATAACAACTCTAACAATGAAAAATGCAGTTAGTGAAGAGTTGCGATCGTTCCTATGATAAATTTTTAACGGTAAAGGTTATACGAGTTTAAAGTTAAAAAAAGGAGGATTTTAATTCACGTAAATTTAAGAAATTAGGAATGGAAAAAATAAAAAAATTAACAAAAATAATCATATTTAAAAATTCAGTAGACAAACCTTAGTTTCAAGTCACCGATGTTATCACACTAATATAGATCATCGATATAAAATTCAGTCTATTAACAAACATTCAATGGGTGATGTTTTCTTTTAAGATTAAATGAATAGAAACATATATTCTAAACATTTTTATTAGTCAACAACTTAGATACGATCTTAAGTTTAATTGATTTTTAACTTTAAGGACTAAGAAACCAATGAACAAGACAACACATATAGGACATGCATTTAATCAATTTAAGCACCTTCTTAAAATTTCCAAACTCTAACGTAAAGACGATAATCCTAATTGCCACTTTGGATTACCAAAATCGAATATCAAATCTTACTAATCTGGCTATAAATTAAACAAATCAATTCCTAGTTGCGCACCCTAGAAATCACTCAATTCAATCATGAAAAGCAATTCAGAATACACTCAATATTCATCAATGAAACAAACTTTATTAAGAAATCTCACACATACTAGATGATAATATGGTTCCCTTCAACCAAGAAGAAAGATTTAGCTACTCATAACGAAAGTGAAAACCAATAAAGAAATAACAAAATACAAAGTCTCCATCTGTGGTCTTTTCCAAAAAATATGAAAGTTCTTAGAAAACTATTGTAAAAACATAAACTTTCTATCATAATGCCCCACGTGAACAGTAAAAATGTCTTCTTTTATGATTTTCAATGTCCTCCCTCTTCCCTCCTATCTTAATCTTCAACAGATACACTCCTCACATATTCAGGTTGCAGATCCCTGTTAATAATGCAACAATTTGATTCTTAAGTTTATGAAGATCTTAGGTGGATCGAATCTGATTTCAATCAGGTTTTGCAAATATTCTTTTTCCTTGCACGTGCCTATGCTTAGTCAATTACTTTTCTGCCAGCTAGGAATTCAAATTGTCTTTATTTTCCTTGCATCTTTTTTTATCCAATTTCATCATTCATGTTTAAAAATCATCCGAGAACAATTAAGAAACAAGTCCATTAATTTTGAATAATAATTTCAACACATTCAAGAGATTTATATGCAAAATTAGCACAAAAATGTCAACTTAACAAAAGTCTACACATAACAGTTAGATCCATTAAAACTTTTGGAATATATATTTTATATAATTGACAAAAGTTTGATCCTGTTAAATTTTTCATCTATTGAGGGTCTATTTTGAATGTTTTAAAAATGTTATAGTTGAATTTAAATGCTCTGAAATATTAAAGCTCAATATGTATTATGATAAAAACTTTGATGTTAAAATTACATTTTTTTCGCTATAAATTATTTACGAGAACACTTTGATGTCCAATGACATATTATATATAAGATGGGAGTTCAATTATCGAAATTAAATACTAATTGTGCATAAATATAATATAAGATACAAGATCTTAAATTAAATAATTTTCATAATAGAATCATCCACAATATAATGTATACTTATAAAGAGGAATATCTAAGAAAAACACATTAGGTAATTTTAGGTGTAAGTTTTTAGCAACAAAAAGAACCTAAAAATGGAAAGACAAGCATATATAAAAACACGAATATAAGACAAGTTAGGTTATTAAGAAAGAGCAGCGAATGAGGTGATTTATAGTGAATAATTGGGGTGGTAAAAGATTAATAAGATAAACAATAGTGAAAAAAGGCATCACCAAAATGATTTAGGAAAAGAGGCACGGATAAGAAGAGTAAGACTAATATCAATAATGTGAAGAATTTTTAGCTCAACAAGGCCATTTTGTTATGAAATAATAGGACAAGAGATACGATATGTAATGTCATGAGAAATAAGAAAGCAAGTAAAAACACATTTGATGAGTTCAAAAGCTCTATCACATTGAAATGTTTTAATAGTGGTAGAAAAAAGATTTTCAACTGTTGATTTGAAAGTTTGAAAATGAGAGAGAGCATGAGATTTCAGAGTTAAAGGGAAATATCCATGTTCAACGACTGAAATCATTAACAAAGATAATAAAATAATGAAAGCCAAAAATAGAGAAAGGGGGAAGGTCCTTAAATATTATAATAAATAAGTTGTAAATGACTATTGGAGACATAAGAAGTCAACTAAAATGGAAGTCTAATACCTTTTTCCTTTAAAACAAGAGATACAATTATTTTTTAAATTGGATGGTAAAGAAAAAAGATGTGACAACCTAAAAAGTGTTGTTGAACAGGGACGACTAACACGTTGATGCCAGAGGTTGGGTGGAGTAGGAGTGACAGTGAAGGTGACATGATTTCTAAAATGCAAAGGAATCTTTGTAAGATAGAGACTGTTGTGGATGGAATTGAGAATTAATGGTGTCTTGGTGGTGGATCCTTTACAATATGGGCAAATAGGTTAAAATCATTGAGACAATAATTCTCTTTAACAAATTTTTCAACCGGGAGCAGATTAGTAGTATGTTGAGGAACAACTAAAACGTTAGTCAAATGGAGTGGACAGAGTGGAGTATATAGAGTAAAATTACCAATAAAGAAATTTGTATGTGACCATTGCTAATAATCACTTGAATTGGACCATTGTAAAGTGTTTCAGATTCTATACGTTGAGGATTGGGTGTTATGTGATTGGTAATACTAGTGTCAGATAGAAATTCAATGAGAGTGCTCAAAGAGAATTTGGAATTTTTAGAAGGATTTTGAATGTTTAGGCTATGGGAAGAGTTTTGTAATCGGTTGAAGCTCTGAAAGAATGGTTTTGAGATTCAAAGTTTCAAAAATGATAGTGGGCTACAATATGTCCCTATTTACAAAAAAATAGCATTGAGATGATTATTTGTTATTGTAATTGGATTTGGGAAAGGAGAATCATTTTTGGGACTGGGCCTAAGAAAAGTAATGGGTTGAGTGGGGAATCTGGCTGGTGGATGGGTCAACGGAAAGCATTAGTCCGTTTGAGGAAATTGGCCTGAAAAATGATGTTATCCCATTTAGGCCATTAGTAGAATCCATCACACCATTGGAGGAAATGCTTGAACCAAGAAAATTAGGTTTATTTAAGGGATCAACCATTGCTGATATCATACTCGCTAATGGTACGGTGATCGATGTAAGAAAAGGTGAACAATGCACTAGCTGGAGCAGAGGGGTTATGTTTATGGTAGGACTAAAGATGTTGCTCATGGATGAGTATCTTCAATCGTAGTTCATCGAAGGATATAGGTGTTTTGTGATGCTCCATAGTAGTGATAAATGATTTTAGCCAGAGGGTAAGCCATAGAGGGTGAAAAGAATAAGATCCTTGTTAGAAATGGTGCCTCTAATGGCAGCCAACTCGTTAGTAGTATGGGAGATGGTGGAGAGATTGTCAATGATCAATGTAGATCCTTTCTTTAAGGTATGGAGTTTTGACCTTAAACATGGTTCTATAAGAATTTTTAATTCAAAAATTTGGCATGGTCGAGTTAGGCTTGGGCTTGATCATAGCTACCTCAAGTTCGTTGGGATCGGGCTTGTCATCCCTAGTTGGACTGCTGTATGAAATGCCTTTTCAATCCAATCAAGATATCATGTGTTGTGTGGAGAGTAATTACAAGTTGGGCAGTGGAGGTGGAGAGGAAAGTTGTAAGGAGGCAATAAATTAGTTAGTCAATTTTCTACCATTTAACAAATTTTGGAGACAGGATCACTATCTAATATAACTACTTTAGGAGTTATTCCATCAACATAACCGAGAATGTCAATAGCTCGGATTAGGCCCCGATTGCTCCTATCTTGGTCCAGCATAGCCATAGGCAGGGATAGGTCTACCCATAGCCCGATCCATGACCCGATGGGCCAGGGGTGGGCAGGACCAACCCGACCTATGTTATATTATTTTAAAAGGTAAAAAACAACGTCGTTTTTTAACAAAACGACATTGTTTTTAAACTAATGGTCCGACCATGGGCCGGACCGACCTCGACCCAGTGACATCCCTACCGAGGAGATTAGTTGTGGTAATGTTTGCTTTAATTTGATTTCACAAAATAAGATAGTTTGATGCATCTAATTGTATAATTAGGCACTTGACAATGTTGTTGAAAGGTAATGTGTTGTGTTTTGTCATTATACGTGCAACTTGTTGCTGGTGATAAGATGTTTTTAGTTTAATGTTAAGGATGAATGTAGGCAATATGTTTTAATGCGATATGAGTATGTGTTAACAAAAAACTACTCATAGACTCTAATCTCAGAAAGAATGTATAAATTGGGAATTATTTTCATTGTTTTGTTGTAATGAGAAAAGAAGCAGTTTATTAATCCTGTTATACAAAAATAAAAAGGACATCCAAATCTATAACAACTATAGAGACATTAAATTACTTAGTCACGCCATAAATTTAGGAAAAAAGGTGATTGAGAAGAGAGTGAGAAAGGAAGCTTCTATCTCGAAAAATCAGTTTGACTTTATGTCATAAAAGTCCACGACAAAAGCTTTACATCCCCTTAAAAGAGTAATGGAATATTACAGGGAAATACAACGTAAAATACATATAGTTTTTATTGATTTAAAGAAGGCTTATGATAAAGTATCTAGGGAAATCATATAGAGATGTTTAAAATCTAAGGTAGTTCTTATGACTTGCACAGGAGTTATTAGGGATATATACGAACTTGTAAAAGCTAGAGTAAGGACAATATGAGGTGATATAGAGCATAGGACAATATGAGGTGATATATAGCATTTTTCTATTAATATTGGGCTACACCAAATCTCCTTTTTGAGCTCCTTTTTATTTGCAATAGTTATGGATGACGTCGTAAAGCATATCAAAGGGGATGTGCCTTGGCGTATGTTGCCTACTGATGACATTGTTTTAGTGGATGAGACAAAAAAAGATATCAATGTCAAGCTTGAACTTTGGAGAGATGTGGTAGAGTCGAAAGAATTTAAATTGAGTAAGACTAAGACTAAGTCCATAAAATGTAACTTTTCATAACATAGAGTGGATACCGATGTGGAGATAAAAATTGGTTCAAAAGTTATATTACAAAAGGAGCATTTTAAGTATCTAGGGCCTATCATCCAGAGCAATGGAGAAATTGATGAGGACACAGTCCACCGTATCAAATCAGGTTAGCTTAAATGAAAAAATGCATCGAGAGTTTTATGTGATAAGAAGATACTACTTAAGTTTAAAAGTAAATTATATCGTTTAGCAATTAGGTAAATCATGCTTTATGGGATATAGTTTTAGCCTATCAAACAAGTTCATAATCATAAGCTAATAATTGCAGAGATAAGGATGCTTTGTTGGATGTGCAACTTTAGTAGAAGAGATAAGGTCAGGAATATAGTGGTGAGGAACCAATTAAAGGTGGCTAATATTATTGAAATTTTAAGAGAGACAAAGTTTAAGTGGTTTGAACATGTTAAGAGGAGACACCTAAATGTTCCAGTAGAAAAAAGCGAGAAGATTGTATTTGGAGGTTGTGAGAGGAGAAAAGGAAGGCCTAAGAAAAATTGGGAGAAGTGATCAAGAATAATATGACTCTGCTGAAACTTATTGAAAACATGACCCATAATAGAAAACTTTGATATGCTAAGATATAGATAAAGGATCTCTCTTAAAGAGACCAATGTCGTTTTCATAGGTTTGTTAGTATTTTTCTTTTAGATTTAGCCTAATCTTTTACACAAGTACTAATCATTCTCCTCCTTATTAATTACTTAATTAATTATTTAATTAATTAATTAATTAATTATTAGTAATAGTAGTAGTAGTAGTAGTAGTAGTAGTAGTAGTAGTAGTAGTAGTAGTAGTAGTAGTAGTAGTGATAGTAGTAGTAGTAGTAGTAGTAGTAGTA
>JANZLF010000002.1:2026074-2039819 GCA_026546835.1 Erythroxylum foetidum
AGAATAAAATAAATTTAATTAATTTGAATATTACCTTTAAATTTTATGTACCATAAAGAATAAAATAAAATTAATTAATTTAAATATCACCTTTAAATTTTATGTACTGTGTAATTATCTATAGCAATAAAAATTAAAATATTAATAATTAATCAAAATTTTGTTTTATTTAAAAATAAGAACTAAAAATAAAAAATTAAAACTAAAAAATAAAGCTGAAAAATAGAAGTTATCCGGACAGGAAGGTGTGAACTCGACGTGGCTAACTGCCAAGCCCAGTGATAAATGTGGTGATCTCATGCACTGGCACAGCACTTGATCCGATGTTTTCGTGAACCAAAAGCTAACTAGAAGATCCTTTGCATTCAAAAGGTGGAATCGCCCACCCTAAACGCCCCTAACGAAAAGACCCTTTCACACGTGACGTGGTTGATGTACGCTCTACTGATGCCCGATAGTTTGGTATAGTATGCCTCTAAACTAGGTCTTGGGCCTTTCAATACAACCATACATACACATGCATTATAAATGCACAATCATCATTTTATATCCTTCTCTATTTGCTTCACTTAATTTATTTTCAAATAATTTATATAATTTTTTAGAATAAATTATTTAATAAGTAAAATTAAATGACATATTTGTTTGCATTTATAAATTTTTATGGGACAATCAATTTAAATTAAATTAAATTAAAGTTTATAGAGGTTTGAGCTACACTAATTCAATCATCACTCATAAGAAAGGATGGTTAGGAACAAACACAAGGCGAGTAGGGATGGCAAAAAACTCAGCCTTATTGAGTTAATCAGATTTCAGTTCAGAATGACCATTTTTTAAAATGACTTAATCAAGCAAGTCCAAGCCCAAAGGTTTCATTTCGGGCCTTTAACAGAGGCAAGTCATAAACCTCACATCAACACTTTCCATTTCCGAGTGGTTGAGAGCATGAATACATCATTACCATAATCATGCATATACGTGACATGGCTCCCCCGGCATGGCGCCGTGTAGGATTGGTCATCGTCACAGTAAGCTTTTTCCTGCCAATCACATCCATAAATACTTATCATTTCTCTGCAACGTCACGCAAACTCTTGTTAAAAAATTCTGAAACTGGTCCCCATTGATGAATCACTTAAATAATTTATTCAGACTCCTCTCAAATAAAAGCAATTGCAAGTCCTGAAATTTTACACAAGACCTGTTTCCAGGCTTGCCATGGACATAACATGCCTGGCAGATTCCGAGTCCGTCCGGGAGAGGAAACCCAATCAGGTTGTCTCTTTAGCAGAGCAAAATTATAGCCATGGAAAGGTCTGATCTTTGCATATCTCAATCCCGATAATTAAATCCTGTCGTTGACGGTTGCATGGCAACGGCTGTCATATGTAAAATCAATCGTTTTCTGTGGCCATCGTCCCACACACACTGGCCCATGGAGAACTTCAGTGCATGCAGGGTCATTGTCGTCATTTTATTTTCCTTAAGTATAGTATAGTCTGTTTTATCATAAACCTATCTTTTTTCTAATTAATGAGATCGGGAAATGTAACGATGACGAGAGTTCACACTAATCTTCACTAACTTTGGTTTCAATTTCCGAAAATGCCCTCTGAGACCGTTTTAAGAGACTGCGTATACATATAAATACAGGAGAGCCAAATTCACCGCCTGAATTCTACTATCCGAGCGAGGTCTCTAATTGCGATGTTCACACCGCGAATCGGAGACAATATCCGGCAACGTGCCGACCAGGCGGTGGCGAATAAAGTGGTGGTGGCGGTGAAAGCAGAGAAGGTGATCTCCAACACTGCGTTAGCTTGGGCTCTCACTCACATCGTCCATCCCGGAGACTGCATAACTCTGCTCTCGGTCTTCTCCGAGGAAAGAAGCGGTAGTTCAGTTGGTTTCCGATCTTGATATGATTTTTCTTATACTTTGTTTTTTTTACCACGTTGATGTAAAAACACGTGTGATATGAAACGTGCGCTTTACGTTGTCTAGGTAAGAGATTCTGGGGCTTTCCGAGGTTGGCCGGTGATTGCGCGATGAGTCAACGGGAGAGACTGCCCGATCCCGTTTGTGAGATCTCCGAGTCTTGCTCTAGAATGGTGCTTCAGTTTCATAATCAAATTGAGGTAAGCAAGATTTAGTTACCAATTTACCCGCGAACTGAATCCTTTTCTTCCCCTGAAAATGTTTTGACTTGTTAGATGATTATTTAGTTGCTACTGTAGTGGTTAAGAAGGAGCTGAATGCGAATAGGACAAGTAATAATGATGTGATGATGATTATAGAAATTTGATACGGATGTCAGTGTTTAGAAGGTTCACGGATGCCAACATTTCATGAGGTCTTTTATCAGATACAAACAAATTTGATCAATGATAGGAATGACATGTGCTTTTAGATGTTTAATTTTGAATATAACTGGGGACAACCTGGGAATCTTGCACTGTGATTTTATGCTATGATTGCATTATTGCTAATAGTTTAGTAGCAAATTGCCGGTGACTACGTGCACTGGAACCCCACAACACCATACTTTTTAATGGAGTTTTTGTACACTGCATGTGAGGATCGGAAAACGACATTAGTCATGAGTTTTTAATGAAAATGAATATCGTATTGATTCTCATTTCAGCAAAGATGATAATGATTAAATAATCCATGCAATTCCTATCAATATGGAATTCTTTCGGAACTTCTGCAGGAATTGTGTTTTGAAGTGATTGAGAGTTGAGTAACATTGGAAAATGGTAATCAATTGTTAGTATTTAGAGAAGATAACAGATTTATTGCGGGCTTCTACTGATACTACTGCACTAGCACACCAATGACCTGGGAGAATTTAATGCATTTTGATTTCTTGTATAGAATGAGGTCCCCTGTTCATCTTACTATTAGGTGCTTGTGAGCTCTAATCTGATCTAATTCACGGCATCAGCTTCCTTTTATGAAAACTAATCAAGATGGCTGTTATTGTAGGTTGGAGTGAGGGTCAAGGTGGTGTCAGGTACAACTGGAAGCGCTGTGGCAGTTGAAGCAAAGCGCAACAGAGCCAACTGGGTTGTCGTGGACAAGTAATTACAACTAAAAAAGTATTATTTCTTATTTCTAAACCAGAGTGACAAAATTGGTTGGTCATTTTCTCCATATCTTCTTTTCCACTTTGAAAACTTCCTTGATGAAGAAGGTGGTTTCTAATCTAGCTGGGCTTCTTCAATAGAAACTTGTCTTGTTTCAGTTGTTTGTAAAATTCCTTGCTGTCTATACGTTATCAGTACTTATGATTTTATCTAGTTGTTTAAAGAGTGTGTATAATGTCTTGTAAAAGTTAAAAATTCTAGTTAAAATTGGCTGACATGTCAATTAAATTTAATAGTTTGATTCTATTTTAACTTTTAGCAGACCTTCGAGACGTTCTTCATTTGTTTTGTTAACTAATTTGTGATTTTTATTTCCAACAGAAAACTAAAACAGGAGCTAAAGCATTGCTTAGAGGAATTGCATTGCAATATAATGGTAATGAAAGGTTCTCAACCAAAAATCCTTAGGCTTAATTTGGGATGCTCGGATGAAGTCCAAACTCCATACTATTCTGCTGCACCTTCACCTGAGAAGGATATCAACATGATCAAAGAGCACAGGATGAAACATTCCACTCCAGTGAGCAGCCCCGAAGAGCCAGGTTATTCCAGCTCAAGAAGTTTTGGAAGTTCATTATCAAGTTCTGATTCCCCTCTGCCACTCATTCTTGTATACGATCAAAATCCTCTTTTTGAAGGAGCTAATAAAGGAAAATACAGTTTAGGAAAAGATGGTTCTGATTCTGAATATGAAGGCCTGCGTACAACCTTAGACTCTGAAAGGGCAAGGCTTATTTCTTCAGCGACAAATGCAGTTATGTCTTCAACTAATAATCAGAAGAGTGTTTTCTGGATTGCTCAGAACCACATAGTTGATAAAAAGACCCCGCTATCCAAGAAGCACAGAAACAATGACGAAGCAAGATTCACTACTTCTAGGACTCTTCTTGATAAGTTTATGCAATATGATCAGGATAGTAAGGCTGGACTCGATCCCAATGAGAGCAGTGATAAAATAGGCACTGTCAGCTCAGGTATCAGAAACACAGTTTCAATAAGCAGAACTAACTCAACGCCACCTCCTCTATGCACAATATGTCAGCACAAGGCACCAGCTTTTGGAAAACCTCCCAGAGAATTCACTTATGAGGAGCTAAAAGATGCTACAGATGGATTTTCAGATGCTAGATTCTTGGCTAAAGGCGGTTTTGGAAATGTTTACAAAGGAATGTTGAGGGATGGGCAGGTCGTTGCAGTAAAGCTATTGAAGTCTGGTGGTTCCCAAGCTGATGCTGAATTCTGTAGGGAAGTCAGGGTATTGAGCTGTGCACAGCACAGGAATGTTGTGTTGCTAATTGGTTTTTGTATTGCTGGCAAGAAGAGAATATTGGTTTATGAGTATATATGCAATGGGTCTTTAGACTTTCATTTGCATGGTACTCTTGATTCTTTTCCCTCATCCTTTGCGTAATCAATTATCAGCATATGCTGTTTATGATAGATTATTTCAAATACATGATTCCCAGTATTATTCATCGGCTCTTCGAACCTTTTAGCTTATGACAATATACTGCACTTCTCTGATTAACAGGAATCAAAAGAGGGTGCTTAGATTGGCCATCTCGCATGAGAATAGCTGTTGGGGCAGCAAGAGGTTTACGATACCTTCATGAAGATTGCAGAGTCGGTTGTTTAGTCCACAGAGACATGAGGCCTAACAACATACTCGTCACTCATGATTTTGAACCTCTGGTATTCTAAATTGATCTTTGGATTTCAGTCCTTCCTAGAAGCCTTAGTTTTGCTTCATTCAGCTTTGCTAACCTTCTTCAAAAGTAATTTTGTGATCTTTATGTAAGTTCTTAGTTTAATGTTAGGACCAATAACAAAAACATAAATAAGCCTAGGATATGGACAGTATACTCGAGGAGAAAGAAAGAGAGGGCTGATAGGAATGAGTTAATTAGTTAGTGTTAGTTAGTAATGAGGGGCTGAATTGGCATATGGGTGGGATTATAACAGAATGTACGGATGAGTAGTTGAAAAGGGGAGAGAGAGCAGGGAGAGGGGACATTCAGGAAGAAACAAGAGAGAAGAGCGATACCATGGACAGAGAGAATCTGTATTCTCTCTGAGGAGCTATATTCAGCACTGGAAGAAGAGGTATTCAGTAGAATCACCTTATAATAGCAATAGAGATCTTTTATTATAATCAATAATATACACTATCTCTATCATATTAAGCTAGAGTTCTATCATTTAAATTGCTGACCAATAGAAGTTGGCACTTACTCAAAATAAGGGTTGGTGCTTTTTTCTTAAGTAGAAGCACTAACCTGAAGAGAATACTGCTTTATCTTGCTTGCGTCAGTTTGCGGTGCATCATGCTTTATTGTTCCACTTTTCACAGGCCACTGATACTAGACTTTGTTTTAGGTGGCTGATTTTGGGCTTGTCAGGTGGAAGTCAGAATGGAATATCAGTACTGAATACCGCGTTATTGGGACTTCTGGGTGACAAATCCTGCTTTATTCTCATCGTCTGAAAATGATTGTGTCATTTGCTGACTCTGTCAAGCTGATTTTCTTCTTAAGTTTTAGCACAGGCACCTGTTAAATATCATTCAAATCGGATAGAAAGTGCAGTCCACTTATAAACTCTGCTACAATTTCTCACACCAGGTATCTTGCACCAGAGTATGTAGATGGTGGAATCATCACAGAGAAATTTGACGTATATGCATTTGGAGTGGTTTTGTTAGAGCTAATGACAGGTCGAAGAATTAATGAGTTGCAACTCTACAAGGAGCAGCATTTCTTATCCGAACGGTTTCACACTTTAGCTAGATTAGAACCAAGCCATGCCTTGTCAGACCTATATCAATTACTGGATCCTTGCTTACTATCAAAACCACTCCAAGAATATGCCTATCAAATACAGGCCATGAGTCAAGCTACTGTTTTGTGCCTCTGTCGGGATCCAGAGTCTAGACCTCCAATGTCAAAGGTTTGTTACATTACCAATGACTTCAGGATTGATTCCACATGCACATATTTCATTCAACTGTTTCCTTGAAATGTTAATATATTTTATCAATTTGAAGAGTTATTTTTCTCTGAAGAGGATTTGGTAAAACTTTTAGGTCCTCAGGATACTTGAAGGAGGAAACCTGGTACCTTTGGGGTTGGACTTGAATTCAATTGGTAATAGAAGTGGGCATTTACGTGGTCTCAGCTCACAAAAGCAATCTCGATCAAGGAGGAGCCACTCTCGCAATCTTTCACACTGATATATGATTCTTCTACATTTGGTACTCTGCAATTATAATTTTCTTTGTCATACATGTACAGTGATGAAGTGATTTTCTTCAGATATATACTTCTGTCATTTGCAGTTCGTGATGTCAAAGCCGATGTCAGGCATGACTTCATCTTTGATTGGAACAATTTCTTTATGTTAAAACTTGCGAGAATCGGAAATGTGAATTTAGTGAAAATGGAAATAAATGGCATCCCTTGTTAGATCATTTCCTCTTTCTTTAGTTTGATTGGTGTTTAAGTTCAGGCTTTTTGCATCTTTACCAAAGACTGGTTGCTGTGCAGAAAGAAAAGGATGATAGAATGAACTCTGCTTCTGTTCTATCTTCCCCGGGAATGAAGTGTTTTTTAAAATATTTTTAGCTCCAATCAGACAATATGGTATTCTAAGCAATTTCTTTAGGCATGGATTAAGCATAATTTAACTGCCGTTAAACATGACAATGAGTCAGGTCTTATAAGTTTGATTCCGAAATTGAGTTTAATTAAAAATTCGATCTAAGTCTTAAAATTTTTCATATTTTAGTTTGATCAGATTATTAAAAAATCAATTTGTATATGAAAAATTATTTTAAAATTTAATTTATATATAAAATTTTAGTTTATTAAATTCAATTTCATTTTGAATTAAATTTTATTCATTGATCCCGACCCGGTTAGTTTAGAATCAAATTTACAAAATGCCACTGAAAAATTTACAAACAATCACCACACCTACACGTCAACCCCAACAGAATCTCTATCCACGTGTCGATTACCCACATACACTTTACAGATACACATAAGGAAAAACCCATTATTCCTATTTACACGTGGCATCATCATTCTCTTAGAAATTGATCCCACCGTGTCGCCCGAATTAGAAGTTTAACACCTCCGGTTGGTGCTACTTCCATCGGACGGCCTGGATTCCACGTCAGACGGCATCATCATGGCCATTTGATTAACATCAGGTGCCATCTCAGACACACTCCACACCTTCACGGACTTATCAAGACTCCCACTATACAACATCCACCGTTTATCACCAAATTTGGACGGCTCACGATCCTCCTCCACAGCCAAACACTTGACGGGCCCAGTGTGCCCCGTCAGCACAGACAATTGAGTGTGCACTGTACCGTCCCTTCTCCACACGCAGATGTTTTTATCCGCTGATCCGCTGAACATCAAACTCCCTGCGGCAGCGAGACACAGAACCGCCAATTTGTGTCCGTTGAGGGTCCCGCCGTGTGACAGCTGTTGTTTCTCGCGTTCCCAATAATTCACCACGCCGTCACTGGACCCACTGTAAACTACCGAACCGTTAGGCGTAACTGCCAACGCCGTCACGGCACAGTCTTGCTTCAACAACGTTTGAGCCAGGGAATGTTTTGTCCTTTTGCCTTGCGGCTCTCGCTTCCACACCTTCACGGTTCCGTCAGCTGAGCCGGTGAATACCAGCCCTTCGACGCTTGCTAGGACGGAGTTGACGGCATCGTCGTGCGCATTTACGGATTCCAGGCATTTTGAGTTGGAGACTCTCCAGACCTTGAAGGTTCGGTCCCAGGAAGCGGAGTACAAGAGGGTCTTGTCGTCGTTTAGGCTTAAGCACGAGATAGCATCGGAATGCTTGATCCAGAGAGCGGTACGGCGGTTCCGAACGTGGACGTAATTGCTTGGTTTCATTGAACTCTTGAAGATGTCTTTTAACGTTGGCAACGTACCGTGTCTTTTGTGTACGTTTGGAGTCTTAGCAGACACCTTCCAAACTCTTATATTGCCGTCCTGATGACCTGTGAAAATCTTCTCGCCAGAGATTATTATAGCCTTCACCAACCCACTGCTAGACTTGAAACCAGAGAACTCTTTCAGATCTTTCCAGACACGAATGTTTTTGCTGTCAGAGCCCGTGTAGAGAAGATCTTTTGTAGCAGCGAGCGAGTAAATGTGTCCCTCTTCACGAACAAGCGAGCCAATGAGTGCATTCTGAGGAAAGCTGCCCTCCATAGAAGCAGTACTCCATGAAGTTTTGGTAAAAGGAGTACAGGTTTGGTTCCATGGGGACATAGTCATTGGAGACCCTTCGCAGCTAAGCCTGTTATGCTCAAACATTCCAGGACTTGCGGAGGCACTACTGCTACGGATATTAAAATCATCTTCATAAGCAATGGATGAAAGATTGGGATCGGAATGCGTCGTGTTGTTGTGTTTGGATTTGAATAAGCCATTACCAGTGTTCACAAACATGGTGCCAATCCTTCCTCCTCCGTCTCGCATTCCAATTAACAAGTCACCACCCTTAATTTTCTTTCAGAAAGATTATCAATTTGGAAGGATTAAGAACAGAGAATTAATCGGAGAGGTGAAATCGATTGAGAGAATGACAAACTGGCCTCAGCCTGCAGAGGTTATGAAATTAAACTAAAAGGACGTCGGGGACATGGGCTTTTGCCACGTGTCCCCGCTCTACGTTTATTGTTTACGGTTTATAAGGTTGCCTTGCAAAATGCAAATGCAAATGGAGATTGTGTTCGACCCTTGCTCTGTTTTAAACCAAAAACATATAGTGGTTGGTTGCTTTCTAATTACTATTATTGGCTTGTGCTCTACACTTTCTCATTTTTTGGTTATAAATAATTTTACTAATTTTACCTTTTTTATGTAAATTTAGATAGCAACATGTAAAAAGGATGTGGATGTGATATTTGATGGAGTCATATGCTGCCAGGTTGCATTATGGTTATGATATTTTGTTATTCCAATCTTAAAATTGAAATGGAACCTTACACTTGTCAAGTTCTTGCTTATGGTTTTTTTTTAGATTCTCAATTTTTCAATAATAAACATTTATATTCAGGTCGGTGCTTGGTAAGGGCAAAAAGAACACTTATTTAGAGCTTATTATTAATTTATTCTTATTTTATCTCATTTTATTCTTTTCGAAAATAATAAAACAAAATAGAGGGTTTTTTTTTTTTACTCGGATCTATAAAATATTAATATCGACTCTGTTTCTATTGCATGAGCTCGTATATTACTCTAATGCTAATGTTATCAATGTACTCATATGTTATTAATTTCAATTGTAAGATGATGGGTATCTTAGAAAAGTCATTTTTACCAAAGTGTACTACATACCAAAATTGATAGAAGGTGGTGCGTGAACACATGCATGATTGAATATAAATCGGTAAAAGAATAGAACCCTTTAGAAAAGGAATCCATGGCTTAAACCAAACCGGTGAATGTGGAACTTGAAAACGACCACCAAATGATCATAATTGCTCTTGGTTGAATATCATCGCCTTCTATAGGAATTATAATCGATCGGACCAAACTTCAAATATTTAAAGAGAGGTTCAAATTTATTTAAATTGAATTTAATAAATTGAATTCTTTTAGTGACTTAATATAAATTTCAGTTGGAAATTATTAAAATAAATTTTATTTAAGGTTAAAAACATAAATGTCATTTATAGCTTAGAAACATATCTGATTTTTAAAATTCTCAAAAAATAAATGTTTTCCGGTTTTTTAAAAAATTTATTCTCCTAAGAACGAAATATTACACGTAATGTAAACGTTAAACATAGTCTATTTAAACGTTATTTATGTGATAATTTAACCAAACTCTTAACCTTGAATCGAACTAATTAAATTCGGTTTTAAGAGATAAGTTGGATCATAATATTAATGATATTAAATTATTTCACGCCTAATATATTATATTAGTTTTAAAATGAATTTTACGAGGAAAAAGTTTTTTAACTAAAAATTTAAAAGCTTTTTTGAAATTTTAAAATTAAAAATTTTTCTAAAAATTATATAGGAATGCGTATCTTTTAACCTTTTGATTTTTCTTTTCGAAACAGAGAAACTCATAGTTGTTACCATTTGAATGCGCACTGAGTAAATCTTCAGATTAACGTAATAGTTTGTGAATCACTTCAAATGAATATTCCACACCAAACAAGTTCTTTACGATAAGCTCAATCGAGAAAGCGTAAATAGGAGAAATCGAACACTATAGCAAACATAACAAAGAGTCTTAAGAGAGAGAAAGCACAATAGAGAGAGAGAGAAAACAAAGTTTCTCACTATTTTTCATGTTAAAACGTTAAGCTCAATGAGAGCTTAAATATACTTCAGATTATACAGAGAAAAGTTAGTTACCGAGCTAACTAAAAACTAACTAACTATGTAAAAACAAATACAAAAATGAAAATATAAGCTTTACACTCCCCCCTCAAGTTGGACTTTGATGAAAATCAAACAGAGCCAACTTGGACAACAAACGTTGACACACAAGTGAAGAAAGAGGCTTAGTGAAGATGCAGACGACTTGTAAGGAAGAAACCACATGAACTAGATAAATAAACCCCTATTTGTACTGACTGCACACGATATGACAATCTATGTCCAGGTGTTTGGTGCGTTCATGAAACACAGGGTTACAAGTGATATGGATGGTAGATTTGTTGTTGCAATGAAACGGAATTGGAAGAGGCACTGGAACCCGCAAATCAGCAAGCAAGTAACTAATCTATTGCAACTCACATACAACCGACGTCATGGCTCTGTACTCTGCCTCTGCAGGGCTGCGAGAAATGATAGTCTGTCATTTCGTCTTCCAAGAAACCAGACTACTCCCTAAGAAAATACAAAAGCCAGTTAAGTAAGCTCGTAAGCTTAAATCAGAATTTGCAGGAAAATGAAGACCCAAAGAAGGACTCTTCTTGAGATATTTCAGGGCAAAAACGGCGTGATGAAGATGAACCTGCCTGGGAGCCTGCAAAAACTAACTGAGTTGTTGCACACAATAAGTAATATCCAACCGGGAGAATCCCAATTACAACAACCGACGAACCAAACTTTGATATTCCTGAGGATCCGTCAACAAAGGACTACTGTCATCGAGCAAAGTACTGCCTTTGGGAAATGGCACTTGTTTAGGCGTAGAACTAAGGAGACCTGTATCGCTTAATAGACCCAACACATATTTTCTCTTATTGAGAAAAATACTTGTGTCATCATGAAAGATTTCTAAGCCTAAAAAATATGTAGCCACTCCGAAGTCTTTGATGGTGAATTTCTCATGAAGAGACGTTTTGAGTCGAGCAACGATGTGAGCTGAATTACCACTTATAAGGAGATCATCCACATACACCAAACACATCAAAAAACAATCATCTGTGCAAAACACAAATAAACAATTATCATGCACACTCTGCTGAAAACCAAAATTCAGAAGAGAAACTGTAAGTTTAATGTTCCACTGTCGTGGGGCTTGTTTAAGCCCATATAAAGATCTCACAAGCTTACATACTTTTCCTTTTCGTGCCTTAGTATAACCTTCTGGTGGCATCATGTACACATCCTCATCAAGATAACTATGCAAGAATGTGTTATTAATATCTAATTAATTCAAAACCCAACCTCGAGCTGCTGCAATAGCCAGGAAAATACGAACTGTCACAACCTTTGCTACTGGAGAAAAAATATCATGATAATATTCACCATAAACTTGAGTGTACTCATTAACAACTAGTCGAGCTTTATGCCTATCAATTGTCCCAGCTGAATTATATTTTAACTTGAAAATCCATTTGTTGCCAATTGTAGTTTTCCCTAAAGGCAATGTAGTAAGCTCCCAGGTGTGGTTTTGTTCGAGCGCCTATAACTCGGATTCCATAGCCTGAACCCACTTCTCATCGTTACTAGCTTCTTTAAAATTTCTAGGCCCCTTTGTTTCAGTCACTTGACATAGAAATCCTGCCATATCATCAGAGAGCTTAAGATTGTTGAAGAAAGGAAAAGTATTTGGCAGATGAGGGGAACGACAAATCTTTGCGCCACTGTCCAGAAATAACTGTGTGTGATTCACCACATAGTCAGATAACCACGATGGCATTCGTTTTATTTTGTTGCTTCTCCTTTCTTGAGTTGGATTTAATTGTGGTGTCCCATCTGCATGAACAGCTGTTAGTATAACGTCATGATGCTTATGAAGTCCAGATTCCACCAGGTTGTGATCAACTATGGGAGCAAGTTGTTGATCTGCAACCTCTTCATGTAACGAATATGTTGATGGTATTGGTGTTCCATTTGCCTCCACAAACTGCTGATCTACACAAGGAAACAAATTTTCATGAAAAGGAACATTGCCTCCACAAACTGCTGACCTGCACAAGGAGATGTTACTTTTCATGAAAATTTGTTTCCTTGTGCAGGTCAGCAGTTTGTGGAAGCAAGATGTTATTTTTCATGAAAATTTGTTTCCTTGTGCAAGTCAGCAGTCTGTGGAGGCAAATGGTACACCAATAGAGATGTGCACTTTTCCGAAGTTAATATCATAAACCTTGTAACCCTTTCTTCCTGCAACATAGCCCAGAAAAACACATTTGTAAGCTCTAGCAGCAAATTTATCCCTATGTGGGCTGGAATCTGTTAAATAACACAAGCACTCGAGAAGCTTCAAGTAATCAAGATCAGGTGGCCATCCCAACAAAACTTCAGAAGGAGCTTTCCATTTCAGATTTGTTGTAGGCAAATAATTAATTAAGTAAGTAGCATGTAGAACAGTTTCTCCCCAAAACATGTTTGATATGTGAGGTTGATGCAGTAAGGCACTGGCCACTTGAATAATGTGTCTATGCTTCCTTTTGACTCTCCCATTCTGTTCCGAGGTATATGTACATGACCTCTGATGATTAATGCCATGATCAGTAAAAACTTGTTGACAATTAGATCCCACAAATTCACCTCCATTATCTATTCTAACTATTTTAACAGTGCAATTATATTGTGTTTTCACAATTAAAAAAAAACTTGTTGAGGATGGAGCTAGCTTGGTCCTTAGTTTGCATAAGAAAAGTCCAAGTAACTCTGCTGCAATCTTCTACGATGGTTAGGAAATAAAAGGCACCTATTAAAGATGGCTTTCGATATGGACCCCAAATATCAATGCGAATTAATTCAAAAAGTTGCTCACTATGGCTATCACTAACGTGAATTGGCATGCTAGAATGTTTGGCCTTCGCACATACGTCATAAGCAATATCCGAATTGATCAAGCTTTTATTAATAAAAGAAAACTTCTTTACAACCTCAAAAGAGGTGTGGCCCAACCGTTTATGCCACAATGCAACAGATTCAACACCATTAACACTTTCTATAAAGGCAATTGTAACGTCTCACCCTCAATTGGAAGGGTAAAATAGTAAATTTGATATATGATGGAATAGATTTTGAGTGCATAGGACTGTTTATGCATAATTGGATTGGTCCACAGTCACATTTGTGCACATGAAATTACTGTGCATGCATACATGATATTCCCGGTTTGCGTGCCTAA
>JANZLF010000002.1:2049972-2075244 GCA_026546835.1 Erythroxylum foetidum
AGGGTATATCTATAATTTTATTAGTTTTCTTAATAAGCGTGTATTTTTCTAAAACGACTCTTATTATGAAACGGAGGAGTACTTGCCAGCACAAATAAATGAGGATAGAGTTAGTTGGTCCTTTGTATACGTAATTATGTGAATTTGACTTGTCAAGTGAGTAGAAATTATACCTCCAAACAAACAAGTTTTATGTAATTTTCAAATGTACGATGCAAATCGAAAAAGACCTCAAACAAAGACATTAAGTAACAACATACATTTCAACATTTCATTAAAGTCTACTCTTATTTATGATATCTTACAATCTATCATTATTAGAATAGTCTTCATTTCACATTAACATTGTTAAAATAATGTGGTGTTCGGATTACACGGATGAGCCATGTTGAATGCATCGGACCGTCTTCATTTGCTGCTCCCTTGTTTCGAGCTAGTTGGGAGTTGGCCGGTTTCTATGTTGGATACGTATATCGGTGGAATTATTTTGTTCCGGCGATTGTTTTCACCTTGCATCCGTGTGGATGCAGGGTGGACCACGTATCAACTTTCGTGTGCCAGGTATGCCTCGGTTGAGGAAGCTATGGTCCACGGGTGGGGGAAAAAAAACTTATACTCTAATATTATTAAAATAAAACTCATTATATTTTAGAATTCATAATAAAAATAACAGTAAGAGTTTATTTATACTTTTTTTATAAATTATGACAATTCAATAACTCTTATCTTAGATCATTAACGTAAATTAGTTCTTTAAACTCTTCAGATTGCAATGTTAAAAAGTACTTGTCTGGTGAATGTGGAGGGGCAATTAGAATCGTTGTACTAGTAGGAGGTAAATCTTCTTATCATCTGTATTTTTTTTTCCTCAAACAGTTTCTTCACTGGTGTAATGGCAAAAGACAAGCTAATCCATTTTTGTGTGTAAAATCTTTAATGTTTCAGGTACTATCAGTACAGGAGCAGCTTTAGTGATCTGCACATGGGTATGTTGTGGTTTCATCAGGAGGCGTTCAACTTGGAAACTGGGAGGAGGTTACAGAAAATGCTCCATAAATAAGGCTACGGAAATCAACATCCCTGTCTATCCCTACAAAGAAATTGAGAGAGCTACGAGTGGTTTCTCTGAGAAACGTAGGCTTGGAACCGGAGCTTATGGAACAGTTTATTCTGGTAAACTCGACAATGATTTGTGGGTTGCCATTAAAAGAATCAAACCGAGAGATACTGATAGTATTGAGCAGGTCTTGAACGAGATCAAACTTATCTCGTCAATGAGTCATCCAAATTTGGTGAGGCTCTTAGGATGTTCCATAGAACGTGGAGAACAAATCCTAGTGTACGAATTTATGCCGAACGGGACCCTATGTCAGCATTTACAAAGGGAGAGAGGTGATGGACTCCCATGGCAGATTCGCCTTGCCATTGCCACTGAAACAGCTCAAGCTATAGCTCATCTGCACTCCTTCGACCCTCCTATTTACCATAGAGATATCAAATCAAGCAACATACTCTTAGACTATCATTTCAGGTCTAAAGTTGCAGATTTTGGTCTCTCTAGGCTAGGCAGGACTGAATTTTCCCACATATCAACTGCCCCACAAGGAACTCCAGGTTATCTTGATCCACAATACCATCAACTCTTTCACCTTTCTGACAAAAGTGATGTATATAGCTTTGGGGTGGTCCTTATTGAGGTTGTAACAGCATTGAAAGTGGTGGACTTTTCAAGACCTCAAAATGAAGTTAATTTGGCTAACTTTGCTATCGACAGGATCGGAAATGGGCACTTGGATGAGATCGTAGATCCTTTGATTGATCTTCACAGTGATGCTTGGACCCTTTTCTCGGTGCGAAAAGTGGCCGAGTTGGCTTTCAGATGCCTGGCATTTCATAGAGACGTGAGGCCTTCCATGGTGGAAGTTGCAGCTGAACTAGAAGAGATAACGCTTGGCAGACATGCTTCTTCCAAGGAAACTAATGACATAACTTCATCAAAGATATCTCCTTCTTCTTCTTCGTCATCTTCACCATCATCCAATCCCAGTGACAAGACAATAAGCTTAACTATCCAGAAATCTGAATTGGAACATAAGACTTTGCTTAGTAATATGGAGTCACTGGAGATCGGAAAAACTAGTTCACCTGTTTCGGTACAAGATCCTTGGTTAAGTGAACTAAGTCCATCTTAATTTCTTCACGTGAATATGATCAGGGTAGGTCTCAGCAGGAACACGTTTGGCCCTCCCCCACATCAGGAGGACATGTTCGGGCTTGTCTTTTCTCTTTGTTGCTCCAAGGGACAAGAAGATTGTACAATTCAGTCAGTTAGATTTGTTTGCTCCATTGAGTCTCTGTATAAAAATATCTAGACTCAGGAAGTTGTTTCCACCATAACTCTAAAGCTGCAAAGAAGCACGAGTTGTGTAATCCAACTCCAAAGAGGACACTGACCCACATGTCCAATCTTGTTAATTATTTCGTCCTACCCTCAAATGCTGCAACTCTCCCCATTTTATGCAAACAGTTCTTTAGCAAAATGAACCCTGAAGAGAAAATCTAATTGTGTCTAACTATAATCACATGCTTGAAAGTTGAAACTGCCAACCACATTTTGTGCTCTCTCCCTTTTTTTTTTTTAATAAAAATGTTTTGTATACTGCTCTACATCTGGCAGTTCTGTCCTTTTGTCATTTTTCAGTTTGACAACTTCTTTTTGGTTGTGGTTGGTCAGTGGTCACAAATAAACTATCTTTATCAAATTTTTATTATCCAACAGTAACTATTAGTCCTAGTTTAAAAGATATGAAGTGCAAAACGTCCTATCTTCTTAGTATAATTGCAAGAAAGCGAACGTTCCCTAGTTGGGCGGGCAATATCAAAAGTTATTTGGTTTTGTATGACAACTTTTGAAAGTCTGATGAAAGGATTGATGTTCAGTCATACCTGCTGCTCGTTCAATGACACCACATAAACCAATCTGATCACACTTTTTTACAGTGACAAATGGGGCTTTTAACCAATATTTTATAGTATAATTTGGTATTACAAGTTACTGATTAAAAATCAAATATAATTTTCAACAATAATCTCACCAAAATGTAACACCTACTCAACATCTTGAATGAGGAATGTTCAAATGTTTCAACTCATCAGATATTTCTGGGAAAGAGTAGTCGAAAGCTAGCAATTGAAGACGATGGTGAAGTCCTCTTGTTGCACCCCTCACTCATATTTTTAATCAAATAGGTTGGTGAGAGTGGTTCAGTACTTCCATCCCTTAATTAGAGGTTTCGAATTCGAATCCTGAGAATGAAAAAATTTATTTGACCATTATTTTATTTCTTACGGGCTAATCTAATGCGAGCGAGAATTAATCAAAAAATGACTTACTTAAAAGTGTCTTCTCATGGATCCTCTTAGAATACTTCATAGGCTTAAAAAAAAAACGGAATCAAATTACTGGTAATAATATCTTCCATATGGCTCGTAGAATTAGAAACCTCCCAACAGCCAACCGATAAGTACCAAGGCGTTAATGGCCAGTCAATTTTAAGATACCAACTACCAAGCGTCAAAGTCCTGAGTCCTGACAATGTGTTTGAAACATGTGCACTAGACCCTTCCCAAAGCACCACCTCCTCCCCATTCGGCCATTCCTCCAACCTGTAAGCTTTCATGAAATTGACACGGCACTATGCAAGTGGGCATCAAAACTATGGATTGGTGCACGATTCGCACTTCCTCGCTCAACACGTGCCCAGTGTGTAATCACAGTTATTTAACATTAAGTTTCAATTTTTTAATTTTTTTAATTTTCATTTTTAAAAATTAAATATATAATGATTTAACTCAACTTTCAATTTGAGACTAAATTGATTAAATACGACTTAAATTAATAATTTATAATAACTATTTAAAAATTTTAATTTAATTTAATTTAACTAATTTTGATTTAATTTAAAAATTAAGTTGAATTATTATATTAATAAAATTGGATTACTTTATACTACCAACTGTGTTTTTATGCTTTGAATGTGTGACATTTTATGGATTTTGAACACATGATTCTTAATGTTTTTTAAGATTAATTTAATGGATATTAAAAATGTGAGACACATTGTAAGAATTCCCGACACGACAACATGGCAACCTTAGCAGTAACACGAGCACCACTTGGATGAAATTGCAGAGATTTGATGATTAATAACGGTCTTATTATATTTTAAAAAACCCATAATAATTTTATACATTTCCAAAACTATGAATCTCAGTCCCTAAGTTATGGAAATTGGCTTAAAAACTTGCTCTTTTCAACGAGGTAACGGTGACGGCGACCCCCAACGGCGATTTACCAACCTCAATCTCGAAGGAGTCGTATCTCAAGAAGAGCTCCACGATGAAAAGCCTAGACATGAGCACAACAAACTCTTTTCCCGCACACTGCTTGTTCTCAACAGTTGGAGACTCAGTCTCTCGCCCATTGGACCAGAGCACGTGCTTGAGCATCTTCTCTCCTTCGCCCACGAACCGGTCGGGTACAAACTCCTCGGGTCTTTCGAATATTCTCGGATCCTTGGTCGCGAAAGGTTGAAAGCCGAATAAGAGTTCTCCTTCTTTCACCTTAAAAGCTGCGTCGTGACTTTCGATGATCATGTCACGCTTGGCCCGCCCGAATTGTAAGGGTACGGGCGGGTCGATACGGAGCGCTTCGTATACGACCGATTTCATGAGAGGCATCTGCTCCATTGCAGCCATCGTGACTTGTCCGCCGTTGGATCTGACGACTGATCTGATCTCTTGTGCTAGCTCGCTGTGGAACTTAGCTCCGGCACGGCCAAGCCACTTAAGGGCATTTGGGAAGAAGATCCTCATGCCACCAAATGAATTGAAGCACGTCGCGAACAGGAGATTATGGCAAGCCTCTTCTCGCGAGATGCCCAATTTCTCGGCCTCGTCCAGCAGGAACCCAGAAGAAGCGTAGAAGAAATCGTAAAGCCTCTGGTAATCTTTCTTGACAAGAGCAGGAGGTAATCGAAAATTGTGGATTGTAAGATCTTCTAGGTACTTTGGGAGTCCGAGAGTGAGTTGAGGGCCGAGTTGGAACAACACCCACTTAACAACCAGACCGGGCCCGTCGTTCCCAAGTTTGGTGTCGGCTGGGTTCACGCCGTACAAGGATCGACTCAAGAAGTTGAAAGCAGCTTGTTCGTTTGCTGAACCGAAGATGGCTTTGCCTTTACTTGCAAGCTCTTTCTCGAGAGTGTCAAAGAGTTCGTTGTAGGACGAAATGAACTCGGGAATTACGTGGTCGCGACGAGACTTGAGTTGATAGAACAGGAGTTTCTTGAGTTTTCCGTGATTAGGTTCTGATGGGTCGAGATAGGAGAGAACTCGATAGCCTCCAGTGAGCTCCGTAGAGGGCATGTAAGTACCGGTGAAAATATCCTTCTTTTCGACCTTTGTTAAGTCGAAAAGAACAGGAAAGCTCTTGCCGTCGAGCAAAGCCACGACCTGGGGGTTAGGAGCTATGAAAGGACCAGGAGGCATGTTGGTTCTGAAGACAGTGGATTGATACTTCTGGATTTTCGACTTGAAGAACTCGTCGCGACCCTGGTTGTAGAAGTAATCAAGTCGATCTTTCGTAGGACCGATTAAGAACAGTCCAGTGTCACCTGGGATTTTCCGGATCGGAAGATTGGATGATTCAGGCAAAGAAACACTCACCCCTTGAGCTGGTTTCTCGGATACAGAGGCGTGGATGGGACGAACAGAGAAGTGACGAGTGGATGGTCTTTGTTGTCTTCTTAGTGACTGGAGTTTGCGGTGTTGCAAAGAGGGGAAAGCTAAAGAAGAAGAAGCAGTAGCCATTAGAGGTTAAAGTGCAAAGCTTTGACTACCAGTAGGTTGTGTAATTTGGGCAGATATCTATCTGATTGATCGTATGATTTGCAAGTTGAGAGGTCGAATCTGTCGAAGTGTTATTTATAGTTGGGACATCGTGTGTGTTCTGTCAGGACGACACAAGTTAGTGCTTATGGTCGGTCCACCCACATAGCCAACAGTGGCTGCTCCTGAATAGAGAGTCGTGTAAAGGACCAATCGCATGCATTATTTCTGATGCTCGTGGAGTTTTGTAATCTTCCTATCCATTGTGGGTTCCTTCCGACTGGTCGTCTGTTTGTTTTTCCTGGGAAGAATAGTGCGATTGCTGATCCTACTCTTCAAATTTCTTTTCCTATTTCCAGGACATTGAAAAGTAAATTCGTACAAGTAAATAGAAATTTCTATTCTCAACGTGACCGTCCCTTCTTTGCTATTTCCTGAATCCTGACTAATTCAGTTCCCATTAAGGGAGACACTAAGTCAAGTTAGAATCTTTGATTTTAGTTTGAAAAAACGTTTTGTAAGAGCTTGGAAACGACTTGAGGCTCAAATAAATTTGGGATTCACAACTTGAACACGGTCAAATTCGGATTAAGTTCAAAATAATGTCATTTTGAATAGCGTAATCAATGGGAGTTGTTAGTTTCACTCACATTAACTCAAACACAAAAATCGCCTTCAACATCAAAAGCTATTCGTGAGCATACATTGCGGGATGAACAAAAAACACAAATATCGCCTTCAAACCCATGACACCAAAGTTTAATCACTCCGGCCACGTACGATTTATCAAATGCCAGCACGTGCACAACAAGAGTCTTTATGAAGAATGTTGACCTTTCAACACCAATCCGATTACGGAAACTGAGAAATAGAAGAGTGAACAAAAAAGAAGAAGGTTATTCTATTAAAACTCTCTCATCTCAGGTACTGTATTATTTACACACGACAGTATTATACGACTTTGGACAAAACTGTTATATTTGGAAGTCAGCGTAAGAAAATAGTGGGCGGTCAATCTCCCACAGCTTTGTATTGTACTACTAAAGTCTAAAACGCTCAACTTCCGACCAACGCCTAGGTTCTCACTGCCGGCCAAAACCGCACGTGGATTATTTATTTAGGAACGGGTTTGGCGAGGCTTTAATTATACATTTGCTTCATGTTAGTTTTTTTTTTTTAATTCGAGGAAACTTTGTAGGCGGGCTAAACGGGCACATCTTTTTGAGGGTTCAATTGACGCACCACTCCATAGGCGGGTTAAGCGGGCGCACCTCATCATTGAGGGCCCAATTAGTTCTCCATCTACAGGTAAAATCTCGGTTGTCTCAGGCTCTTACAAAAAGGACTAGTATGGAATCAAACCTGAGACCTAACCAAAATCAAGCTTCACTCTTAACCATCGAACCACAGCCCCTGACGGCTTCATGTTAGTTCTCCCAACCTAATGATACAACTCCCACTACAGAATTTCCTTTTTCTTTACCCTAATGATTATTCCTTTTATTTTTGTGTCCCACTTGGAAAAGAAATCGAGCACGACTTTTACATGTTTCTATCGCAGCAAATGGAACAATGGAAGACCGACCATTTCGTATGTTTAGTTTGCTTTGCTTTATTAAAAAAAAAAGATTGCAACAACTAATGGGACTTTGTCGGATAAGCATAGGGATCCTTTTGTGTATCACTAGCTTATTTGGCATCTCGTGTCAAAGATATATTTAAATGGGCCGTTTAACTTGTATTAATTTAAAATCTTTAAGTTTGAATCATAGTTGAAAGATAATTTGAAAAACATAATGGCTCCGTTTGGTTTGGTAGATAGTATTTCAGCTATTTTTTGACATTTTGGAGTCAAATAGCTATTTTTTTTTTCCGTTTGGTTATTAGTTGGTGGGCTAAGTTATTCCAACCAACTGATTTTTTGTGATTAGAAAGTCACATGTTTGAATAACATAAATAACTTCTTTGTAAAAAATACACGGAGAAAGGTCTTCACGTCCTTGCAAATTAAGAAGTCTTATGAATTGAGGAATGTTGACTTTGAAAATTAAAAATTTTAAAATAATATAACTTAGTTGATCATATCTTAGTTATTTAATATAATAATATATTTTTATTCGTAATTAATTTATGTCAAAAATAAATTAATCTTTTAGAAAATTAACAATTAAATACTAATAATATGAATTTAATTTGTTTGAAGTTTTCAGGATCTTTAAATGTTAAATTTTTTAAAATTTAAACGATTATTAAAATTAAATTCGTCTTTTAATTTGTAATAATTATTCTTTTAATGGAAGGGAAAGTCTAAGTTGCCTTGCCTTCGATTTCATACTAAGTTGAGTTGAATGGACATTTTTCAACCTGAAGACCAAAGAAAACAATTTCGTGTTTGAGTAATAAAAGATGAGGAAATGTCCAAGTCAAAGAAATCCCATGTTTGGGCCATTAGTGGACCTTTCTTTAGGCCCAAAAAACACTGAAATGGGCCACGAGTTGAAGTTGGGGTCAATTAGCAATCACGTGGAACCGTTACTATCTTCTCCAATCGTAACGGTTTAAGGTTTCAAATGGAATTGCAGTCAGTTTTTGGCGGGATTACTCCTCCGAAAACTCGGATTATCGTCTCTTTTCCTTTCCTATGAATTTGTAACTTCATTATCTTAAAGTTTCTCTATTGTTTTCGAATCTGAAGGTTTTTCAGCAGTGAACCGATCTTCTGAGTTTCTGTACTGAAGCTTTCTTCCAGGATACGATCCTGACTGGTATTAATCAGCATTTCTTTCTATTTTCGATTTGATATTTTTTCTAAGGAAGCTGAGATTGACATACCAGGGTGATTTTGGATGCAGTAAATGAGTTGAAAAACTGGCCTATATGCAATTTGCTTTTATAAACTTGCTTAATCCTTGTTTTGGATATAGTATGTGGCCTTGCTGTTTGAGATTGTATCGCAAGGCATCTTACTCGCTTTCTTCAATTCTAAATTGGAAATATCTTTAAGGAACCAAGACGAGGGAATTTCTCGTTTTGAAGGGTCTTTAGTTATACTCTGTTGGCTATTTTTGAATTTTCGTGTTTTAGTTTTTACCTCAGCATACTTTCTGTGTTTTTGCCTATTGTTGTTGTGTGCTTGCTATTGTTTTGGACTGAGAAAGAGAACAATTAACTTATTGATACCAATGGTACGTGTGGAAAATGTTACATTTGAAGCTATGTTTTACATTGGTCTTGCGACTTTCCTGCTTCTAACTGAGACTATGTCTACAATTTAACCAAAAGAGGTGGAGTCTTGTTATGTCTCAGTGGCATGAATTGATTTCTCATGTTTACAGGATATATCATCCGACAAAAGCTGCCTTTTTCTTTGAGTAAGTTGACGCTCAACTTCAGTTGCCTTCTTACACTTGTTTGAAAGACAAAGTTCCTTATTGCTATAATTGTGACCTTACAAATCCTTGTGTGCTTTGCCTTTGGTCACCACTCACCATTGATCACGAGGCTTTTTCCTGCTAGACCTTTAGCTAATGTTAGAATATCTCATATTGATTAAACATGAATATGTTAAAGGGTTTATAAGTGATAAGAGTTAACTATCCAAATAACTAGACAATAGTTAACCCAAGCCTAATTCTTGTAAGTGAACTCTACTGCTCATATTAAAAATTCAATAGCTAAGAAGTGCTGACTTATTACGCTCTACTTGTCCTGTTCCCATGGTTTATACTAGTCTACTATTTGCACAGCATCAGTTCTCTAGGACATTGGGGTTTTGTTTCTGTGGATCCTGCAATAGTGGTCAATCAGACTTACTAAATAGCTCTTCTGCTCATCTTGGGGTAGCCTAATGCGAGGAGGAGGAGACACAGGTCGATCTTAAGGGAGACACAGGTCGATCTTTAGGGAGACAATTATTAAAATAGGAGCTCATGCTTGTACTGTATGAAGTATCATAGAACGGATCGGCCATATTTTGCATCATTTTTCATGAAGAAGCAATGAAGAATGAATCCACTCTTCATTTCTGTTCTTGTATGCCTGGACCATTCAAGTTTGGTTCCTGCCTTTGTCATGGAACAATCTCAGGAATATGAAGAGGGAGGAAATTGGATATAGCGGCAGGCAGGCAGAAGTTGCTACTAAGTTAGGAGTTGCATTGGAGTGGAGTAGTGAAATCCCCTAAACCCCAACCTATATAGAGGTTGGGCGTTGAATTCCCAGCGGCGTGGGGGAAATTGGGAATTTGGCCTTGAAAATGCAATGCTTAATTGATAGCCAATTCAATATTCTTTTGTTATCTACAATTGGGCACAAAGATTCTCAAAGCAGCTCGGTGATGCTATAAACAGAGACAAAATTGGGCGATCGCAGGATGAAAAATCCGGTATTTCCAGTTGTTTCAATTATGAAGATATGCTAGTGGGTCTGACAGACCTAAAATTAACGTAATTTAATTAAATTTAGGTTTGAATTTAGATTCAGGTGTAATAGAAAAAAATGAGTTCGAGTTAGGTTTCAATTTTAGAGTTACTCATTTGAATCTGAATTTTTATCCTTTTATTCAACAAGTTGAGATATTTCGTATCAATTCGATGCTAGATCGGCCTCAAATTTATTGTAAGCTGGTCCATGATCTGATTGAAACTTGGGGTGGAATTTAAGCTTATGAATTGAATTTGGATTTGGGCTTGTGACTTACGGATCCGAGTTGATTCAGTCATTGTCTTCCCTACCAACTTACTGGAGTACAAGATGACAATTTTTGTGTTGGACGGTGAAGTACCGGTATTCGTGTATATATTGAGATCGTTTATCTTTCCCATGAGGACATTGCCCTTGTGAAAGGCCCTGGTAATGACATGCGTATTGGCAATTTGGCATTGGTATGTAGAACGAGACAAGGCTAGCTGTCACCTACGAAGTTGTTTGGAAGTTTGACAGGGAATCGTAAGAATGTCTGCTTGCACCTTGCACATTGCACCTTTTTCAATAAACAAGACCCGCCAGGTTCAGGTTGGACAGTTCTGAACCTTGCAATTCATCGATTCACATTGTTTATTGGTTAGATTACTGCTTATTCATGGTTGATGAAACTTCTTGGTACATAAATTCTCAGTTAACTTTTATCTCTTCCTCGCAGCGTTATACTCGAAACTCGAACAATTACTGTTCCTTCATTCACGGAACACGTTGAAGAAGCTGACCAGAGTCCATACACCAACGAAAGTTCCTCGTACGATACCTATTCTACACGTGTTCGGGATGCTAACTCTTTTGGGCCCACACGCTACTTGAAACTCAAGAACATAAAGCAGCACCGTTCGTTGAGGTCAGAGTTTCGAGATTTCCTTGGAGCAGTAGCGAAGTGCGAACAAGTCAAGCAGCCGACCCTCCCACTGACAGATATGCTAGGGAATCTTCCTTGCTACTTCGTCAACATTGATCTCTATAAAACCATTCATATGAACTGAACTGAACTCCAGAAACTGTAGAAAGAAACAATTAAGAGCACCAAGACCAAGCCATCTAGAACAAATGGCAACCACAAGGTTGCTACGTTCGCATAGGCTTCTGGGTCGAGTTCTTCCTCCTACCACAGTGTCCTCGTCGGTTGCTAAGGTCAAATGCATAAGCAAGTCCGAATTGAAAGGTAAGAGAATGGTTTCTGCGGATGATGATGGTGATAACAAGAGAAAGAAACCAACTGTGGCTGTTAAAGCATCAACGGTTGAGTTAGAGAGCTGGACCTCTTCAGAGACACAGGTTGGTCGAAGAATTGATCTTGCTTCCTTGCTCACAGCTCTTAGCCGCGTCTTTTTTGGAAATCAGAGGCCAGTTAAGAACCGAAAAACCTGGATATTTGAAGCCCAGAGCTTCATTGAAAGGGTGAGTAACGTCTGAAGTAGCAGATATGTCACTTTCTTGCATGCATGCAGTTCCTATGCACGCGGAAACAGAATTTGATCAAGCTCTAACTCTCAACTTTTCCTGGCCTTGTGCAGGTTGTTATCAATTGTAGATTCTTCACAATGTTCGCTGTGGCTGGATCCTTATTTGGCTCAGTATTGTGTTTTGTGGAGGTAGAACTTTTGGAAGAAAAAAATAATGGCCTATTTAAAACTACTTGTATTCTCACAAACAAATCTGAATTGATCCTAACCACAAACTTTTGCAGGGTTGCGTTCTAATATTAGAGTCCTATTTTCATTATTTCCATTCCTTGTCTCGAAGTCTGGATCAAGTGCACACGATAAATCTGCTTATTGAAGCCATAGGTACAGCTACCCCTCTTCATTTTTTGATTATGCACCAAATATACACACGTAATCTAGTACTTAAACTATGCAAGTCTTCACTGTTTCTCGATTTAAACTCGTTTGGTTTCTATGAAAATTTGATACCATGATTCTTATGCAGACATGTTCTTGATTGGAATTGCACTATTTGTATTTGGGGTTGGGCTCTACGTCATGTTTGTGGGATCAAAAAACGAGAATGAAAACGGATCTTGGTTGCCAGAATCAAGCCTGTTTGGCCTGTTCAACCTGAAGGTGATTGTTTTCTCTTGTACAGTTTAACCAGATAGGAAAGTGACATAAAAGACCAATGATGCTCCTTTTCCATTAGCTAATCATAAGATTGAAATTGAATCTGTTTCAGTCGCTTCCAACATGGGTGGAAATGGGGTCAGTTTCGAAAGCAAAGTCTAGGATTGGCCATGCAGTGACGATGATTCTTCAAGTGGGACTACTGGAGAAATTCAAGAACGTACCATTACTAACTAGCTTGGATCTTGCTTGTTTTGCTGGGGCTGTGTTGATTTCTTCCTCCTGTATATATCTCCTCTCTAGACTTTCTTCTGATGGCATCATCCGCCAGACGTAGCTTTGGGCCAATGGAGGCAGCTTGTGTATACAGTCACAGTACAGGCTCCAAGAAATTACATTTATCACAGAAGAGAATTAGATCCATATATAGATAATACTCTACTTGTTGACCATCAATTTTCATTACAATTTCTTTTTGTTATGATCCTTCTTCTTCTCCCAATCCCAGACACTAAGTTTCATTTATATCTATCATGTCTTATTATTACAAGTAGAAATAGAAATGATTATTAGGTGTAGATTTAATTTTATATTTATGATTAATTTAATTTATATCTTCGGAAGTTTATTAGAGACATACTTTATCATGATATGATCGGAATGATATATCCTCGCATCCTGCATTAGGGTGGCCGTGATTGCGAGTTTTTATATTTGTTAGATGTTTTCTCTTTTGTAGAAAAAAAAAAGAGTTAAATTTAACAAATCAAATTATATATATTCAACCCAACTCAAATTGGAATTTAAAATTCTTTCTATTCCCAACTGATCAAATCTAAAGACAAAAGTTGCTGCATTTCTTGGGTAAAGCATATGTCTGTTCTTCCTGGAAGCACTATCCCACGTTCTTTCACGATTGATTACAGCTTTTCACTTATTTTAGTTCACCACAGGCCCATTCACATTAAACTTTACGATGGTGTTTCTTCTTTATCGTCTGATTCGACAAGTTGAATACAAAGAGACACGTGAAGTCGTTTTCAAGTTGTGCATTGGTGCGGAAATTGCTGGTTATGGGAATTTCGTGGTAGCTTCTCTTGAGAAATACTACCAAAACCTATATAGCTATAAATATTAGACTTTATGCTGGTAATTGTTGCTTTATGATGCTTATAAGCTGTCCTCTATATGCCAAATTTAATTAATTTTGTTTAAATTTTAAATTTATATTTAATTTACCCATAAATAAATTTCAATTCGACCCCCTTATAAAAATTATAAATTTATGCACAACTCATGAACTCATATTTTTAAACCTCTTAATGATTATATAAAGTATTAATTATTTATTGAATATTTATTAAAAACATATAAAGATTATAGCCAATCTTTAAAATTTTATCTTAATTTTTAAACTTATCAAAAGATATATTTCTAATTAAAATTGATAATTTGAATTCAGTTGAATTGAAGGAATCAATTGGTCAGGAAAGAGATACTATTAACATCTTTACTTAAAGAGTCTAACAATTCTCTTCGAAATAACAAAAATTACTATGAACATCAATGAAAAATCCTCTTAGAAGTCATGATGAAAGTAAAGGCCTTTTAAGTTGCATAGAGATAATATGTACAGACAAGTGATTAGTACAGGTATAATGGTAACATGCAATACTCATTCATACTGGCAGCTCCAGAATTGACATGACATAAACTACATATTCTACAACACTCTTGTCTCTGATAAAAATATCTGCCCTCTCTGTTTTCTGGTCAACCACAAATGCCCAATCTTTGTTACTTACAGATTGTTGATTCGGCATTTATCTTCTGCTTCTTTGAGCTGCTACCAGAATCTGAGGCTGAGCTATAACTCCCATCAGAAGTAACATCAGACAAACCATTCTCCAATGCTCTAACCAAATTCTCAAAGTAATTTTTGGTCACTTTTGTAAGTCCAAGCAACTTGCAGCGAAACTCATTGAACTCATCACCTGGCTTAACAGATTGGATAAACATTGCCAATTCTTTCTCTGCAAAACCATGAAGCCTTTCTAAACCCAGCTCTGCCTCACCCTGCAAGTACTCGAACAATTGTTTCTTGGCAGGCTCGTTCTCGGGCAAGTAGTATCCATATACGTAGGTCCACTTGAGCACTTGTCGACATTCAACTATCTGCTTCCAGGCTTCTACCAGGAAGCTAAGCTGAGTCTCAGTCTGGCGAAGAATGTCTCTCATCTTTATGATGTGAGTTTTCTGTATTTCCTCTAAATATCTCAGGGCAATTTGCCTTGACCTCTCATTGGCTGCCCAACGATCGTAGTAGTGCTGGTATCTGAGTAAATCTTGTTTCAAAGACCTGGTTTCTCTGCTATTAGGACTTGCACAATAACTATTGCAACCTCCTCTACAATGAGTAGACCACTCCTTTAGACATAACCAGCAGAAAGAAAAGCGACATGGTGATGCGCACATCATGTGCATACACCCTGCGTTTTTCTCAATTAAGCGATTGCAACTAGGACAGGGCTTGGTGTTAATTTTCTTCCATGTCTCGTTCAAGGACTGATCTAAGTTCTTCTCTTCCCATTTCGCTACAATGTCACAACCAACTGGACGGTGTGTGTCAAGACCACAATTCCAGCAAAATGTATGAGAACAGGCGCAAGTAACGTCAAAA
Organism: Erythroxylum foetidum; assembly: GCA_026546835.1. Taxonomy (NCBI): domain Eukaryota; kingdom Viridiplantae; phylum Streptophyta; class Magnoliopsida; order Malpighiales; family Erythroxylaceae; genus Erythroxylum; species Erythroxylum foetidum. Next base: position 2,065,090 of record JANZLF010000002.1, read on the forward strand.
CTTGTGTTTCCAACATCAAAATCAATAGCATTCTCGCAATTCGGAGCAGGACACCATTTCCTCTTCTTGTTTTGTTCTACATAGGACTTAAGAAGGTATTGACGGTACCTTTTTCTATGCTCCTCGGACGACAATTCATTGATCATTTCTCCGTTCACTGCAACTGAACATGAAGGTTCAGGACACTTCATCATTAAACAACCAGGTCCATCGTCTATGCTCGTTTTAATATACAGTCTCCAACATTCACAACAAAAGGGATGTCCACAAATCGCTGATCTGATCGAATCCCGAGGCCCATGTTCCAAACAAATCCCACATGTCACCAAGTTATTGCAATTATTGTCGTCAGAAACTATTTGTGGTTTCTCCAACAAACCAACCTTCTGACGAACCCCCGACTCGTCAGTAAACCACGCATCATGTACTTTGCCAATATTCCAATTATAGTGACGAAGTAACATACTTGCCTCGAGTTTCGATAAGGAGAGAACGTTGGACACCTCCCACACGTCGGCCTCCATGCATAGCCGTATTTCTTCTTCTCTCAATACCCTGTAGGGCTTTTCTCGTTCTTGATGCTTCGCGTCTCCTTCCAGTTCTTCCAAAATACTGTAATCCTCAGCAGGGTCGGGATCGCTGTCACCGCCGTCGCCATAGTAGTCCAACTCTGAGGGCATGTCGTCGGAGAAGGTATCGCCGCCGTCGACGCGTTGCTTTCCATGAACATCCATGATCAGGATTCGGAAGAGAAGACCTCACTAGTCTTCGGGGAAATTGTAATTTAGAGCCTCGGGTACGCGAATAGCTTGATTTGGTAAAGGAAATGTTTGAAAAAGAGGGGAACCTTAGCTTGGAAGGTTAATTAATTACTAGCGATTTTGTTTTATTTATAAAAAATATTAAAATATTCATTTTATTTATTCATTTTTGTTTTTCTAAAAATTCTTAGTTATTAAAATGCCTACAAAATATTCATTTAAATTGTGATTTTAAAAACTTAAATTTTCTTCTAAATTAGAACAAATTTGTAAAATTATCTCCAATTCATTTACTAAATAACAAAGATATAATTAAGAATATAATAAATAAAATTTTATTTAATTAAACTTACACACAAGTGATTATAAATTATATACCTTAATATTTTTATTTAGCATAATTTAGATATATTTAATATATATTTTTAAAATTTTATATATTTCATATTGAAAATGAGCGGATACATGAAAAAGGTTACTATTATAAAATATATCTTTATTTTATTTTGTATTATTTTTTACTTTATGTTGTATGAGAATTAAATAAAATTTTTAATATTAATTGTTATGGTGATTGCCTATGTGGGAAATATGTGACAAAATACTATTAGTGAGAATAAAAAGATAATTGTCATATGAAATTTATATTATTATAATTTCTTCAAATATGATTGAGGGAAAATTAAAAATTATATGACACAATATATTAAATAACTATTTTACAAGTTTATAATAATCTAATTGTACCGTATTAAAATTAAATCTCGTACAATATTCATTACATTTGCTCAAATTTGACTCAAAGTTTTAATTCTAATTTACATTGAATTGAGTTTTGAGTTTTTTGCCCCCCTTAATTCAACTGAATTTAAGTTTAACCTCTTAAACCAAAAAATTGAGCTCTTTTGTTTTGGACTAGAACCTAATTTAGGCTACTTTGCAACCCCTAACCTTAACCATCAAGTAAAAGGTAAAATAACAAAGACAAACTCAATTTCATGGTCTCCCCTCTATTACATGCATTTGGAAAGCTTTGCTCCCCTACACCTATCTTTCAATTGCTCTTACTTGCTTTTCTGGAAGGAATCGTTGCTACTCAAATGCAACACTTCCTTACATGACAGATCCTGGAACATTACATTGGTTTGGCTCCTCATAATCAACAGAACTAATCATCATGATGCTAGTTTCCTCAAACTTCTTTTCAGCTACCTAATCTACCCAATTTCAAACAACAGGCAATTCAGAATGAAGTTTTTATTGCCTTTGGACTCTTGTAGCGAATCTACAAGACAGTAGAGATTTTTATCACTCTCACTATTCGGTCAGTCAGGACATCTTGGAATCTTTAGTCCACCTCTCTGAACTGATTTAATGCAATATATATCTTCTATTGCATTCCGGGTTGGTTCTGACCTGTTGTTTTAACCTTCCTTGATTACGAGGAGGTAGGTTTGAAGTGATTCTGTTGCAACTCACTTTCCTTTTTGGTATGAATGCAATCAACTGATTTACCAGAAGAGAATTGAAGTCAAACACAAGCAGAAGATGATAAAGTCCATTCCAACTTCAAAAAAGTATATCAGAGGTTCAATATTATTGGAGTTTTTGAAAGATCTAATCCTGTAAATGTTGAGTTCAAGTGACGTGAAGATGAACAAACAAAATGCCAGACAAGAATAAAAGATAGCCATGACATATATGCAGATCGTATTTCCCTAAAAGAATTTACATATCACCTATCGCTCAATGGTTGTCGACTATCAGCTATCAACAATGTTGAACTGCTGAATCAAAGACATGCATAAGTCAGTCAATGCACCAAGAAACATAATAAAAAATGCTCCTCCGGCCCCTACTGTGCATTCTCAGCAGCTGCCTTCCTTAAAGCTTGAAGCCTTTCTCTCAATTTCTTACTATGTTCCAAATTAGCCTTTCTCTTGACAGATTTCTGAGGGAAAAACACCACGGTAAAGAAAATTTTAACGGAAACTCTAAAGATGAATAGGCTTTAACCTACCAGAAAGAATAAACAAGGCAGCAACTCACTTCCTCCCGAAAACAGCAATCTAGCTCTACTTTGAGTTCGATGCACTCTCCAAAGAACTGCCCAATTGGATGGTCCAAATGATATTTCTCTGGAGCTGCTCTATTATCTGCACAGATTCAACCCAGCTTTCTAATACAATATGAAAATGTTTAGATCAGCCACCCTTGAAGCAAAGGGACAAGATTAGGGATGGCAATAAGCCAAATCGAGCTCAGATCAGATCAAGCCTAAGGTCAAACTTTTTAATATAACAAGAGAATGATTAGAACAACCAAACCACATGATTAAGGATGACAGTGGGTTAGATCGGATTTAGGTTAGATCCATTCCAGAGCCTAGCTAAATAGAGCTTGGACTTACCCGACACCTTTTTCAAGTTTTTGAAAATTTTAATAAAATTTTATTTAATTAAAATTTTAAAAGTGATTAATACAATTAATTAAATTCACTAATTTCAATTGATTAATAAAAATTGAGATTTTATAATGAATAAATATATAAATTATATATATATTGATAAAATTAATAAAATTAAATTAAATTCATTAATGAAAAAAGATAAGATTATAGCCAATGAAAAAAAATATAAGCGATTAATTTAATTAATTAAAGTTACAAATTTTAATTGATTAAATAAAATGGAAATTTATAATGAATGAGGATATGATTATAAAAAAATGAAAAATTGACCATAATCAAAATAATCAATTCAATTAATTAAAATTACAAATAAAATTCATTAATTGATGACATAATTTACAAAAATAATTATCCAAAAAATTTTAATGATGCAATTTACAAAATAATTAAGGTAAAATCATGAAATAATATTCTAAACTAGGAGTGTGGGATTGTGAGAGAATGAAAGTCAAGACAGAAATTTGAGACCAAAGAGATTAAGAGAACAGTTAATCGTTGCAGTCAGGATTGTCAATGATTTGCACCACTTCTTCTGTATATAGAAACATTATATTTAGTACAATAAAATTAAAATTAAAAGAATATCAAACACATGAAAATAATAAATAAATATACCTTCATTATCAAATATTTTATCAAAATAATATCCACTTGATTGATGAGTATGAATATGTGTATAACTAGTCACCTCTACATCAGTATCTATGAATGTAATAACATACAAATTAAAAAATAACATAAGGTAAGATGATATAAAAAATAAACAAAATTAATATATCAAAAAGAAAAGAATTTACCCTTAATATCTTCATCACCTAACTAATTTTTGGCACATATAAGAGCTTCGACAGTATAAAGATGTAGTCGAGCATGATGAGAACTAATAACTCGACCACCAATGTTAAAAGCAAACTCCAAAAATAGATGATGAAATTGCCAATAAGTCTCGTGTAATTACTTGCATGATCGGAAAATTATTTCCACAATTCTTCCACCATAATAATACATCGAACTGCTCACCTTTAAGTTCAGCCACACAATCTTTCATCAAATATTTATCTAACTCCATCATATTATACAAAGTCTTAATCTTTTTTTCTTTCATGAATTTTGAAAGTTTACGTGACAAAATGTTCTGAGAAGATGAATATAAACTTGAAATTGAAGTCGAAGCTAAATAACCTAAATTACTGCAATCCCGAGCTCAAATTTTGTCCATTATGAGTCGATAATCATTAAACAAATCATACCAATATTGTTTAATGACTTCTATATGCTTTTGAACTTGATCACCGTACAATACATTATATATAAAATTGACTCCCTTTATCTTATATCTAGGATCTAACAGATAAGACTGCAATAATATGTCCAACCATATATCAATAAGGATTCAATTTCTCCATCAATTTGCTCTGCCATTACTCAAATAACCGTATTGGAATTAAACATCCAATCAGATAAAGCTTTCTTTATCTCACACACAGTAAGAAAGCAATAGTGAAAAGTTTGGTATTTTGAATGAAAGGAGATGGATGAGCTAAAGATGCAAGTAACCAGTATTGGGACTTCAATGAAGGGTTTGGAATTTCAATTGAGACAACTTGCAAATGTTGTTGAGAATTTGAATCATATGACATTTCCAAGTTATACTGAAATTAACCCAAGAGAGCAGTGCAAGGCCATCATTTTGCGAAGTGGAAAAGAATTGGAAGAGGTGAAACCTAAAAAAAAAAACTCTACTAAATCCAACCACAACGAATGAAAGAATACTTGTGAAGAAGCAAGTGCACCTACACAAGTTGAGAAGAAAGATAACCTAGAGAAGAAACTGCAAACAAAAATCATCCCTAAGTTGTCATATCCTCAAAGATTTCAACAGAAGAAAATTAATAATCAATTTGCAAAATTTCTTGAAGTCATTAAGAAACTTGAGATCAGCATTCTCTTGATTGAAGCTATTGAGCAAGTACCGAATTACGCAAAATTCATCAAGAGCATTGTTACCAAAAATAGGAGATTTGGAGATTATGAAATGATATTGATGACCAAGGAGTGTAATGCAGTCTTGCAAAAAAAATTGCCACAGAAATTGAAAGATCCGAGAAGCTTCACAATTTCGTGTGAGATCGGCAACATATATTTTGGTAAAGTACTTTGTGATTTGGCGACAAGCATAAATCTTATGTCTCTTTCCATCTTCCAAAAACTGGGATTAAGAGAAGTCAAGTCATCGACAATTTGACTCCAACTAGCCAACCGTTCTCTCACTTATCCTCGAGGTATTGAAGAAGATGTTCTTGTTCATGTTGACAAATTTATTCTCTCTGCCAACTTTGTGGTGCTCGACATGGAAGAAGATAAGGAGATCCCGATCATATTTGGATGACCATTATTGGCTATCGGAGACACAGTGATTGATGTACAACAAGGGAAACTAACCTTGTATGTAAATAGTGAGCAGGTGAGGTTCAACATATATAGATCACTCAAACATCCAAGTGATATACCAACTTGCAACAGAGTGGATGTCATATCATCTTGTGTGGTAATATCTTTTCCTTCCTTTATACCTAAAGACCCATTATTAACATATTTGGAAGGTATGGTTAAAAAAGATGCTATGGATGATGATGATGATACTTGTTTTATGATAGTATTGGATTCTTTTAAATGCTTGAAAAAATTTTATCAAACTAAGTCTTTGTTTTTTGTGACTAATGTTGATATTGTTGGTGATGCAAAAGATGTGCACCCATTGATTGATTTGAAACCCTTACCTGATAATTTGAAATATGCATTCTTGGGTGCTAATCAAACTTTTCCTATCATTATTTCATCTTCATTGACTTATGTAGAAGAAGAAAAATTGTTTAGGGTGTTAAAGGAGTTAAAAAATGCATTGGGCTGGTCAATTTCATACATTAAGGGAATTAATCCTTCTATTGTAATGCATAAAATTCTAATAGAGGAGTCATTCACCCCTAGCATTAAATCCCAAAGAAAATTGAACCCAGCAATGAAAGAAATGGTTAGGAATGAAATTCAGAAGTGGCTTAAGAGTGGAATCATTTACCTAATTTATGATAGTTTATAGGTTAGTCTTACTCAGGTTGTTTTTAAAAGAAGTGGATTTACTGTAGTTAAAGATGATATCAATGAGACTATTTTCACTAGGACAATCACTGGATAGAGGGTTTGTATGGATTATAAGAAATTGAACAAAGCCACTACGAAGGGTCATTTTCTTTTGTCATTCATAGATCAGATGTTGGATACATTTGCTGGACATGCATTTTACTGTTTTTTAGATGGGTACTCGGGATATAACCAAACAGCCATAACACCTGAAGATTAAGAAAAGACTACATTTACTTTTCCTTTTGGCACATTTGCATTTAAGTGCATGTCTTTTCATCTTTGCAATGCTCTTGCTATATTTCAACGTTGCATGATAGCTATCTTTTCTGATATGGTTGAGAATTTCATGGAGATCTTTATAGATGATTTTTCTGTTTTCGGTGATTCTTTTGATAAGTGTTTACATAATCTGCCTCTAGTGTTGAAAAGATGTCAGGATATCAACTTGGTGCTCAATTGAGAGAAATGTCATTTTATGGTGAGGGAAATAATTGAGTTGGGTCAGAAAGCATCTGCCTTTGGCATTGAAATGGATTGAGCCAAAACAACAATTATTGAAAAGCTTTCTCCATCGACAAATGTAAAGGGTATCCACAGTTTCCTTGGACATGCGGGGTCCTGACATCTTTCTCATAATCCTTGTGGACACGACTCGATTCTTTGATGCATCTCCGGTAAAACCGCACATGTCCAAGAAAACTGAGGATACCTTTTACATTTGTCGGTGGAGGAAGCTTTTCAATAGTTGTTGTTTTGGCTCGATCTACTTCAATGCTATGGATAGATAGTTTGTGACCCAACACAATTCCTTTCCTTGCAATAAAATGACATTTCTCCCAATTAAGTACCAAGTTGACATCCTGACATCTTTTCAACACTAGAGACAGATTATGTAAGCACTTATCAAAAGAATCACCGAAAATAGAAATCATCCATAAAGATCTCCATGAAATTCTCAACCATATCAAAAGAGATAGCCATCATGCAATGTTAAAATGTTGCAGGAGCATTGTAAAGACCAAAAGACATGCGTCTAAATGCAAATATGCCAAAAGGATAAGTAAATGTGGGTTTTTCTTAATCTTCAGGTGCTATAGCTATTTAGTTATATCCCGAGTACCCATCTAAAAAACAGTAAAATATATGTCCAGCAAGTCTATCCAACATCTGATCTATAAATGGCAAAAAAAAATGATCCTTCCTAATGACTTTATTCAACTTCCTATAATCTATACAAATTCTCTATCCAGTGATTGTCCTAGTGGAAATAGTCTCATTGTTATCATCTTTAACTACAGTGAATTAACCTCTTTTAGGAACAACCTGAGTAAGACTAACCTATAAACTATCATAAATTAGGTAAATGATTCTAACCTTAAGCCACTTCTGAATTTCATTCCTAACCACTTCCTTCATTGCTGGGTTCAATTTTTTTGGGGGTTCAATGCTAGGGGTGAATGACTCCTCCATTAAAATTTTATGCATTACAATAGAACGACTAATTTCCTTAATGTCTGAAATTGATCAACCTAATGCATTTTTTAAGTCCTTTAACGCCCTAAGCAATTTTTCTTCTTCTATGTCGAACACCACAAAGTCTACAGGGAGAATAAACTTGTCAACAAAAACAAAAACATCTTCCACAATACCTCAAGGATAAGTGAGAGAACGGTTGGCTAGTTGGAGGCAAATTGTTGATGACTTGGCTTCTCCTAATCCCAACTTTTGGAAGATGGAAAGAGACATGAGATTTATGCTTACCCCGAAATCGCAAAGCACTTTACCCAAATATGTGTTGCCGATCTCACACGAAACTATGAAGCTTCCCAGATCTTTCAATTTCTGTGGCAACTTTCTTTACAAGACTGCATTACACTCCTCGATCATCAATACCATTTCATAATCTCCAAATCTCCTCTTTTTGGTAACAATGTCCTCGATGAATTTTGCGTAATTCGGTACTTGCTTAATAGCTTCAATCAAGGAAATGTTGATCTCAAGTTTCTTAAAGACTTCAAGGAATTTTACAAATTGATTATTAATTTTCTTCCGTTGAAATCTTTGAGGATATGACAGCTTGAGGATGATTTTTGTTTGCAGTTCTCCTTTCAGTTTCTTCTCCAAGTTAACTTCCTTCTCAACTTGTGTAGGTGCACTTACTTCTTCTCAAGTATTCTTTCCTTCGTTCTGATTGAGTTTAGTGGAGCTTTTTTCTTTAGGTTTCACCTCTTCCAATTCTTTTCCACTTTGTAAAATGATGGTCTTAGACTCCTCTCTTGGGTTAGTTTCAGTATTACTTGAAAATGTCATCTGATTCAAATTCTCAACAGCATTTGCAAGTTGTCCCAATTGAACTTCCAAACCCTTCACTGAAGTCCCAATACTGGTTACTTACATCTTTAGCTCATCCATCTCCTTCTCATTCTTGTGAAAACAATTTCTTGTCTCAGTTACAAAAGTGTCAATCATTTCTTCCAAGGAAGGTCTCCTTTCTGTCAATGGTGGTCCATATCCAGGTGGGTAGGGCATGATTCTTTGAATACCATAATTATATTGCTCCTTAGAGTTGTAGCCTTAACCATATAGATTTTTCATTGGTTATGACTTAAATCTCAAGTTCCTTTGATTAACAAATTGAGTTTACTCCACCCCCTCATCATTGGTGTAGAATGATTGACTTGTAGCTGTCACCTGCTCATTTTGTTTAATGATTGACTTGTAGCTGTCACCTGCTCATTTTGTTTTTTCTTTGACATGAATTTTGAAAATTTATTGAATAAGGCTGCCAATTAAGTAGATAAATGAGTCACTTGGTCCATTTCTAAAATTCCTCTCTTTCCATTAGTTCTCTCGGAGGGCCACTGGTAATTGTTTGAAGCCATATCTTCTAGCAATGCGCATGTTTCTTGAGATGTTTTTCTCATCAGAGTATCACCTACTGTTGCATCAACAATGGTTCGAGTCTGGCCATTCAACTCGTTATAGAACATTTTCACTTGTACCCACTCTTGATATCCATGATGTGGACACTTTCTTAAAAGGTCTTTATACCTCTTCGAAGCTTCATGCAATAGTTCCAAGTCATGCTATCTAAATGTACTGATCTCGACTCTTAACTTCGCAACTTTACCAGTGGAAAAAATTTAATCAAGAATTATTGTGCTACCTCTTACCAAATTCGCATTCTATCAGCAGAAATTGAATGAAGTCAATTCTTTGATTTGTCCCGAAGAGAAAATGGGAACAAAGTGAGCCTAATGTCATCTTGCGTTGTCCCTTCAATCTTGATAGTATCACATAATTCATAAAACTTGCAAGATGATTATTTGGATCCTCCATTGGCGCTCCACCAAACTGATTTGTATGAACCAAATTGATGAGTCTAAGTGAAATATGAAAATTTTGAACACGAGCAATAGGTCTTTGGATACCGTGATAATTGTCCACCACTATAAGTTGGAAATATTCCTTGATAAGACATTATTGTACTTGTTCCTGTTCATTTCTATTATCTTCTCTTCCATTTCCTCCGGTCGAATTAGCTACACCGAGTCTGGCCTCTAATTGAGCTAATCTTTGAGCTATTTCATCCCTCTCTTTGAATTCTCTGAAGTTATTCTGCTTGATTTTTCAATTTCTTTTGCCAACGAATTGACTTTATTGTTCTTTCCAACTCTCGGTCAAACTGTCTTTCTTGCCTTCTAGTAGTTCGAGGCATACAATCCTTTTACACACAAGCTGCCCAAGAAAACAAAAAGGCGAAAAGAAAAAAAAAACCAATTA
>JANZLF010000002.1:2077723-2090093 GCA_026546835.1 Erythroxylum foetidum
TCTCATGGATCGAGACTCCAACAAGGAGAAAACAGACTAAGCCAAACCACCTATAGATTGGTTTCTAGGGACTAAATCTTTGAAATAATTCCAGTTGACAATTCATTTCAAATTTGAATTTGTTCTCCCTAAGCATGAGAATAAAAAGTTACTGAGGCATCAACCAGCATAAATGATCCAAGAATTCAGCAGAATTAAGCATTTCAGCAGCTTAATGCCAGCATGACTAATGGAATGTCTGAATTCAAGCCTCAACAGACCAATTCAAATTATTCCGTAGACAAGCAGAGTTAATAATACCACAGCGAAGCTCAAAATGGTAATCCAACAATTAAGGACAAGTCCACACAATGACAAACATGAACAATTATCCTGTCTCCCAATTCCATGTAAATGACAGCAACAATGCTGGAACAGGATTGGCATATGGGAAAATGATGGGATAGGTACACAAAGATAGGAAACAAATCCCCCCACCTTCTTTTCTCAACTTGACATTCCCTTCCACAGAGAACGCCAAGCTTTCAACTACCAATAATTACCCAAATTACGCACTTTATTACATATATATATATATATACCTTAAACCTCTTAACCTCTCATTATCTCATTTTACGATCTTTCCTACACCTCAAACAAAAGGCTTTGATTATTGGACTGTGTGTGTTCATAAACTTGTCAGTGCAACAGCGGTATGCCTTGGGCTCTAGACATTTCACTGGTTGAAGATAGGTGAAGTTGAGTTTGCTGTTCTAATATCTTCGCCTTCACTTCAATGAGCACGTATCAACACTAAATTAAATCAACACCTTCTGTAAACTTAAAACTCATTCTTTCTAAGAAACAACAAGAACTAACATAAGTACTCAATCAATTCAAAGCGAACAAACATCTAAGCATTACATTACCATGTTCATGATTAGCTTGAACACTTACTAATCTCCTTGATTATATATAGGGAAAGGATGACATTACCTCAATGTATAAGTTCAGATTGATGTTTCCCTCCCTTCCTTTTTGACTTTGACTATTTGCAACCAAGAGCTTCATTCCAGAAACAAAAAACAGCGCTAAGCAACGAATTCAACGAAAACCAAGACCTTCCATATTGTCGCTACAAGAGAGAAAAACAGCAAAGGAGAGAGGGTCATTACCGCAAGTTTCACCTACTGAAATGGCTGCGGGGAGACGGGCAACTGGCTGACGGCAACCTAGAGAGGATTTCAAATTTCGACAAGAAAACGGACGAGAGACGGATTTATCATGCAAACGATATTGCCCCCTGATGAATCAAAACGACGTCGTTTCATCATTTATTTAGGTTTCGAGTTAGGCTCGTCATATGTAATTATTAATTTGAACCAAATGATCCGACGATGCCGTTTCATCACTTATTTTGCTTTTGTTCGGCTTCACTAAAGCCTAAACCCTCAAAAGATCACTTTTGCTTCCATATTTCATCCCATCTCATCCTTACTACATTTATGTTTTTATGTCAAGTCCTACATAGATGTAAGGATGAGTGCTTTAAAACAGGATAGGAACGGCAGAAGTAGAGCAAGTGATTTTATTTGTGCTGAATGACCTTTTCTTTAGTTCTGTTTTGGGTGCTTCCTTGCCCGTTCAATTTCTTTCTGTGCCCAGAAATTATGCAACAATTGAAGAATTTTGAAGACAAAAATAACATAAAGAAATGAGATTACCCAAAAAAGCTCATAAATTTTCTAGGAAGTATACATTTCTATTTCATTTCACACTAGCAATAATTGAAGAAGAAGAATTTCTACATGTATGTGGTTGTTCACTTGGTGGAGAGTTGCCTGGAAACAGACGTTGACAAAATAGAAGAATTGGCGACGTCATTAACATTGACTTTCATCTTCTTTGAATATCAACACAAAGAAACTAAATTCAGAATCAAACCAACTTGAAAACGATACAAAAAACCAGCAAAGTGTGGAAGATGATCCTACATAGGTGATGCCAAAAACAAATTTCATTCAACTACTATGTGCAGCAGAAAATTTTGCTGAATGAATAAAATGAGTACTTACACCAGCTTTAATACAGATCTATGGAAGAAACTGCTAATTTATACAACAGGGGGCTCTCTTTATCAATGCTTTACATGGAGGCCAGGAGTTCTCTCATTTTTGTCACAGATGGGATGTTCTCATTGGGATAGATCTTAGCAACCAATTGCGCAAAACTGTCATACTTGTCCAAAAACTCCTTCTGTGATGTCAAAGTGGAGAAATTTTACCTTTGGTTAAGATTCTGATATTACTGGTGTTCTACTAGAAAATCATGATCCCTAATGATTTTCTATTTCTACCAGTGAAAAATAAATAAATGGATAACACACGGAACTAATTCAATTTAAGAACATGGAAACAAAGGAACTCTACTATATTCTGCAACCAAATTAGATGGCCCACATCTTCAGGAAAAGCTTTTCAGCTTGGAAACTAAGGTGGATGAGACTTTACCTTGCACTTGTCCCACAAAGAAGGTAACAGCTCCTCTGAAGTTAAGTTCTTCTGCAACTTCTTATACATGGAACTAATAGACTTATCAACCTGTGGCGAAGAATGGCCATCATTACACCACATTTGTTTGACAGAGACCAGGAAAAACAAGGAGAGATATTAAACTGGCTTACCCCAGATAAACTAGATTTTAACATCTTACTGAGATCCATTTTTGACAACCCAAGCTGGAATGGGATCTAAAAGAATCACAAAAGCAATGAATAAACAATTCAGAAGGAAATGGGCTTAAAAAAGCATCAACAGACAAGTACGAACAAACAGATCTGAATGATATTATTCCTTATGAATACATCATCATTTTTTGTAAACCTATATGTTTAAATTTAAAACCAACTTGCAAGCGCATATTTCAATTGCAAGGGATGCGAGCTTATCAATCTTTTGAAAGTTCACCTCTCTCCTAAGGTGTGTGAGTGAAATCTACAAACGTTCAGTTTAATAAGAATAACGCAGGATCCAAATAAACATAATGCGAACATAAGGGTGATGGACATAATGCCCAATTTCATTCATTTTTATCCTATTACATTTTCATTCTAACCACAGAGGAAAAGGAGAAACATTTATTATTTAAAAAAAAGGAGATACATTTACAAAGCAATCAAGCCAAAATATCTAAAGGAGCAATTCTTCATAATTTTTCAAAATAACTCCAAGATAGTTATACTAAAAGTACATTTTACATAAAAAGATATCTGCAGTAGGATGACGTATCAAGCAAAACCATGAATGTTTAAATAGCTATATGGTATGAATAAATGGAATTTATGGTCACAAAGAACTGACCTCTTCTGGTGTTATTGTGTACATCAAATCCTCAATCTTTATGAATGTTTTAAATAGCTATATGGTATGAGTAAACAGAATTTATGGTCACAAAGAACTGACCTCTTCTGGTGTTATTGTGTACATCAAATCCTCAATCTTTCGAGCAAATTGGAAAAGACGTTCAAATTGCTGCAGTAGCCAGGCAAACATCATCACAATGTAACAGAGAAAAACTTTCAACAACATTAGCAGTTCCAAAGTTAATGATGCGGTCAAAAAATAGGGGTAAGACTTCATACATAATATATTATCATATTTATATGGCGGGTGCAAGCTTGCTCATATGCTTCACTGGCCTGGTGATAAAATTTGGCTAAAGTAGGGACCACATTTGCAAGATCGTACAAGCTGCATGCAAGTTTCCAATAAGAAGACATGATGATCACTGCTTACAAATCAAAAAAGAAGCAAACCCATAGAATAAGAAACCTGTTCTGAAATGCAGCGTAGTTTTCTAAAAGAAAGATGTCTGAATATTTTGGATCTGTTTGTGCAATCTTCTCCAAAGTCACAAACATGATGCTCACCTATCAAACAGCAGTAACAAGAATTAATAACCAGGAAGTAAAACACAAAATGCGATAACATTGTCTTCAATACTAAAATTATTACAAATTTGGTGTAAGCTTGATCAACTAAATCCCTCGACTGCCCCTGAATGTACTGCTCCATGCGAGTCGCAAGAGTTGCAAATCTAGCAGGACCAAAAGCGATATAAGGCAGGTATAAAATCATTATTTAAATAACACATAGCAGTCACATTATAAATTAAAACTTGCAAGCTTCATATATCATAATATATACCTAAAAATGTAAGGTCCTAGCAGAGTAAAAAATTGAATTGTTAAACACTTGGGTACGCCAGATATATAAATCTAACCAAGGTCTTCTTTGTCCACTAAAAAGGAGATCCAATCACAACAAATGCTATAGGCTAACTCAGATTACATCATGAAAAACACATTTAAATACATAACAGGGAAAGAAAAGTTCAAACATCACCCAAAGCTGATTTCCAGCAGTTTATTAACAACATATTATCATAACTTTAAACCAAAAAGTGTAGAGCCCAATTCACAGTAATTACTATCAAGAACTGATTTTGAGTTCAACAGTGTGGACGACAATCCATTGTATATACCTTCACCATCCATTTTGATAACTTATCTCATTTGTTCACATAGAAATTCATTGTTTGCATATTTCATATTTCATATTTGCTCTTCATTGTCTCACAATGTTTTTGAAGTCAGCCATAAGTTATGACCGTACCATTGAATAATTTTTGTCAATATTCTCTAGAGACAGCATGCACTTCCATTATCAACAGCAAATGTACGTGCCTAGCAGTTCAATAGCAAGCAAAAACTGCTTCTATCTTTTTTTTTTTTGGAAATTAAAACTGCTTCTATCTTTGCATGGCCAAATGTTGCATTTCATTCTGATGCTCTTGTCAATTATCCAGACGAGGAAACAGCACCAAATTTGATATGCAATACTCATGCGGCACTTACAAATTCACTGACATCTTTAGTGAACTGTGGCACTTGTTGTAGATTTAGATATTACCTTGGGATGTATGATAAGACCCCCATTTGTTTCACATTGCGCTCATTTCTCTCAATCTGGTGACAAGCTTCATCTACAAACTGCAATGAAGACAAGGTAAATATACCTCAAAAACCATATTTGAAGTGTATTGTGGAAATTTATTTCTTCTCAAAGCCAGACATACACGGCTAAACTGTGTCGAAATTCTCAACTCCAGGTCCCCAAGCAACAAACGCACAAATCCTGCTGCATCTGCTTTCTGACCAGACAGATACCGCTCTGTGATCCCATGCATTGATATGCAGCGCAGAGGATCAATCTTGTAGGCCCAATCAACCACAGCATAAAAGTCTTCCTAAATTCATCACATAACAACCCTTCCAAAGTCAAATTAATATTTGAAATGAAGCTGCAATTACCCATCCTTGTTACCTACTGATTACTAACAAGCAAACAAAATAAATAATTGTCTTATTGGTAACAATGTTTCTGTATTAGCTAAGCATCAGAATGACCAAGCTTAGGTTCAGTAAAAGGAACATTGCTACGCTTTAAAAGGTTTCCAAATGATCCACAGCTGTGTAAATTTCAAGTTACTCAATTTTCAAAAGAATATGCATGCTTTTAACATAAGCTGAACAGAATGAAACAATAAGAACCTGTAGTTCTCACTCCTTATGTTCATAGAAGTTGTTTTAAAAGAGAGCCCAACATAAAAGAAAACTGAAACTAAAAACAGAGTGTATGTCTTACTTGGATTCCATCAAGTAGATCCTGAAGAGAATCATTTAGTGCTGTCAGCTCCATGGAATTTTTTCCTACAAAAGGAAAATTTTCATTAAATTATCGTAAACAAATTCAAACAGGACTAAGGTTGGATTTAAAAAAGTGTACCAGCTTTACTGTCATTCTCGTCAATATCCATGATACCCAAATCATCATCTTCATCATCTATTCCATTTTCATGGTATCTTCCACTCTTATTGCCATTAGCAACACCACCTGGAGGAACAAGTGTTGGAACTTCAAAGCACATGAAGTGTGCAAAAAAAGAACTCTGCAATATGGGCCACAGAAGATGAACAATCATTACACAAAGTAGAACAGAAGCAATCCACTCATAAAAGAAGAAGTATAACCTCATCCACGAGGAGCGGGATGAAAATTGTCAGCATTTTGGCATAAGCATCAGAAACTGCTGAAGTATCTGCACTAGCATTTTGATTCCCTGAAGAAGCCTCAAGCCAAACAGGTGGATTTCTAGATGCTTTTGTACCCGCACGGAGCTCATTAGCAAATTCACGAGCCTGTCAAGGACAACTTTCAAACTTTAGCAGAAGAATACCGGCCAGATATTTTTCCTGGTCATTCTTCAGCTATACAGCCTAAAACCAAAGAATAGTCTACAGAAAATGACCCTATCAACTCCACATGGAAGTAAACAATTATTGAAAAGGCATTATGCAAGGAGTGCACTTCTAACCTCTCTGCGAAGGAGTAAGTTAAGAGAATGACAGTATGCTTTCCTCAAAGGAACCAGGCAATTCTTATCAAGGCTCTGAAAACATTGGGTGTAAATGTTCCAAAATTGATAAGTACGAGAGACAAATAAAACTCCAAATAGCAAAGTAAGTGTTTGTGAGTCAACCTTCAAATGTTGAAGTAGGCGAGCATATGTCCTGCACTTGTACCTTAGGTCAGCATGATCGGGCCTCTTTAATTGTCCCCTCTGCTTAATGTAAGCACGCAAGTATTGCTAAGAATCATTGTACTGACATTAACACTCATCAATGAGAAGATACAGACTTAGAGGGAACAATACCTGTGAAAAGTAACTCTTGTCACTTATCATGAAATCCACCAAACTAGCGAAGTACTTTCCCAAGAACTCAGAAGCTCTCCTGACAAAAGTAGTTTTTAATTTTTCAAGATCAGCTCTCTTCTCTTTTACCTGTTGATATTTAGTCAATACTTCAGAAAAAGATGATTTAGAGATATGAAACAAAAGAACCTTTTAATCTACAAGCAGGTGCATATTAATATGATTTTTGGATGGCTTCAGTGAATAAACATTACAATCCCCTAAGGGTAGGGAATCATGTTACCAGCAAGTAGAGTAAAAGCAGCAACTCAAATGGCTAATATCATTTTATGAGCATGGATGCAAAATAAATTGTGCTGCAACATTCTGTTCTTTTGTTAAGTTTGGTGAAAATTGACAGAGAAAGGGGGCAAAGCACATACAGCACGCATGTTTGCGTAGACTGGATCAATGTTAGGTACTTCAAGACCATGCAAAGCACCAGTTAACCACTCACATGCTTCAATGTTTTGAAGCATGCGTGCCTCATCAAAGGTCCCACCTGTTAGACATGTTGCATACTGCAAATAACAGAGCATTGTTAGGAGAAGATGACTAAAATGCAATCAACTTAGTGATCATAATGGATATCATACTTCAGAAGGGATACGCAGTCGTTCAAGTAGCTTGTCAAGCTCTTCAATGAGTGATCTGTTATTTACAGACTGCATCTCCAACTTGTTGTTACGGGTCTCTATCTGGATATCATCAGAGGAGTAATGAAAACACTGACTGATCAATAATAAGGTATTCAACTTAGAGTGTGAATGCATACAAATTCAGAGTATGAATGAAAGTCATGATTGAACATTAAGGTTTGCCGAGAATAGTAACACACCACTTACTTAAAGCTATTGCTCCCTACATCATTTTCTAACCCTCAGCTTGACAGACATACGTAACAGTCATTTACACTTATGAATGATGCAGCATTCCAAACAATTGCTTGGTAAATCCCCCATGCAATAATGTAGTCAAACTAGGACCTCAATCATTAGGATGCTAGTGCATAAATCTAAACCAAGCAGGCACACAAACACAGTTATGAAAAGGGTTAAAGCATAATCTTACCGATTCGATGTCTTCTCTCATATGTCTAAGTTTGACATTGAAAATGCCTAACCATTCATCCATGTCATCAACACAAATTGTAGCAGCCTCAAGTCCTTGCAATACCTGAAAGGCCCAGAAGAAGACACTGTAGTTAATGATCATATATAGTAATATTGAACATCGTACTAACAAACAGTCTCAAGATGACGATCAAATACAAGTAGATTCTGAACGATAGCATAAAACTATAAACAATATCACATTGAACAATACTATTAGCACTAAAATTAACTCTTACTTCAACCAAAAAATTGTCCAGAAGCACCTCTATCAAGTATTACAGAAAATACCTCCTCTATCAAAGGCTCACTTTCCAAAATTGAATGCACATTTGCAGCTTCCAGGGCAAGAAGCTCCCGTTTCAACCTTTCAGAAAATGCTTCTGCTTCACCAATACCCATGACATAACTGCATGCCATTGAATGATTAAAAAAAAAAGCAAGAGCACCAACTTTAATTTATATTTCAAGAAAAGAAGGGTAAAAGAGGTGGACATAATCAATTTAGCTATCAGGCAGGTGCCTCTGATTTAAGTAAAGCTTTATGGGGGAAAGAAATCCCATACTTGGCAACATAAGAGCCACGAGTAGGATAGAACAATACGCTTAACTGATACCAAGCTGGAGAATAACAATCCCATGTTGGATGAAAGACAAGAACTGAAAGTCTACATACCAAGTAGCTCAATAGAAGGGTAAACTATGCTGATTTGACTATGTTCCATATAGGTCTCTTTTCACATCTAAAAACCCAAATAAATCAACTATATCAACTATAACTGACAGGATGTAGAGCATTGGGCCAATTCCCTGCTAATTTATTAAGAGCTTAGGGGCATCACCAAGTGACTTCAAGTTCAGATTAGTTAGGCCATTTCACACAAAACTGATTGAAAGGTTGTTGTTCATGCTTCATCTCCATGTTTGTTGAAGAGTATATTGCTGTTGTCTTAATATATCAAAAGTGCATCTCATAAGGATGAATTTCAGAATACAAAGAGGGCACATACGTTTCCAGAAGAGCCTCCATGTCCTCTTCCTCAGCTTGGGAGACGAGTTCTTTTTCAAATGTCACGTTCAAATCAGATTCCAACACTGCAGCTTCAACAGGCCCCTCTTCCTGATTCCTTTGCTTGTTAACTGCAGGTGTATTTTCCTGGTATAACAACAAAAGAATACAGTTATTATATCCATAATAAATGGCCAACTTCTTAAAGAAAGTTAAACTGTATGGTGTTTTAGACTCCGACAAAAATCTTTTCTTGGCCCTGCAATTATTCATTTTCAGTTACAACTTTTCTGTTGTTTTAATTGGCTAGTCCTATAAGCCTCATCCTAATAAATTTTTATATAATTTGTTCTAACAAACAATATCCATTTAAAGAAAACTAGCTTTCATTTGCAGTACTAGAGCGTCATTATTATAACTGAAAGCAAGAATGTATGAATTAGCCTTGGTACACACTTTAAGACAAGGAAGGAAATTAGTTACACCTTTGCCCAAAGTGCCATCTCTACCACATCTATGCCCACCACTTTTGGGAGCCGGCCAAGGACATCTTTGCAAATATTCAAGATGCAGAACAAAAGCCGGTTCCTGCAATAATGTTTAACATGAAAGTTCTGGCAAGTTTATGAAACATCTACTCAAAAAAAAGAAATCCATGCTAAGTTAACATCTAGGACACCCGAGAATTTTAATTCTGCATTTGAATGAAGAGAAACTAGGAGCTGTTCCTTATTACCTATCATCAATGTTACCCAAAGTCCATTGCGGAGGAGAAACACTTTGGCTCCTTAGGTTATCAAATCCCTGCAAAAAGCTCAGTCAGTTGCATCACATGAAGGGAGAAGGAAATGCAAAGTTCAAAGCAACCAAACTATTCATTTGTTGCTCAAGTTCGTCTAAAATAGTCCTTTGGCAGAAAACCCACGTTTGACACACTAACTTTTCAGGATCATAAATATGCATCTTTACCAAGGTAAATGTGCACCCACTGGGATCATTAGCTATAACCTCCACCTTTGAGAGATGCTTAAGTTTGTACAACTTCGCAGGCTGCACGATCAGTTCAAACAAAATCATAATATTACAACTCTAGACAGGAAAAAAAATAAGGTGTTAATCTGCAGTTAGCTAAAACTTTGCTGCATAACATCTTCATAAAAGGATTATGAGATTGTGCCACTCATTCCCAGCTTGATATTTACACAAAACCAAAAATCATATCCTTTAGAACTCAAGTTTGAACTGTCCGAAATCACAAGCCAAAGAATAAAAGTATATTAGAGAAGAAAAATCAAAAAACACATCCATCTCACAAGAGGAGGCATAAATCAACGTTCATCTCTTAACCTTCTTACCACTTAAATTAGGATCCATTGGCATCAGCATCAATCAAAGAAAAAAATTAGCCCATTTTGAACTTTTAAATCCCTGAATCAAACGTGCAGGCTGAAAGAACCACTATATCTAATGCTCAAAGACCAAGAACTCATATCTGTCCATAAAGTTATAGACCCTAAAAACTTTTTTACATTTTGTTTTTCTTTTATCGTACTATTTAAACTTATTGAAACATTACCTCAAGAACTCCTCCGGTGGAATACTTTAAGACTCGAAGAAATGCTTTAGCCTGTTGACCCTTTGTTTTTGCTGCACAAATCAAGTACTATCACTGATAACACTGTGCCAAAAAAATGACCATACGAGCTACCAACTGCAGATGAGTATAATCTTTGTGACAGCCCAATTGCAGATGCATATAATCATCGACCATACAAACCATGGGACAACTCAGCCAAGAACGGCGCTTTGTTTAACAATGATAGAGAAAGGAAATGAAAATCCAAAAAAAAAGCCAACAATGTGCAACGAATTTTATGCTTCTCAATTCTACAAAAAAATAAAACTCGATATGCAAAAGAGTGACGCAGACAGCATAATCATGATATATATATATTGATGCAATCTATCAGCCTCCTTGCTGATCCACAGCAAACATAATTTCACAACTAAAAAGGTATATTAAAACAGCTTAAAACTCCTTATACTGGCCATGACTAACCTAAAAGACTATTGAACTAGTTCTACTCCAGAAATTAAAACTTTTAGAACCACAAGTAACAGTCCGATTGGAAAAGATAGACTTAGCAATGCTAAAACGCACATCCATTGGCAAATACAGTGAAGTTACTCAACACCGCATTTATTGCCCAACAAACATGCAACAAAACTTGAAACATCCGACAAGGAATTTGAGCTACACAGGTCAAAACGAACTCTTTTCCCACTTCCGTGCTCATTTAACCAACAGAACATATAAGAGAACGGAGCATACTAGAGATAGCAAGAACCCTAGGTTTGGCCATGTGGCGGCCCAACTTGGCGGCTTTGCCCCAAACGCTCCGGCTCTTGGCGACTCGGATCGATAACACGACGTTCTGCTTGGTGCCTTCAATAGCAGCTTCGCAAGCTCTCCTTAGCTCCTCATCGTCGGCGCTCGACTTCGCCATTCCTCCCTTGTTATGCTATTGATCAGAAGTCTCAGCGCAAGCGAAAGATTCAGATTCAAAGAGAGAGAGACAGAGAGGTCAGCTAGCGTGTCAATGTTTTCTTTTTACTTTCTTTTTAGCTCCAAACAATATTCTTTTTTGGGTCCATTATTGCTCCCCTTCGTTTTCTCGTTTTTTCACGCTCCTGATGCATAAAAGTCCCTACAGTACTGTTTCTTCCATGAGAACGAACGATTTGACTGACATTGACGAATGGGTCTGACAATGGGTTCGGCTTCGGCCTGATCCTGAACCTGAAACTACCGTTGACACGTACCTTGTTAACTTGCTTCCGATAAGTCCACCTCAATTGTAAAAAACTTAAATTTAATAAATTTTATTTACATATTTTTTAAATAAAAAAACTCTTTTTAATTTTTTAATTTTCTAAATTTTACTCTATATCAATTTTTATAATAATCTAATGTCAATTAAAATTATAAACTTTAAATTCTTTATTTTACTGACTTAATTTGTAATTCAATCTTTAAAATATTACTTAGAATAACTTGAATTCAAAAAATTAATTTAGAGCCAGTTACGAGTAATTAAGAAGAAGGAAATAAAATGTCACATTTGATTGAACTTGTTCAATATTATGGATTTTATATCGGACCCACCAATACCAACTAGAAGCCATTGTATTGGTCGAAAGATAATACAAAACTAGGTGCATAAATATCAATCTTATGTTTAAAAATTCGGATCGGACCGGTCGGTTTGATCGGTGATCGGTGGTCTGGTCTGATTGATCATTCAAAATAAGGTATAAATTGACCCAATTTGAACCGGTCAAAACTGGTCCGATCGGTCCGATAATTATTTTTTTATTTTTTATTTTTTATTTTTTGAATTTTTTAAAAATATTTTTAATATTATATATAATTAAATATAATTATTGCATAATTATT
>JANZLF010000002.1:2117678-2128719 GCA_026546835.1 Erythroxylum foetidum
AATTAATTTATAAATATATAAATAAAATTTAATAAAACAAAATTATAACAGAATTACTGTAACAAAAATTTGATGTAAATATTTAATTGATGAATGAATGGGCGTGCCCAACATGAACCGCGTCAACCCCAACTTAAACCCGACTGCCACAATCAACACTGTAATTTAGGAATATAGAAACTAAAAAGAAAGAAAAGAAGATATAAAAGGTAGAATAACTTCCATAGCTTTTTACACTTTTTTTTTTTTTTTTGAAGAGCATGGGGTCTTCTTGTAGAAGAATTACAAGAACCCCATGAAAGTCTTCAAATTCAGAGGAATTTAGTCGTTGATTAAAAACCTAATCTGGGTTTTTGATGATGCTTCATCAGAATCAACTTGGGTTTTAAGGAGGAAGGAAAGACGGAAAAGTTGAAAGCTTATTTCTTATTTCTTTTTATTTTTTCATCTCGTCCGTAAACGTTTACTTGTCGAAATTTGACTTTGAAATTGCGTACAGTTCAAGTACTCCGTCCCAAATTCTTAGCGTATTGGCCTTACAATTCTTGACGTATCATTCTACCTGCGAAACAACATATTGAATTTAGAAGAATACCCATTCCTTGGAACTACAGATTATCTTGTTATTTCTTTGTTCTTCTTTCTTGTTCTCGTGTTGTGTGAATAATAGTTTATACATTTGTAATCAAAAAGAGGGGGAAAAGAGAGAGATATACAAAGGACATTGGTTAAAGGTTATCTTTTCCTTTAGGGGACTGCATGATTTGAGGCTTTTCTGAGCTGGTTGGGATCTAATCTGATCTGGGTCTTTTTCTGCTTAAGACTGTTTATCCTGCAAGTACTTCGTTTGTCAGAGGTGAGTCACCTCTCCACTATTTGATTCCTTCTTTTATCGCTTTATAACCTGAAATTACAACACTATGTATATTATGTAATATGTTCAATTGGGATGTTGAGCTGGGAGAATATCTGTCTTTATCTTTCCATTGCATTTATACAAAAGCTTAGAAATTAACTTGGGCTGGTAACAACTTCCTTTGTTTGTAATCTAAACGTCCTGGAGCAGAACAATGCAAGGTTTGTGTTCTTTGTTTTACCATGACTTTATAGAAAGATTTGATACAGCAAGAGAAGAAAGTCAACTGCTCCGGTGACGGAGTTGGGATTTCTGGCAGCATCATATAATATGCCTGGATTGTAGGATGGTGTCGTTGATATTTGTTTTGGCTTTTATACTGCATTTCCTCCTCCTCCTCCTCTTCCTTTAGGCTTTATTTGACCCCACTATTCATGCGATTCTCCTTGCATTGTATCAACAAGCAAATAATGTTGAACCTTCATTGCCATGGAAACTGCTTGAAAGCCTATACTCTTTTTAGTCCTTGTGCACGGATTATTGATCAGGAACAGTCAAAGTCTTTGCCATGTTACTTAAGAGTGGTTAAACTGAACTTGACTGCCTTTTACATCCTTTGCTTTATGTTTTTCACTGTTTTGCAGGGAACACATTCATCAACTGTGAGCATATACCCATACGGGTGATGGGTTGGCTTAGCAAAATATTCAAGGGGTCTAGCCATAATATCTCAGGAGGACATTATCATGGGAGCTACGGAGACAATCCTAACTTTAATGAACCATCTACTTCTGGGGTATTTCCCAGTAATACTTTCTTAAAATGCCTCTTTTACATCTTCATTTATGCTAATTTGTTCTGTGTCGAAGATGCATCGAGCCAAATTTATTGATTTTTGAGCATTACGTTATCAATGATCAGTTGAGGAATATGCTAATGCTTAATGACAATGACTTCCTTTTTCTTTGGATCTTGGACTTAGGATGTTTGGATGGAGCAGGAAAATGAAGATATAGATCGTGCAATTGCACTTTCCCTTTTAGAGGAAAATCAAGTCAGGAAAAATGTGATAGGTGGGTGCTCTGGCTAGTAAGATCGTACTATATATACTGTGACATTTTTGTTGAGCTCAGACTATGAATCACTGTATCCTGGAAATTCTTCATTCAACATTCAAAATTCACCTGTCAATCTCAAATCTACAAAGTGATTTCCTGGTGAGACATGCCAATGTCGTCAACCCTTTGCTCCAACTTGTTTTAGGTTTTCTTGACTTTGATTTTGTTTAGAGTGAAAATGCAACAAAGCCCCTACAGGAGACGTTTCTTTTAGAGAAAGGAAATTATCATAACATATGTGATATTTCAATTGCACAGATTAGATTAATTTTGATATAGCATTGAAACCAGTTATTGCCATTAATATGAACAAGTATTTTGGTGTCTTAAATCAAATCACTGGTGACAGATAAGGAGACTCAACTGCAAGAAGATGAACAACTTGCCAGAGCACTCCAAGACAGCTTGAACGTGGAATCTCCTCCTCAGTATGGGCATGGAAATGCATACCAAGGGAATATTTATCAACCCATCCCTGTGCATTTTCCAATGGGGTTCAGGTACTAATCTGGTCTGGCTGATTATTCACGTTCAATACTTTATGTGGCTTTTAGGCGCATTCAACAACTATGGGATATTGTATCTGCATGGTATTTGATTTCTCTCACTCTCTCTGCTTCTTTTCACTCGTAACTGCAATTTCTGAAAGTTCTTAATTTAAGTAGTGCCTATTTAGGCATCATTCATAAAAAAAATTTCTTCACATTTCTCTTTTTTTGAGTGGTATATATGCTTTCCATTTTCTCCTTTCTAGCTGTGAATTCTAGCAATATAGTACAAACATAGAAAAGCAAATAATGAATGTGTATTTGGTTAGGATCTGTGCTGGGTGCAATTCTGAGATTGGACATGGAAGATTTTTAAATTGCCTGAATGCATTCTGGCATCCAGAATGTTTCCGATGCAGTGCTTGCAACCTACCAATTTCTGATTATGAGGTGCAAATTTAACTACCAATTAAGTATTGATGTACTATAATTTATGGCTAATTCTGTAAATGCCATGTTTGGTTTCTTAGACAGTTAATCATTTCCATAGAGTGCATCAGCTAACTCTCCAAATGTTCGTTTTACTACAGTTCTCAATGGGCGGCAACTTTGCTTTTCATAAATCTTGCTACAAGGAGCGCTACCATCCAAAATGTGATGTTTGCAATCACTTCGTGAGTATTTCTTTTGTATGAATAGTGAAGATCTTTTGTAGTTGATCCTGATGATTCAGCCGCCTGTGTTTCATTTACTTGCATAACTTTTAATTTTACTGCTTGTCACAATAATGCAATTGTAAAAAGTAATTGTGGTTCTGAGAACCTTTTCCTACTATTTTTAATATCACAAATGTGCCAGTGATGTTACAGATTTAAAGAATTTACCTACCAATTGTGGAAAAAACAATATGGTTAGAGCATCCTATAAATAGAGGGGTGCTTATTGTACTTTGACGAAATTTTGAATCTAAGTTTTGGAACAATAAATTTATGACTTGCTATCTTTGAAATTCTCGGAACTAGGAATTATGGTGGGAATCCAAGTTTTAATGTGTGTCTGTCTGTGGAGAGAAAGAACGGAGCTGGAGGGTCGGACATCTGAGCATCTTCACAAAGTTTTATTGGAGGCTTCATGCTTTCAATTTATGAAGTGATTATGCAAATGCCATTTCTTTCCAACTCATTCACATACTTATAAAGTTTGGTTGCTTGGTGAATATGTATATTATGACAGATCCCCACAAACCTTGCTGGATTAATAGAATATAGGGCACATCCTTTTTGGGTTCAGAAATACTGCCCTTCCCATGAGCATGATTCTACTCCTCGGTGCTGTAGTTGTGAACGAATGGAGGTTAGTTTTGACAATTATTTATTCAATGCAATTTTCATTCTAAGGGAATCCAAGTATGTTATAATTTACTGCACTCGCAGCCACGAGACACAGGATATGTTGGACTTAATGATGGTCGAAAGCTCTGCCTCGAGTGCCTAGATTCTGCAATTATGGACACCAGTGCATGCCAACCCCTTTATCTTGATATACAAGAATTTTATGAAAGATTAGGTATGAAAGTGGAGCAGCAGGTTCCACTGCTCTTGGTTGAGAGACAAGCACTGAATGACGCCATGGAGGGAGAAAAAAATGTGAGGGCAACACACTGAGAACCTTACACTTCATCTATGACAAAACTTTCTGAAATTAGTGCTGTGGACATTGTTGTCTTGAAGCATATTCCACTTGCATCTGAAATGTCTTTGAGCAAAATAAGAAGGAATTATGCTTTTATTAAACCTTCTATAATGTCATTATATTGTTTTACAATTTCTGCGCTTGTTCTAAGTGTTCTTAGAAACTAACCAAAAAATTAGATGATTTTATGTTGTATTACATCTTTAAAATAACTATCTCAATACTTGATTTGCAATTGCACAAATATTTTTACTAAATTTACACACAAAAAAATCATATTTGAACACAAATAGAACGATTTCTTTACATCTATATTCACGAACATCTATGAATAAAGTATGTTATGGTTGTTGTATCAGAATAGATTTCATAATGTTTATTCGCATGCAACATCTTTCCTTGTTCAATTCCCTTTAATTTTACCTTTTGGACTTTGAAATTTCTCTATCCTGGACAGGGTCATTATCACATGCCAGAAACCAGAGGACTGTGCCTTTCTGAGGAACAAACAGTAAGCACGGTAAGAATATATTTGAGGTCTTCTTTTAGCATTCTGCAGGAATGCGAATTGCTTTTAGATGGGAACATGTGATTGTTTTAGATAGTAGCTCAGATATTTTTATTACAATGGCCATGAATTACCAGATATTAAGGCGGCCAAGGTTTGGAGCAGGAAACCGAACCATGGACATGATAACAGAACCATACAGGCTGACACGTCGTTGTGAGGTGACAGCTATACTGATATTATATGGGCTACCAAGGTATTTCTCAAATTTTTGCTGTCACAAAATTGCAAAATAGTACATGGTGTTTCCGACTGTATGCTTGCTATAGTGTACAAGGTATTTATCTTCATTAGATGGACAGCGTCCGGGAACATCACCTGGCTTTCTTTCTTCATATTCATCTAATCAAGCAATTGACTGGTTCAATTTGAAGTGTACATGGGAATGTAAAATTTCAGTTTGAAACTTATTTTGACATTTGTTCTCCCATTGCTTTTCAATTTCTGGGAATAACATTTAAGAGAGAGAGAACGAGTGAGCGAGAGAAAGGCAGATTCCATTACAGAAGGAGCTAGATTATGAAATTTCTTGAAATTCAATTTTCTTGTTCTTCAATACACATCTAGGACCAGACTGGCCCTCAAGATTCGGGGATTAGCAACCTTTACTATCCTTTAAATTCTCCACAATGGCCTGTCTAACTGTAAAGACTTGATGTTCATGTCTGTATGTTTGATCCTGATGAGCTTTATCTATACAGGTTGCTTACAGGGTCAATCCTAGCACATGAGATGATGCATGCATGGATGCGACTTAACGGTATAATTTAACTCTGAAAAAGAAAAGGTCTTTCTTGACTATCATAAATATCATAATAACATCTGCCCATTGGTTTATTGTAAGAGCAAAACCTTCCTAATCTTCACTGACCATAAAACCTATCTGGTAGTCCATTGTTAAAGTTGTCACTTTTAACCATATTTTGGGATCTGATTCTTGATAGATGCTGACTTATTTTATACTTCCTATTAGGTTTTCAAACTCTTAGTCAAGATGTTGAAGAGGGTATCTGTCAAGTGCTTGCACACATGTGGTTAGAATCGCAACTTAGGTCTGGTTCGGGCAGCAACAATGGTGCATCATCCTCTACATCTCAGACCACAAAGAGGCACACAAGATCTCAACTTGAGGGCAAGCTTGGGGAATTTTTCAAGCATCAGATTGAATCAGATACTTCTCCAGTGTATGGAGATGGATTTCGAGCTGGTCAGCAAGCAGTACACAAATACGGTCTGCACAGGACACTTGATCATATTCGGATGACAGGGAGATTTCCATATTGAAATACCTTAAACCTGAATTTTTTGTTATACCTTTTTATTCTTTATTTACTTAGTTATTGCTTGCCATCCATGGTCAAGCACATAGGCACTTGATTCTTTAGACAGTTGTCTTCTGCGTTGATTTTTTTTGTCCTGTGGATAGAGGAGGCATTTTATGGTAGACGATTCAACAGTGTACTTTATACCTTGTCTTAGTGAATCATTTATCAATATCAATTAGTACATAAACAATAGAATGGTGAACGTCTTCCTACATTTCATCCTAGGAGAAGTCTTCGTCAACCATCTCTTGCCTTATCTTTTTGTTTTGTGTATGGAGAAACTTGGTGCCATGATCACTTCTTCGGTGAAAAGTCATAGATGGGCTCCTGTGTCTTGCTATCGTGGTGGTCCAAACTTATCTCATTTGTTTTTTGCTGATGACATCATTTTGTGTGCTCAAGCTACTACCAATCAAGCTCAGGTCTTTAACTTAGTCCTTAAGAACTTTAATGCAGCTTCGGGTTTAAAAATTAATGTGAATAAATCAAAGTTCATAGTTTCGAGTGAGGTCTCTAGTTCTCAATGCAAAAGAATTGGGGAGATTCTTGGTGTTAAATCGACTGCACACCTTGGTCGATAGTTGAGTTTTGACTTGGGAGATGGTAGGAGGATTGCTGAAAATTTTAGTCATTTGGTTAGTTGTATAAATCAAAAGCTATCTAGTTGGAAAGCTAGCCTTTTTAATATGGCTGGTAGAGTCTATCCAGTTGGAAAGCTAACCTTTTTAATATGGCTGGTAGAGTGACTTGCTAAAGCCACGCTGAATGCAATGCACAATTTTTTAATGCAACTCACTTGGTTCCCTGACAAAGTGTGTACCGTATGTAAATGAGATATTTCCGTTGGTAAATTGAGATACCGATAGATATCGACGAAATTTGGTGTCCGAGAAATCGATCGATAAATGTGCCGTAGTTAAAATTATCGACCGTTAAATTCCGTCGGTATTTTACTGACGGTAACTTGTCGACATCAATTTAACGACGGAAGAGGTTACGTGAGATACCGTCAGTGAAATTTAGCAACGGATTAATCTCCGTCGGTAAACCGTAGGTGACCTAAACTAATTTTTCGACAATTTGGTTGACCATCGGTAAATCTCGTAAACATTTTCGACAGAATATATTCCGTCGGTAAGGACTGAGTATATATATTTTTGATTTTATTGTTATGTTATTGTTATAACAATGTTATATTAAATATATAATTTTTTTATTTGTATTACGTTTTTATTTGTTCATAATGTATTAATTTGTATATATAATTTGATAAATGGGAAAATTAATTAATAATATAACGTATAAAATATTTAATTTAATTATTAAAATATAACAAAGAGCAAATCTTATGTTTTTTAATTGAAAACAAATGACAAAGATAAGCTAATGTCGTGGTGATCGTTGATGTTCTGAACCGTTAGGCCCCCTGTTTAACTGTTCCACCTCCTGCCTAAGCTGAGTCATCTGGTCCATATGCTCTTTCATCTTAGTCATCTGCTCCACCCCTGCTCTCATCTTAGCAAGCTGCTCCATCTTCTCTCTCATCTTAGCTGCCTGTTCCATCTACTCCATCGACTCTTTGATCTTTGATATCTGTTACAGCTCCTCCCTCATCTTCTCACTCATCTGCAGACTCATCTCTTCTCTAATCTTAGCTATCTCCTCCATATGCTCCATACGTTGATTTACTAGCTGCTCCCTCAACGTGTCCAGTGTGGCTCGGAGCTCGGATACTTCATTGCTTCGCGATGGCCGAGTAGATGCTGCTATACTGGACAGGAAAGAGCGTGAATAACAGGTGTTTACATATGAGCCTAGGCCGAAAATTCTTTCACGACGGTCCCTACCACCCACGACATCAAGATATGTCTGAGTCTCGTTCACAGGTTGTTTCTCTTGAGACTGTCGTTAAATATTTTGTTATATTTGGTTCTATTACGAAGCAATCATTACATTAGTAATTAAGGTATAATTGTTAAGAAATTTAAAAAATGTATTAATTTCACTTACATTCAGCTCTCTACATCGAGTGTTGATGAAGGAGACACCATCATGTTTTTTCGTGTGGGTGTGCAAAAATAGTTGGATAGGTGTAGGCTTGGTGCCCAATGAATTTTCCTACATGTATAACCTAAATTGTCAGATGTGAACTAGAATTTAAAATTTTTTTGGCAAAGTTTTCTCTATATATATGATATTTGCCCCCTGTTTAACAAAGAAAACAACTTCACACAGCCATATATGACACCAGACATTTATATCATAATCACTATGTTCAATAAAACGAAGTAAAATATATGCAAAACAGGTGTGAAATGTAGATACTTACTAGTCTATGTGCATGCTCGTTGTGGGTAATTGATCCTCCCGTATGCACCGGAAGACTCGCACCCCCCAGGCCTCTACGTCTGTTGGCCGAATTATGCTCTGATATGGACATTGTCGTAGGTGATGTCCAATACTCGGTCCAACGAGTCCAAATTTTCTTTGAAATATAACGTGGTCATGCACCAACCTTGCGTATCGCATTAATTAAGTCGTGATATCGTATTCGAGCTTTATTTTCCCACACTTTATACATGCTGGCGTCGAAACAAGAATCCCAGTAAAATTATTTCTTAAATAAAAAAGAAAAAATAACAAAATGTTAAAATTTTGTTGAACATTGTGAATATAAAGCAATGTAACAAGAAAATAACTATTATTTGTACCTAAAACTCCTGAAAATAAAATTACTTTGTGGTGTCAGATAAATTATTCCACACATAACCCTCCGGTTCAATTCTTTGCTTAAACGACGAAATCATATCTCTTGAAGTTAGTCCAGACGGAACCAGCCTAACATACCAAATTATGTTATCCTATGTAAAAATTGATAAAAGTATGACTTGATAATAAGCAAATTATGAGTGCTTTGATTTCACTTACTGTTACTGGTCATTGACAACAGTTACAAACTTTTTTCCTCCATCAGCACTAGGCTGGTGGACGTCTCTTGCTTCCGATAAGATGGTGTTGGATGATATATGCATTGGAGAAGGGGATGGTGTAGAACGAGAAGTAGTAGGTGATGCCTCATCTGCAACAGTCGGCGCAAGAGGTGGGGGAGGTGAGTCAGTCAAAACTGCAGATTGTAACGAACTACCTTCACAGTAACTTCTCCTAAACATGGTTCTAAATCTCGGTCGCATGACGCCACGCTGTCTCTTTAGTCTCATTAGTTTACCTGAATATCAATTTTTCCCAATTCTCTACAAGTATAATTAATACTTTGAAAGCAATATTTTACACAACACATAGAGAAGAAAATAAGGCGATATATATATGAAGGTTAACATAAAGAGTTTCAATAAATAAAATAAATTTCAAGAAATGGTAGGAACATAAAGAGTTTAAAAAATATATGACTGATGTCCAGTATCTATAATCAAACCATGGGTACATATAGCTTCAACATGAGATTTGACACAGTTGTTCATACAGACAAACTTTTTTTTTGAATTTATGGTTTAAATTATTAAAATAAATCTCTATATGGTATTAGTAAAACATATGACATATTTATAGTCAATCCAAATTGTATTATAAGGCACTTCTCTAAATTTGAACGGAAACATATTAAGGAATTAAAGTTATGTTTCCTTTGAAACCTCAACTTTGAAATTTATATGATTGTGTTCATTCTTCTTATAGAAATGACATCTTTCATTAATCAATTCCTTCTTATAGACTGATGCTAATGAAACATTAACCTTTTATGGCACATGCTTTCCCTTTCTCGTGTCCTTTCTAGTCTTTTTGTTGGATCCTTAATAACCACAATATTAATCAAGTGAACTCCTTATTTCTTAAACATTGCATCATCTTGAATAAGTATACTTGATAATTCATTGACATTCCATTTATCCTTTACAGTATTATAACAAATGGATTATATTCAATCTATATTATATCATCATAAAATCAAATAAATTTAAAGAATTTGACACATAATTGAAAGAAATCATTCTTATTAATTAAAAATTTGAAGTGTAATTAAAAATTTTGTTAAATATCAATTAATTGATTTATTTTAATTTATAAAATTACATTAATTTAAATTATTTTTAATTATTAAAATCAATTAAATTAGAAAGTTAAAATCTGAACAAAATAATTGAACTATCCAAAGTTTTTATGATTGAACTATATGAATCGATTGAATTTTTTAATCTTCATTTTCTTACTAATATTGAACCGATAATTATTTTTAATTATGAACAATAACTAATTTAAATTTAATGAATAAGCTCTCTTGAAAATATTCTTAAACTTATAGACTAAACACGAATCCTTAAAATATTTATGCAATCAGGGAAAAAGAATCCTTTTGGCATCAATTAACTAAAGCATTATTTTGTAAGAGTAAACAATTAACTAAAAAACAATTAGAAAAAAATGAAAAAAATAACCCAATAACGCGCAGACCATCGGAGAAATGAGGGGTTAAGACTAAACACAATATCTTCTGTTTGGAGCGTCGGAGAAGGCAACGGTAGCGACACACCAGGTCCACGGCAGCAACTCACTCCAGACGGCGGCAATGGCAAACCAGACGTAGCGGGTGGAGAAGGAAGGAGACGAAGGGAGAAGGCGCAGGGGTCGGGTGGGCAGGAAAAGAAAGAAGGGGGTTGGCTTTATTAATAACCAACACGACATCGTTTTAATTTCCCTATAAACATTAACTGCTGAGTAAAACAACGTCGTTTTGGGTTAAGATGAAACGACACCGTTCTACCTCGCGAGACTGGTTGCAAATGGTCAGCCTCGCAAGGGCGCGATGGCCGGGCTCGCGAGGGGGAGAAGGCTGCCCATGGTTTTATAATTTTATTTATTTATATTAATAAAGTTCAAATTATTAAAAATGGTATTTATATATTTATATTAATAAAGTTCAAATTATTTCTTTATATTTATTTATAATAATTTTAGGTTTAATTTTTGTTTTTTGCAAA
>JANZLF010000002.1:2171378-2189466 GCA_026546835.1 Erythroxylum foetidum
TTCATCAATAATCAAAATAATTTTCTTCTCTTATTTTATTTCAAAATTTTTGCATTAATAAATCTTTTAGTTTTTTTAACAAAAGAAAAATACCTAAAAATAATACTAAAGAAACTCTCGACCCACATCACCCATATTACAGACTTCGATGATAAAATGTTCCGTTCATATCTTGGTAGAATAAATCCCTAATAATTATCGGAAGCTCCTGAAGATACTGTAATCTTGGACTCGATAATGAAGTTATTATAACTAGGCTATCGATATATTGATTTCCTTCCCGATAGATATGTTGTATTTGAATAATTTTTATCTAAAATTTAAAATATTAAATATAATATCACGGAATCACATGATAAAACGTGGCATGGTGACAGATTAGACAAACATGCCAACTCTTTGCTCTTTCCCTCTATTCTATGCAGATGTGTTCTAACAGCTTGGACCAATCATCAGCTTTCTCCATTCCGATCGAAGCGGTGCTGCTTCTAGTTAACGTCGGCCGATGATACTCCGAATCTAGAGTCCAGAATTCTCGTTCGTCTTATGTTACAGTTTACACAGGCAGACAGGCAGGCAGACAGGCCGACCCCATCTTTTACTTGAAACGAGATAAAAGAAAGAAATTTATAATCCACATGTTCCAAGACAAAACCTGCCTTTGGTTTGGCCTGCCTCTCACCCCTCACTCGCTTATCGTTGACCCTCTCGTCCTTCTCTTTCTTCTGGGACTTAAAGGTGATTGCTTTCTTCATAATTACGACCTTAATTCTCAGATTCTTTCGTTTGTGTGTAATTCTTGTTGTGGGATTTGTTGCTTTTATTATTCTTATTGTTATTACGGTGACTTTGCAGGATACTATTGTGTATTTTGTGTTGTGTTGGATTCGATTCGTTTGTACGATTTCTTCTCATTGTTATTATTGAAACCGTTAATATTGTCTCTTCCGAACGTTTGTGGGAGACATGAGAGGATTTTTATTTAAAGCGTTGACTTCGAGCGAAGTGATTTATGGATAATTAATTATGATTAGTAGGATGATATAATTGGTGGATTTCTTGTTCCATGAATGGAAGATTTTGATTCAAGTTCATGGGGTGGAGATTCCTGAGATGGACAAGTTTCGAGTTTCTTAGATTAGCGAGATTTCTCATGTTTTCCCACTGTTCCATTGACAATTTGGGATATTTTCCTCGTGTTGGAACTTTAAATGAATGTTGCTGTTTCTGTGTTTGATCCCAAGATTGATTTCATTGTTTTTTCTCAGGTGATCTTGAGCTCTCTGTGGTTTACACTTGAAGCCACTGTTGAACATCTTTAGTTGGGGGAAAGAGATATTTGTTATTCTTGAAGAAGTAAAATGGATGATTCTCAGCCTCTCAAAGATCAGAGTGAACTTAAGCGTCGACCTTTGACACCTTTGAGGTTAATAAGGGGTTTGATGTGTCTATCAGTTTTTCTTTCTACAGCTTTTATGTTTTTGGTGTACTTTGGCCCTCCAGTTGCAATCCTGATGCGGTTGGTCAGTATTCGTCACTGCAGAAAGGCAACTTTCTTCCTTTTCGCTCTCTGGCTAGCTTTATGGCCATTTCTCTTTGAAAAGATAAACGGGACAAAAGTTGTGCTTTCGGGAGATACTGTACCGGCAAGGGAACGTATCCTAATTATTGCCAATCATAAAACTGAGGTGGATTGGATGTACTTGTGGGATCTTGCATTGAGGAAAGGTAGCCTGGGTTCTATCAAATATATTCTGAAGAGCAGCTTGATGAAACTGCCTATTTTTGGTTGGGGATTCCACATTCTGGAGTTCATTCCAGTGGAGAGGAAGTGGGAACTTGATGAACCTATATTGCGGGAAGCACTTTCAACTTTTCAGGATCCACAAGATGCCTTGTGGCTTGCTCTGTTCCCCGAAGGAACTGATTTCACGTACATTCCCTGCTCCCTTTTGTTTCCTGAAATTCTTTATGGATTCCTGCATTTTCACCTGTATGCTTAAAGTTAAGATTTTTAAGACCAAAAAAGAAAAGGCCTTGCATCTCTGCTGGGGTAAAATTGTAGGAATCCAATATGAAACATAGTAATTTTAGGTTTGTAATAACATTTAGAAAATTTCTGTGCAATTAAAGTACTATACAAATGGTTCTTGATTATATTTTGTAGAAAGCTTATCTTTTGTTTGCATTTGCATGCAGTGAGCAAAAGTGCCAAAAGAGCCAAAAGTTTGCTGCTGAAGTCGGACTGCCGGTGCTAACTAATGTTCTCCTTCCAAAAACGAGGGGTTTTTGTACTTGCCTTGAAGTTCTACGTGATTCCTTGGATGCAGGTTCTTTTATTCAGATTAATTAATAAGCTAGCAGACGCATTTTTCATCCTGATTTTTGATTCAAAAGCATGTCTGAACCTCCAAGTGCGTATGCAGGGAAGACATTTTTTGCAAGCGATCTATCCAGATCATACCTTCTAATCAACTTTTGCCGTTCTCTTTCTTTTGTAATTAAGAAACCCTTCATTTAAATGAATCAACTGAGAAACTTTAAACTTCACATATAACCTCTGACTTGTCATGATAACCAGTGTTCATCGATCGACAATGAAGAAGTTTGTGATAAGCAGTGTTCATCAATAATTTGTGTACATGTTGGTTATGCATTAGCCTTGAGTACAGTAAGTCAGGATCAACTAAGCAAAACTGAAGATACATCTATATGTTAAATCAATTGGAAGCCGGAGTCCTGTCCTGGTCTTATCCTGCTAACTTCTTAATTGTTGAAGCAGAAGTGAGGAAATTTCTTATCTATGTATACGACTCAGTTGCTAAGCAGAAGTTCCCCAAGCCTGTTTGTTTCTTTCAGTCATACTTGTCAACGTTTTAACATTAGTTGTCCTAGAAAGATGACCTGAACAGAAGGTATATATATGTGTGTGATATGATTCACAATGAGTAGTAGAGAGAATAACTTGAGCTATGAAATAGCAGGCCCTTAAAACAATTCTGTCTTTCAATTATTAGCTGTGGTCATATGAAAGTCATGAAATCCTTTGGCATGATAAGCATTATCCTTTATTCTGCAACCTGTTCTCTTGTACTCCCTGTAACTTTAAATCCTATCAACTCAATATTACTGCAGTTTATGATGTGACTATTGCCTACAAGCATCAATGTCCTAGCTTTTTGGACAATGTATTTGGTGTCAACCCATCGGAAGTTCACATCCATGTTCGCCGCATTCCGACTAACACAATACCAGCCTCTGACAGTGAGGCCGCCACCTGGTTACTAGATACATTCCATGGTAAGGATCAGATGCTTTCTGATTTCAAAGCTCAAGGCCATTTCCCCAATGAAGGGACAGGAGAAGACCTTTCCACTCTCAAATGCATAGTAAATTTTGCAGTGGTAACCTCTTTGACTGCATTGTTCACTTATCTCACCTTTTTTTCTTCCGTTTGGTTCAGAATATATGTAAGTTTAGCATGTGCATCCCTTGCTTCAGTAACATACTTTAAATTCCGTCCGTCTTTAGATAACAGTTTTGTCCAAGCAATGGTCAATTGCAAAAAGATTTCTGTTCTATAGTAAGTAAAATGCTTCAAGAACTTCCATAAATGTTTAAGCTATCCATCCAGTCTTGGTTTAGTTGGTGTCTGAAGATGTCATAGTACTACGAAAGCCGAAGACATCATTTGTCTTCCTTGTCTTCTCTGAACAACAATAGTTGAAATGAAAAGGAAAGGAATCATCATCAAAATCACCTTGAAAGATGAGATGGGTTCGGTGAACAGAAACATTCGCACACAAACATATACCAGGAGCTTTTGCGTGTATCAAGATTTCCTCTGCAAATGCCAACTTTTGAATAAATTAGGTATTGAACTACACTATCTTGTCATTTGCAACAAGAAGGTCTCTTTGTTTGTATATAATTCCTATAGATAACGGGCAAAGAGGATAGTTGAAGATAAACGAAAACTGTGTGGGAAGGACGTGGAGTGGATGAATCATAATTATGTCTTTTCGTTGAATCAGACAAAGGATACGATGGATTTGATGAAATGATAGGTAAAAACCCCACCTGATTTACACACCTGCCTGGTACTCTTCAATGAAGCAATCAACTTGTCGATTCTCCCAAGTTTTTAACCTATTGTTAAGTTTCTAAACATGAAATGAAACCTTGTCAGGACAAATTCTGTACTCACGGTTCTTGTTATACCACTATGTCGGGAGAAAACACGCAGTCGTGCTCCCAACTTCCATAGGAACTTCGAAAGTGGGAAGTTGAGCTGATGCCTGCAAAGCATGCAATGTAGAGTGGGATGATTGCAAATTCACAACAATCATTCCTTATATGAGTGAAAACGCAGGTGGGATCGCATGTTAACTTTTACTTTGTAAGATAATCACGCAAAGAGTGCTATGTTTACCATAGTAATAAGTTGGTTAAACCTAATGACCCTAATCTATCAGCCATAACCATCTGAGGTCTTCCCTCGTAAGTTTCAGGCCGACGATTTCCCACTTTCTCGCTCTCTTTCTCCTCTCTCGCATAAAACCAAAACCCTGTAATGGCGATTAACGTCTGGTGTTATCTTCTTCTTCCGCTGTTCTCAATAGGTAAATAAGAGATGTTTAAAGTTTATGTTTTTTTTGAGAAATAAGGCAACAATTAAAAAAACACATTTCTTGGTGTCAAAATGTTGCAGTTTCGGTAGTTCATCATCTTTACATAACATAATTATACTCAGAAACTTACTATTACCTGACATTCCTTGTCGAATGTCTAACTCTGTCACTTCGTAGAAACATATGCTTCACATATTGAAACATAGTTGTCACCGGACTAATCTCCAAAACGTTAGCAGGTAATGTAGTTAATGCAGCAGTCTTCACTCTCCAAAACCTTTGCACATACACGGTATGGCCCGGAACCCACTCCGGTAACGCAGCCGCCACTCTCGGCGAAGGCGGTTTCGCATTGCCACCACGATCATAAGTTCAACTTCAAGCACAACCAGGTTGGTCCGGCCAGTTCTGGGCACGAACCAGTTGCACATTTGATGATTCCGACGCTGGGAACTGTACCATTGGAGATTGGGATGGCACCCTAAAATGCACTGGTGGCCGCACTCCACCGGTGACCCTATCAGAGTTCACAATCGCCACAAACTCTAATGAAAAAGACTTCTATGACGTGAGTCTCGTAGGGTAGGTGTGAAGGCAGTGAATGATGACGGTGACTGTCAATATGCTGGTTGTGTAGCGGATCTCAACGGCCACTGCCCTGACGAGTTACGGGTCTCGGACTTGGGCTCGGTCGTTGCTTGTAAGAGCGCTTGCACTGCGTTTAATACGCCGGAGTTCTGTTGCACCGGCTACCATTCGACGCCTGCGGAGATACTATCCAAATTTGATTGACCCAAGCTGGATGAAATGCTTAACGTGTTGTATTCGAAGCGGTACTTTTGTACCATCTCTAACAGGGTAGAAGTAGAAGAAAGCAGGGGGCTGAATCAAAATAAATGAAGAAATCACCATAAAAAGCTTCAAATATAAAACAAGAGAGCTTGAGGATTCTCATTACTTTCAAGGCCTTCGGCCGAAAATAGTATCACTCGACAACAAGCTTTTGTTTTTTTCTCTTTATACACTTGACTATTCTTTATAATGTCCCTTTGGAGCATACATTTCGAATTTTCTCTACAAGTGGCTTTTGCATTCAAAAGCCAGTTCCCAACCTAATTCTCTTAAATGGACACTTGGGATGAGCACGAGGAAGACCTACATCTAAAAAACACATTACAACTGCCAATTTTACTAAGAAGGGCCCTAGGGAAGTTACATGCAAAATTAACATATAAAACATAAAAATAAAAACAAAAGCATGGTGAGCATAACTACAATTGCCTATATTTTACAGATATTCCCCTCAAGGAAGTATTACTTGAAAATAAGCTTCGCCGCAGTCGAGTCAACCAGGACGGTTTCATATCGCCGGAGCCTGTGCATTGACCCTCCCCTTCTTCCTCACTGCTGAAGAGGGTTTGGTCAGAGCAATCTAGCGATGCTCCACAGGCTAAGTTATACGACTGACATGCAGAGTGACATACTCGGAGCCTATTATCACCGTATTTCTCACATTTCTGGATGGAGATCTGGCAAATTTAATGTTTACTGTTAGGCACAATGACTAAAAAATAAGGGGGTTGAAAGAATTCCAGAAGAATGAGAAGCAATGGAAAGGAGACAGAATTTACCCAACAGGCCAGTCGCTTAGCAGCGGCATCACAGTAGCTGCTGCCAAAAATGTTTAATAATTTTCGAGCACCACCTGGGAACAATCGATGATAGTTAGGCATGACAACAACTTCCTCAAGTTGCTGCAGTATACTTGGTTCACTAGGTGCACAGTGTTGACTGGACATATCACTCTCCAGCACATTTCTACAAACCGAGAGACTCGAGAGTAGCGTGGAACTATTCTGACAGGTGTAGCCAGCATAGTCTGAGCAACGGAATTCACATATTCCGTTATCACAGACTCCACCATGAAGGCTGCACTGTTCATCACATACAGCTGCACATTGAAAATAGGCACAGCATTAGAAAGAGTGTAGCAATTTTACTAGAAGATGGTCATCTAGTAATATGTCTGGAGTACTAGCAACTTCAGTTATCATAAAGAGTAAAGTTACAAATCACATTCATCATTCGACATAAAGTTACAAATCACATTCATCATTCGACATCTATGCTTCCAGTACTTAACCATCTTTAATGATGTTCTAGCCTGCTTATAAAGCACAAAGCTGCTGAGTTCTACCCTTACTGCAGCTCTCCGCCATGAACATAATTGAGCAACAACTCAAGAATACCAGTGAAAAAGATAACTTTGACCCAACTGCAGGTATCAATTGCTCGATAGACAATTGCATTACCTGTTGAGCAGTCAATACCAGTAAAGCCATTTTTGCATTTACAGACACCATTTGAAAGACACATGCCACGCCCATTGCAATTGGCAGGGCAAGAGCCTGCAAAGGGAAATTGAAGAAGAAAAAGGAAAAGAGTTCAGGTGGGGAACTTTAAACTATTATGTAATTGTTAAAATTATCAATCAATGGGTGTATCAACTAAAAAGTGGTACGGCAATGGGTTTAGCAACTTACGTTTACTACAATCACGACCATGAAATCCAAGGAAACAGTTACACCTTCCATCAACACAATCTCCATTATAATTGCATGAACTGGGGCATTGCCCTGGTACAGAGAGTGAACCTGGGCTACAGAGCTCATGGTAAGCAGGGCAAATCAGCTCACCTACATACCAAAAATTTTTTTTTAAAAAGAATATAACGATGAATAATTTGATATTGCAACATGGCTTAATAAATTGAAAAGACATTTACCATTAAAGCCAGGGAATTGAACAGGCCCACCAGCTTCAGGACATACTTTCCAAATACCATCCACAGCAACCTAAAAGGAAAGTGATCCGTATCAAAAGAAAGTTCAGGGGATAGTTTCAAATAATCTTTTCTTGATAATTTATATTCAATTTCAAATAATCTTTTCTTGATAACTTATATTAAATTGGCATTGTAAGGATAAAATCCATCAATTACCAATCAAAATTTTGGTTGACTAGCCGCCTCAGTAGGTTAGAAGTAAATCTATTGTGCAACTTATAGATTACAGTAACCAATGCAAGTAACATTAAAATGAGTGAAAGATTTGAAGCAAACCTGAAGAGAGTTATTTACACATTTATGCTGATAACAACCATTGCCTTGGGTCATAGAACCCCGTACAAACCCAGTGCGCACAAGTGATGAGGCCATACATCTATATGTACCCAAGGTTAGACATTTTATCAGTAAAAAGGCTACTCAACATAGATAAGAAAGTAGCAATTTGCAGGAAGTCCCACCTGGAGCTACTTCCTCGTGCCTCACCCAACATTCTGTCAGGTGCCCGAGCACTGTTGATATCCGTACATGATCCATCAGAATATGCCATGAAGTAAGTACAATAATCAGCCAATGAGGACTGCCCACCTGCACAAACCCAATAAGAAACTTTAATTATTACTCTTTCTAAACTTTTTTTTCTTCATAACACAACAAAGAAACGGCAACCACAACCCAAAACTCACTAAACAAAATTTTAAGAACCAAAGGGCATATATTTCATCTGTAAATCATTCCAATAGATCAAGGCCTTCTGGCAATCCACAACATGAAGCCAAAAGAGGATCTTGTGAAAAGGTAGTGAAATAGGGTTTAAAAAATCAATTATAACATAACTACAATTAAATCTCAAGATGGAATTTCATTGTTCAGTGGAAAGCATATAGAAATTTATAATCTGTCATCATACACCATATGATGAAAAGCTACAGTTATAGAACCCAATTACAGAAAACGGAACAAGAGATAATGATAAATCGTTAACCTTTATTTGCTTGTGGAAAGTAGCGTGCCCACTGGGGGAGATCTCCACTATAACTGACAATAGGGCAGTAACCTTCTGCCTCCCTGTTGTAAGTACAGCCAGACAACTGAGTTGTGTTGCAATGATAGGCCCCCTTCCAGAGATTGCAAGGAGAAGTAACAAATTCAGTTCCCTGATTGCGACCCCAATCAAGACGATCTGCC
This sequence comes from Erythroxylum foetidum, assembly GCA_026546835.1. Classification (NCBI taxonomy): domain Eukaryota; kingdom Viridiplantae; phylum Streptophyta; class Magnoliopsida; order Malpighiales; family Erythroxylaceae; genus Erythroxylum; species Erythroxylum foetidum. The sequence continues at coordinate 2,180,043 of JANZLF010000002.1, forward strand.
ATGCTATAATTTGCCAGGTACCATCCACTGTCTTCTAAGAGAGCCAAGGTCATTTTTGAAACAACAGACCTCGTATCCACAGATCCAGTCATGATCTCATTCATCAGAAGCCTTTTCTCCCAATGTGACCCTGCAGGCAAATTAAGGAACAAGTAGCAAATTAGAAACTAAAAGTCAACACCACTTTTATATCATCCACACAATGCAAACTCTACATAGCATGGAAATACTGTTCTCAAATGATAAAATCACTATCAAGATAAGTTCTATACTTCATTAGCCAATAGGTTGACAAAAAGCAATCAATGTGAAGGCATTGCCGCCACATTGCAAGTAGAAAACAAAAACAGAAGTTGAAGAACAGAAAAGGAAAAACCTGATGTGCCGCGTCCTCCTCCATCTTCAAGTTCTAAGCCAGTAAAATTGTCATAAAATGCCTGCAAATATGAGACTCATCAAATTCTTGCTGAATTTGCAATATTCACATTTCAAAATTGAAGAATGCAAATAGAAAGGAACATGATCTTTCAAACATTTTCAACAGGTTTAATATGCTCCAAGACAATTACCCCATAATGATGCCGTGAATGCATGACAACACGTGGAAGCACCACACGTGTTACCATCCTCCCAAGTTTTTCATCCATGACTTGTTCAGTAACCTGCATGTGAATACCCGATGAAAATGTAAGCTGCAGATTAACTTGAAAGATCTTCCAACACCAAATGAAGAAGATAAATAAAGAAATGCTAATCTTAAAATTCTAAACAATTTTAGAAGAATGTAGAACACCAAACAACCGTATCTCAAGTTAAATGATATGTGACTACAGTAACCATCACCAATATGATTATTTCTGTTATCCAGAGTCACTTTCTGGGAACGTATTGCATCACAACATGGTTTTTACCTGACTACGTCTTCTTTTCCTTTCATCCCTAAAGTGCACAAAGGCATGTGGATCAAAGCCAAGAACATGCATAACCTGGAAAAGTTAAGATATGCTAATCACTAAATTTGAAAAGACCATAAACCCATTTCATTGATTGACAATCCAAATGACCTCGTGAATAAGGGTAGCTGAAAGTAGAGTCTCTGCTTCAGCTGTCAAATGGCGTGGAGCAACATTCACATGTCCTACAAAAATAAAGAGATTTCAGATTTCAAATATGCAAAAGGATATGATGCACTTTTAGATAACAGTTTCTCAAATGAGAAAACTACCAGCAATTGCACGGCCCCATTGATCGCGTTCACAGGCCACTGCCCAAGCAAGAGTGTTGCCAGTGGTAGGTCTTGTAGTCACCAAAAGTACCAAATCTGCATCAGTCACACCCTCTAACAATAATAAGAACATATGAAACGATTAGTACAAGATACGTAACAATCATCTGCCAACTGAGACAGAACAGAACCAAAAAAAATTCCAGAAGAAAAAACAAACACAGGAGTAATACCTTCCACATATTCACGTGGAAGTTGGACACCTCCATCTTGTCCACAGGCGGAATATCCACTTAATCGCAAATTACCCTTCACGGGCTCAACAGCTAATGCTCTCCTAAACCAATCAGCTGTTTGCCCTAGGGCCTGTTCAGAAGCATTTCAGGTAAGCATTCACTCGGAATGTATGAGCCTTCTTTGATCATGTTGGTTATTTTGGATTCAATAGCACAAAAAGATATGACAAGTATGCTCAGGGACCTAAAAAGCAGACAAAAATACCAATGAAATTCTGACAGTTCTAACCTTATGAAGACGGCTCCGTTTGTCCTCCCCAGATATATCATCCAAGGTGCAGTTATACCAGCAATCACCATAAATTGGGGGATCCCCAACAGGATTACAAGAAGGAGAGCCAGGAAGAGTAGTCAGGGGAGGCTCCCCGAGCTAGTAAACAAAGAAAACAAGCCCCGAATCAGATGTACAGCCATAACTCAGGAAAACACAATAGCGATAAAATTACTAGCTACACCTACTTTCACAATGTCACCAACTTTACGACAATCCCTATCAGGTGAGTGGCCAACAGCATCATAGTTGAGGAAAATCCTAATAGGCTGCTTGGTGTCGATTTGCTGCACCGGAAAACTTGAAATACCAAGCAATGCTCTCCCTTTACTATGAAGGAGATCAGAAATTTCAGGCTGATCATAAACCTGAGGGGTAACAGAGTAAACTACACGACCAGGTCTTCGCCTTTGTTCAATTATCTGATCATGAATGCATGAATGAGATACAATATTTCCGCTTTCCTTCTCTACACCTTGCCATTGTACATGGTCCTTTTGACTTTTTGCATGAGAAACTTTAACACATAGGAATATGAGAAGAATCTGTCACGAAGAAAATGAGATCTTAGTAGGAGAAAAAAACAGAACAAGACACTACACGTAAACACAGTTTTGTCCATACATAGTACTTCTCAACGAACACAAACTGGAAACTCAAGTTTAAAGGAAACGCAAAATACCCATCGTAACACCTTGCCAGAAAAGCAGTAGATCTAGTCACACCAAAGACATGAGCTATTACCCTAACATAGGTAAACACTTAGAACTTAATAGAGCTCAATTGAGCTAGTAATGCCAAGTCTTCAAGATAAAATTCAGCTATCAAATCAGGCAAAAACTATTTTCAACAGAAGGGAAAATTTGGAGAAAAGAGAAAATGGAAAGAAAGTGATTCCAAAAGAGACATTCAGACAAAAATCAGCTCCTCCCAAATAGCCCAAACAAAGAGAAACAAGAATAGCAACAGTGTTGATGCTGAACCCATAACTTTCCTAATCAGACAAATAAACCCTAACCCCAGGTCTACCTATAAGACCCACGAGATTACTCCTGAGCATACGATCAAAATCCAAATTTACTTTCTATAATCTCGGATTGTTGAGAACCAAAATGAGACGGAAATATCACCATCCATAGCTCAGCTAAACCCTAAATCTTACATTTTTAAGAGCACGATGAATCAAAAGAAAACTATGAATCAATTGGAATTCCGAAAAAGAAATAGACAGAGAGAGAAGAAGAGCTCACCTCGAAGACAACGACTGCAAATCTCAGCTTAGCATCTAACTTAGGTACGGTACATGGCCTACACCGAGTTAATACCTCCATGAAATGCCAGCAACTCCGACACTAAAAAGCGTCGATTCCATCAAATAGCCGGAGACTTTCCGATCGGCTTCAACACCACGAAAAATCGCTGCCTCTTCTGCATTTCAAATGCCAAAAGGAAAAAGAAAGAAAAAAGAGAACGCTTCTACAACTTGGAATCTCCCTCCAAATCTTTTCTCTACCGAAGCAAAATCAAATGAGGACAGAAAACGAGTAAAACTGAGGAATGGTCTTCGGTTAGCAGAACCAATTCATTGGAAAACCAGTAACATCTAACACGAACAATGACTTCATAATCCAAGGATTGTGTTCGATTTCTAACGGGTAAGATTAAACACTGACACTGAACACACACACACACACACCAACGTTTAAAGAGATGATTGAACTTCAAATCAACCGGTTAGGCGTCGATATAATATAATTGTCTTTTTCTTTTTATTTGTTTATTTTTTTCATTACAACAGTTTTAATAATAATTTCTATTTCATTTTATTTAGGATTGGACTATCTAAGGCAGGTTATGGTTTTTTTTTAATATTTATTAATTAACTTTTGTTGATTCTTAATTTTGTGTTCTTATCCATATAAACTATAATCCTAGTACCCGTCACACCGCAAGCCTAAGATACTGATTTAATATAACTTCCAACGTATTTGGAATTTTGAAATTCAGTTATTTTCTGCTTAAAATTAGGACAAAACAGGTACAATTTAAATTGAATATAATTAATTAAGCGTAATTATCAAAATGGAATTCGTATTTATTTTTTGCAATTAAATCATTAGACATAGAAATGGGTTTCTATGGCTTTTATTGCTTTGACAAGTTCGTACTGCGTTAAAACAATACCACAAACGTGTGCGATCCCTTTCTCAATCAAATTTCATGTTTAGCCATATGAGGCATGGTTAAAAGACCCTACTTATGGTAACTTCAACGATACATAAGTTTGGACTTTATGTGCAAGGCTTTAATTAAAAATTCAACATTTTAAAAGTTAGACAATAATTAAATTAATAAGATAAGATTTTTTATAAAATTGATTAAAAATTAAATATAGTTAATTGAAAGAAGAGATTGTTAAATAAAAATTAATTAGATTATTTTGATTTGTAAAAATGGATTAATTTGTGAATATAAATTAATAATTAATAAAATAGTCAATTTTTAATAATAAAAATTATTAAAATCAATCAAATCAATAATAATAAATGTGACCTATGGGAAGGAAACTTCCTTCCAAAGTCAACTTAAAAAATGGAGATGACAGGTTGAGGTTGTCAATTCTATTAATAAAAACACTTGCTTTCAAAAATCAGTCAATATCTTCATTAAAAAGGTTAGCATCAGGATGCCCATTTTGTCCATATTAGTTAAAACTTGACATTTCAAACCTAACGGTGCAAGTTAGCTGATAAATAGTTCTCCCGGTTTAACTGAGATTACGGGTTTAAACAGTTCTTATATATATAGTTATTTAAAATTTAAAATTAGAGTTTTATTTCTTATAAAAAACTTACCCAAATTTGAGCAAAAATTAGCCTAAAAATAAATGACTTAAAATACGTTTTTATAATTAAGATCTTTTAAAGATATTTGTGATTAAAAATTGAAAAATAAAAAATAAACTTTACATTTCTCGTTCCGTCGTGGGAATAAAAGCTAACTGAGGGGGCCAAACACCACCAAGCGGCATCGGTGCCAGTGACTTTAATTGAAATGGTCCACACGATTCCATTATTATTGGTCCCACTGTAAATTGAAAATTTTTGTATAATTCATTAAGATTATACAAATTACTTTTTTAGTTTTTTTCATAATGTAATTTATAATATAATTATGAAATTTTAATCAAAAATATTAAAATAAATAAAATTGTATTTAATAAAATATTTAAAAACTCAATACATTTTTAGATTTAATTTATTATTCTATTATACTCAGAAATAATGTATCAACAACAATTATGAAATTCGAAGTTTGAGATGTTGAGTACTATACAATCTTACCTTTAATTAATAGATAAATTATTTTCGATTAACACACATGAAAAAATTAATAAATATTACTCATAAAAAGGGTAATTACGTTATTATTAATAACTCATAAATATTTCATTTAAAATATAAACTAAAATTAAGGAAAAATAGTAAAATTAGTTTCAACTTTTCACTTAAAGCTCTCCTTTATAGGAGGTCTTGAGTTCAAGTCACCACAAATGAGGAGAGACGAAAATTTTCTCGATTGATAATCCTCTAACTCCTTGAGCATGCTTTTTTGTCATACCTACAAAATTTAAAGAGATATAATAATACGTAACTTTATTTATACATAGTAAAAAAAATACGAAGGGAAAAAAAAAGGAGGATTCCTTAGCTTACCTATAACACTAGGCTTCCTCCTTTCTAATAAAACTTCAATCATACTTAAACGATAGACTTCCCCCATTTTAGTTAGACTACAGCTCATCTTTTAACGTTAAAATAAGCAAACACTTTCCTGAGTCCTGTGTCTGCGTCTGACTATCTTTCCAAAGAGTTGCTGTTTATGTATGTTTCAATGGGTAAGCGTAGGAATTCTACAAATTTAGGGTTTTATTTCAATGACCTGTTGAATATCCCTGGCTTCAACTTTTATGACTTAGGATTGCCTTCTTGTATAACCGACAGTAATTGGGAAGTGTCCCAGGAAATCTCTTTCAGTACACCATTTCTTTCTTTTTCACGACACTTATTATTATTAATTATTATAACATTTAATTAATTTAATTATAAAAATTTTAGATCGGTCTATTTTTTAATTTAATTTTTAATTTTTAATTTTAGTTTATTTTTATTATTAAAAATTGTTTAATTTATTAATTAATTCGCCCATTTTATAAATTAAAATATAACAAATAATTCTCATTTGTTACTTTTTAAATTAAACATCAAGTTCTCTTGCAATCATATTTTAAATTTTTAGTTTTATTTAATATTTAACTGATTTTATGATAATTTAATATTGATTGAAACCTTTTAAACTTTAAAATTTTTGTCTGATTTTTTTAAATTACTTATTCAAAATATTTCTAAGTTTTTGAAACTTGCAAGGGGGTGAGAGGTTTAGATTTATTAGGAGGGAGCCTCCAAACGGAGGAGTAGACATAAAAGACACAAACTTGTGTTCTTTTTTTTTATATTAATAGGGACAAGTATTATAATCAGGAATAATCTATTTATAATATAAGAGTAAGGTCGCGTATTATTAAACCTCTCCGGATATAATAGCCACAAAGTTAATGATGTAATAGGAACAAGGTTGAATCTGTACTAATTTGTGTTTCTTGATCAGATAAACCCGGTAAGAATTTCTGGGTTTGACACGCCCAGAGCATGTCTGAGGAAGGTGTTTTTGAGTACAACGAGAATGCTTAACTGTTTATCTACGAGCTTTGGCCTCCTGCTCTCTTCAGACAAATCTGAAAATAATTTGTCTAAGAATTAATTAGCAACGAGGCGTCATGAGACATTTTTGTTTCCTTTCTATTGTGTCTATACATTTTCTTTCATTATTTATACCAAGATGACGTATTTTAATAAAATATTTAGGAAATTAATAATTTAAAATTAAATTAAAATTTCATATTTTTTTTTGATCAAAAAAGAAAAAGATAGATACAAGCTTTTAAGTTACTAGTTGCGAAAACGACACTTCCGATATATCCTCTAATAGAATAAACAGACAACTTACAAGCGAATTTTTAAATAGATAAATGCTAAGTTCAAGTGAATTGACATAATTGGCTAGTCAATCCGCAATCCTATTAGCCTGATGATATACATGTCTAACTTTCACAATCCAATCTCTAGTCATTAAGTTTCAGATCTCTATTATCATCAGGAAATTAAACTGAATTTGTTGAGCCATTAAGGACGAATCTACGTCTAATTTCACTCTTCGATACTCGAGATTCCATGCAAGTTGTAATTATTTCTTAAATGAGTGAGATTAAAAATAATCTTCTAACGTAAGGTTGGTGGATGAAAAAGGTTGGCTCATGCCAAAAGAAGGTCTCTCAACTTGGACCTTATAAAAGATAATACATAGTTAAAGAATCACCAACTTGGAATGCCCTCATGCTTAGTTTAATTAACGTAGCAGTTGGATTTGACATTTATCTGACCACTAGTTTAGATTATATTAAATGGTAGTTTTCATAACCATTAGGTGACCAACTACAGCAACTGTTTAGGTTACGTAACTTTGGTTCTTCATAATAGTTTAATAACAATTAAAAAAATTGCACACATCGCTGCATTGACTCTGCCTCACCTCCGTTTTTGGTGGAAGGAAAAAGAAGAAGAGCTTTTGGTGGGCTGCTGGTGTAATCATTGAAAAAGTCGACTAAACTATGTGCTAGCTAGCTGCTTGCCGAGCCAAAACATGGAAAAGAACTACTCGTATGGTCAAAAATTACGCAGCAAAGTATCAAAAGAAAGTGACGATTCTGCTGCTTCCTGACTAGGCTGGTCCACGAATATATACCGATAGAAACTTTTCTTTAATGTTCACTTGCAACGTGCTGTGAATATGGATAGGTTTCCAACCTTTTCGTAAAGCCAAATCAACACATATATAGAGTCATCAAAGGTAGGGTTGGCATCATATTTCTAACTAAAATTAGAACTTCTCTTATTATTTTCAAAGATGTTAAATCGATTAAGAAGCTTTAACATAGGTTAATTTCAGTCAGGAAAAATGGCCTTTTGGGAAGTTCCATTTCTTGCCAAGTCCACGTATATGTTGCATGATCCGAAATTTATGTTAGTGGCTGCTTTAGTTAGTATATATGCACATGGTCCAGAACCAGACACATGGTCCAGAACCAGACACATGGTCCAGAACAGACAGTCGTGGTATGTTTTTTTTTTCGATTCCTAAACTTGCAAAAGACCAAACCACATCAAACCCTACATCTCCATCCGGTATTCTTAAACGGATGTTGGAAATTTGTGACGATAAACTTGGTAGGAAGATACTTGTAGGTCTAGGTTTACCCTCCGTCTTTTTACTTCTTTCCTTTCTTACGTAAAGACGAAACTGATAATTGCAGATAGTTGAAGTAAAGAAACATGGCATTCGTGGAAGGCGTTATTTCTATGGTAACAACTAACAGCTCTTCTGGTGCAAAGGACAAGTAGGTTTGGGAGTGGTTTAGGTCCCCTCTGACAAGTCCAATCCCAAAATAATTAAACTCAAGTTTTCGAAAGAGCTTTTCACTAAATTTGTTAGACTCATACTCAAAAGCTAATTTAAGAGGAGGAGATTTATATACTATTATAAATTGTTTAATACTCTCGTAATTGTCCGATGTGAAATTTCTGAGCTAGCTTTTAAGAATGAGTTAGGAACTTCCAACATGGTATCAGAATCAAATCAGTTTGTCTCGATGATTTGGAGCGATGCTCGGTTATATCCCTTTGTCCAATTTGTCCATCAAATGTTCAGTCCTGCTCTGGACTGAGAGGGATATATCAGGAATCTCAAATCGGACAACTATAAAAGCATTAAATAATATATAATAGTATACAAATCTCCTCCTCTTAAACTAACTTTTGAGAATGAGTTAGGCACTTCTAATAATATTTTCCAATAAAATAAATGATCAACAACACTTAATTTGTAGAAATAACAAGTCAGCAAAGGTGACTTTAATGCTTGGAGGAGCCCCACGCCAAGTCAACTACTTCGAAACAAAGTCAAGCTTCCTGCAGAAATATAAGTACAGTTCTAAACAAGAATCGAAAGAGTTAAATATGGAGTGGCTTGGTCTCATTTCTTTGAAAATTGAAATCAAACACTCTTGAATCTTTGTGTCTTTTAAGACAACTCTTGCCCTATATTATATTTTTGATGCATGCTTCCGCATTTGACTATCTTTTATACAGAGAAGTGCCTTTCTTACTATGACACGTTCTCCTAGTTGTAGGTATATGTTAAAGGTAAAGTGGTTCATTAAATTACTATAATAAGAAGTTTAAGGTTTAATTCATATCAGGCTAAAATTGATATATAATAAAGGTTAAATAAAATTGTAGATTTTAAAATAAGGTTTGAAGAAGTAGCTTACACTTAATAATGGAAAAGACTAAGTTTAAATGAAGGATAAGATAGTTAAACAAAATTAAATAATTTATTTTAGTTTGTGAAAATTAATTAATTTACAAAACCTAATTAATCGATTAAATTTTAATAATAAAGTTATTAAAGTTAACTAAAATAAAAAATAAAAAATTTAATTGTTTTAAAGTTTTT
>JANZLF010000002.1:2189702-2201284 GCA_026546835.1 Erythroxylum foetidum
TTCTTCGTTCTTCATTTTTCGGTTGGGATCCGGTTTCCCGGATCGGGTCCCAACAGATCAAGTCATGGTCGGTCAACTCAGGACAAAATTCGATTAGGTCGGACTCTTTTTGACATTTCTAATCTAAGTAATTTGTATCATATAAAAAAATTTCATTGGTAATTTCGCAATCACATCATACACGAAAATTTTAAAGAAAGCACAACATATCTATACATATGGATAGGACCTGTCGTTAATATGAGCATATCAACTCGTAACTGAATGGTTCAATTCCCTTTCGAATCTTAGGTTAATCTTTCAAATTAGACCTAACCTAAAATTTGATTAAATTAAATTAAATTCACTAATTTGAAAACGAGTTTGAGTCTCTTTTTAGCGCATTTTGGTAAGGATGATAAGGTAAGCCTGACTTGAGATACTTGAGCTCGAGCCCAAGCAAGCTCAATTGAGCACTACCGACATGAAGTCTAGTTTGTTCTTACTTGAAATTTTTTTTTATTTTTAAAGGCCTGACCTAAGATTAAAAAATAAGATGATGTTATTTTTATTTTTAATTTAAAAATAAAAATAATATCATTTTATTTTTTAATTTTAGGTCAGGTAAGTCAGGGCAGAGCCTAAGACCAATTTGTGACTTGTTTTTTTTTTTTACTTGAGACCCGACCCAAAGTTTGGCTGAAAGGAAGTTGCATGTCTTTTTCAAAGAGAGGGGAGAGAAATGGGGATTCAATTAAGGTAGCGAGATCACTTCCGGGTTGACTAGAAGAGGGACCTTTTCTCCGGAGATAATGTCGTTTGGAAATATTAGTTTAGCAGCGGTAGAAATTTTTGTCATTAAATTGGAACGAAATGATTTATCAAAGGTACAAACAGTCTTGAATGTTTGCGTTTTTTTAAGACAACTCTTGTCCTTTTGATGCATGCTTCCTCATTTTACTATCATTTTATACAGAGAAGTGCCTTTCTTAGCCATGATAAGTTCTCCTAGTTTTAGATATATGTTAAAGGTAAAGTGGTTCATTAAATTACTATAATAAGAAGCTTAAGGTTTAATTCGAATCAGACTGTGATAAAATTGATACATAATAAAGATTAAATAAAAGTATAGAATTTAAAATAAGGTTTGAAGAAGTAGATTACACTTAATAATGAAAAAGACTAAGTTTAAATGAAGAACAAGATTGTTAAACAAAATTAAATAATTTATTTTAGTTTGTGAAAATTAATTAATTTACAAAACCTAATTAATCAATTAATTTTTAATAATAAAGTTAACTAAAATTAAAAATTAAAAATAAAATAAAAATTATGATTGTTTTAAAATTTTATAATTGAATTGGTTGAATCTGTTCAAGGCATTTGTCAATTTTTAATTACCTCTCATTATATGTAAATAAGAAAAAAATCTCTTTAACAAAGTAAGTAAATAACACATTTTCAATTTCTATCTATCTTATCAAAATAAATTAAAAATTAAATTTATTACCAATTTGTCTAAGTTAAAGATGTCAATGAGCCGAGTTGGGTTTAGGCTGGTCCTGTCTGGCTCCACCTTTGACCCGACTTGACCACGGGCTCACTATATTTTTTAAAGAAAACTGTCAAAAGTAACGTCGTTTTTGAGGTAATGGTCAGGCCACAGTCGGTCAACTCAGGTCAAAATTCGATCAGGTCGGGCTCTTTTTGACATATCTAATCTAAGTAATCTGTATCATATAAAAAAAATTATTGGTAATTTCGTAATCAAATCATACACGGAAATTTTAAAAAAAGCATGACATATATGGGCAGGGCTTGTCGTTAATCTGAGCCAATCAACTCTTAACCGAATGGTCCGATTCCCTTTCAAATCTTAGGTTAATATTTCAAATTGGACCTAACCTAAAATTTGATTAAATTAAATTAAATTCCTTAATTTTAAAAAGAGATTGAGTCTCTTTTAGGCACATTTTGGTAAGGATGACATGGCAAACCGGGCCAGATGTATCTGCCCTCCCTGCATCTAGGTACTAGAGTGTGCTGTTTGTATGTAATCAATACAGGAGTAATAAATGCGTGACAGTCTTATCCCAAAGACTTCTGATGAATTTACCTCGTTATGACGAAGATGGCGTGTTAGTGTTTCTCCAGATGTGATGTCTTGTCGAGGCAAGTGGTCACATGCGTGGAATCGAAGTTGATTAACTAATCGGCACAAAGAACCACAAATTTCCCTGCTTCGTGGACAGGCTTAGTTGTTGACCAATCACATCATGAAGAGTGAGGCTTTCAGGAAGCAGGGAGGAGAGGACCTGACCGAACCGCTACATTTATGGTTTTCTCGTTTACTGCATTGAATGAATGTAACAGCGAACTTTATATTTAAAAGGTGGAATGTTCATCTTCGACGCTCCCATATTTTGGCCTGATATTATATGGCCTGATATTATATGAGAGAGGTAAATCACGATTTAATCTTAGTCAATTTTTCAAGAAAGCGATCCAATGTTTAGTGCGCATAAGGAGTCACCACGTGACATGTGACATAATACAATAGATATCAAGCCATACGATACTGTTTATCTGATATTAAATGTTTTAATAAAATATTAAAATATATAATAATTTATTAATTAAATATTCTAAATAAATTAATTAACTTCGACTGTTGGGTCTATGGGTCGAGCTGTTTGGTCTTGTAGGTGATTCATCATCACTTGGGCTAGGCTTTAAAAATACCCATTCTATCCCATTACTGGAAAGTCAAGGGCTTCAAAACCAAACCCAACTTTAGCTGAAGATTGAAATTGAACTAGTTTTTATTTTCTGTTCTTTTTGGTCTAAAGATTTACAAACTATTTCACTTGGCCTGCCTCCAGTTAGACAACTTCTATCAAAATCGAGTTATCGAATTCTTGAAGGGGGTGAAAAAAACAACCTTTGCTCTTGTATATTTGATTTAATACTCCAAGACTACCGAGTCCGGTCTCAACCGTGCATGGTTGGGATTGGGTTAGTAAAAGTGAAGCCGTAACCAGGGCTGAGGTTGAATAACTTCCGGAGCTCGTTATACTTTTCAATGTCGAAATTATGGAGCCTCATGAGTTTCTTTTGTTTGGCTATGAACCGTCGCTTAAAGTACCCTTCAAAAGATGGCTCCGTCGATGTTCTAAGGAAAAAACCATAAGCTAGTGCGAAGTGGAGAGAAGTCACGAAGAAGCACACCGGCTCCATCACGTCCCAACTAAGCTCCCAAAATGTTAGCCTCATGAACCCAAGTGTTTGGACCACCAAGAACCCTAGCCCACAGTAGAGCTCCCCTCGAACCAAGCTTCGAGCTTTCTGGTCGATCATGGCCTTCTGCTTCTCCATATGCTCTAGCAGTTGTCTTGAATCGCCGTGAGCTATTACTGATTGCGATATTACACTTTCTATTGACTTTGCCATCTGTTCGTTGATAACGATAACGGAATTGTGATTAAGGTAAGAATGTCATCCGAGGGAAGTTATGTCTTTTTAAGTATTATCTGACGTCAGATACACACATACCTGTTCTGGTCGGAGAAACACGTTGTTGCCTAAAACGATGACGTTTCCTGACTGATCCAACGTCTTCGCCAACTCAACGCCTTGCTCGCGGTTCCCACACTCTTCGCCACAAACCTCGACAAACTCAGAGTACGAAATCGAGGTCTTTGGAATCTCTCTCAGTTTCGCTTTCAGCTTCTCCACCTGAGACACTTTCAGAAGCTTCCTCGCGTCCTCAACGGAAATCCCAGGGACGTTAGTTTCTCTGGCGAGAACTCCAGGCACCGGTGAGGGGAGTCCTTCGAGATGGAGCCGATCACGAGCACCGTTCATGCCTCTGAGTCTCTCCCTCAGCTTCTCTCCGACGGGAAGGTAGAGGATATCCGGTAACTGGGATATGGCTTTCCGGTGGAAGAATCGCTGGAAAAGGCCTTTCTTGACGGATTCCGGGGACGTGAGGTATTCTCGGTGTAGGTTCGTTTTGGTCGAATTCGGTGGTTCGAGGACTTGAAGTGATGGAGAAACGGAGGAAATGGGCGAATGCTCTGGAGCCACAGCCTTCGAAGCTGCTCTGTAACTGGCCGCAAGACGCTTCCCGAGCAATCTACGAAGCGCCATTGATGATATAAGAGAAAGTTAACAACTTTAACACAAGAGATACTCCTGTGAAAGAGGAGTTCAGGTTCGGAGGTATTTATAGTGTCCGAACACAACGAACTTAACTTCAGATATGTTCCTCCTTTGGTTAAGTTCGAAGATGCAGAGTGCATGTGATTGGGCAGTGAGACGCACGCGAGTCAACTTTCCCTAATTGACTTTCACCATCTTCTTTTTTTCTGTAAAATGAAAAAAAAATGATAAGTTGCAAGTAGTACAAGTCAAAATTGATTAATGATAAATATAGTAAAATCTAATTTGAAACATAATTAATAATTACCTTAAATTTACACTCATAAATCTAAAGGTCAATATGTCAATTATAGATTCATTTATCTTGATTTTGTTTATCCTTTTTAACATAGCTAAGGGTTTATATCGGCAATTATATTAAAATGGAAATTAATTAATTTTTAATTTGAGAATTTATTCCTAATACTTTAATTTTGAAATTCAAACAATTAATCAAAATATTATTAAATAAATTAATTTTGATTTATAAAAACTTATTAATTTACAAGAATCTACCGATTAATTAATAAAGTATTTAACAACAAAAGTTATTAAAATAATTCAAACTAAAAAATTAATCAACTTAAGGTGTTTATACTTTACCAGACCAAGTTAGTTAAATTTTTTAACCATCGTAAAATACATTCATAAACATGTTTTTTTAATGTATGTATGAATAGACACTCTTTTGGTCTTTTATGCACCAAATGCTTGTTCAATTATGCATTAATTGCATTTGCAATTAAGTGTGAGAGCATTGTATAGGACCACCGCCAGAAGGAACGCTTCATGCGTGTCTTATTCTCTTCACTTGTCACTGCAACAGTAATCTGTTTTTGCATGTTAGAATTGTCTTTGTTCTAAACACGCCTGCCAAGGGTCTAGGGAGAGGCTAGCAAGGGCTATAGTCTTTATAAGACTAAATTTTTTTAGAATATGTGTATATATATAGTAAATTAAGTAGGGTTATAGCTCCTACAAAATTAAATTCCTTACCTCCACAAGACTAAAATTCTGGATTCGTTACTGATATTTAACCATTTCAAGCCAATTCATATTCATCCCCCGTTGAATGCCTATTTGTGTCTGTCCTTATGCTTACTTTTTAGGTATTAATCATGCTGGATACTAGTTTAGAATTATCTTTGTTCTAAACAACCATCCTTTTACTATACACGAGAACCTCACGTTCTTCACACCAAAACCAAACAAATATCAGAAGTAAAACCAACTTGCACTTGATGCCCGTAAGCTTCACGAAACACTGACTTGCAATGTTCATGTCAATTTGTAAACAGGTCAAGTCGGTCCCGATGGGAGGAACACTACCATCACATTGCAAGCGACGAACTTGATTTGAAAGATCGGCCCCGATTAGACATGTGTAAGGTATGTAATACATTCCTTGAGCACGATTTGTACAGTACTTCGAGCCCTCTCTGCCATTACTTCCTAAACTTCCAATGATTGTTAATTTGGTAGAGTTGCTTAAGCATCGTCCTTTCTTTGTTTTCTTTAACCTTTTTGGTTCTGCTCTTCCCAACCCCCAAGTGGAGCATTCTATACGTTATTATAAAAGAGAGCAGGTTTAATAGTAATCTTATTCGGCTGAGCCATGCACCTTTTAAGTGCAAGATAGGTATGAAATGAATGGTTTAAACTCTGGTGAGTGTGTTTGTTTGGTAAACTCTTTGTCGTTTGCAGTTTTGTTTGGTAAACTCTTTGTCGTTTGCATTTATATATTGATCAAGTGTTTGTATATGTATTTTAGAATAATTGCCGTTTTGGACAAGGATTCCCGTTAGTTATGGACCAAACGGGTGCCTATAGTAATAGGTAAGATTTCTTTTTTTTTTTTGAAATGGAGGAACGCAACCGTTACTTTTTATATTTGTATTGAGTAAATCTCTTAATCGACGCAATAACTTATATAAATAAAGTCAATTGGGTATTATGTACTAAATAAGCCCTATACGACAGGCTCGATCAAGAGAGTGTAAATAAGGAAATCAAACACAAAACTTTTTACCAACTCAACTATTTCTAAGAGGTGTAATTAGTAAGATGTTATTGCTTAAAAAGAAAATAAAACAAATCAAGCTAGAGAAATAAATATTTTTGTTAAAAAATTAATAAAACATTAAAGCAGAAGCTTAAATTAAACTTCTTTAGGTAAGATATTGAGTCACAAAACTCTGGATTGTTTAGGATTGTCCAAACTCATTAACTTACGTAGTAATCAAATTTTAGAAATTTGAGAATATTATATATTTTCAACATACAACAAAAATTAGGACTATGTCCTTTGATACAAGATTAAATCCTGGTTAATTATTAATTGTGTACTTAATCGAAATTAAAAAGAATTTTCTTAAAAAAGATAACCGAATTATGTTGAAATATAAGAGATAGTTTTTCCCATTAGAAAAGAACATATGACATTGAGCAT
Source organism: Erythroxylum foetidum (assembly GCA_026546835.1). NCBI lineage: Eukaryota > Viridiplantae > Streptophyta > Magnoliopsida > Malpighiales > Erythroxylaceae > Erythroxylum > Erythroxylum foetidum. The sequence continues at coordinate 2,196,331 of JANZLF010000002.1, forward strand.
GCATACAAGTTTAATGAGTTTTTTTTAGGTTCAATCTTACAAAATTTAATATAGTATCAGAGCAAGTTGCTCTTGGGTTAATCATCACCACCTTAACTTGATAAATTGTACCTTAGGCCTTAAATTAGCCCACATGTGAGGAGAACGTGTTGAAATATAAGTGAGAGTTTGTCTCATATGGAAAGAATATATGATCTTATGCATGCATATAAGCCTAATAAATTACTCCTCTTATAACCAATTGATTTTAGGATGAAACAAAATTTAAGCTTGTAAATATTCAGTTTATTTTGACTTAATCTTACAAAATTAATATGGTAATTTATCACACATAGAAAGATTATATGACATTGAGCATGCAAATAAGCCTAATAAATTAATCCTCCTATTATCAATTAATTTTAGGATGGAACATCGTTGAGTTTGTTTGTGCTAAGTTTATTTAAGCCCAATCTTACAAAATTTAATAAATTCTTAGATAACTAGACCAAGTATTGGGCAGAGATTCCTACCCCTACGAGAGAAGCTAGAGGTTAATGGAATAAGGCAAATTGAAACTTGGAAGAAGAAGAAGCAAAAAAAACGGAAGAATCTCGTACACCAAGAATCCCTACAAATTGGGGCTGTTTGGCTGGAATCCTTATATTCCTATGTGCATGTATCAATGTGATCAATATTCTGATTTAGATTTTAGTGAGTGGGAAGTCTACAACGACCATTTTGTCATCCCACTTGAAGCCTATCAAATGGGGTTGGAATTTGGTTTTGAATCATCGCCACCTCGTCGTTAGGACAAGACAGCCCTCAGATTTTGGATGTTGAGTTGGTAGTCCTCGTGCGCTACACTGACTTAAACGTCCCAAAATCCAAAGGTTAAGAGTGTTTGACACGATTAGCGTGGAAACACCGGTCCGGCACAAAATTTACTTCCCAATTTGAGGGGTCTCCTTGGTGGGAAATGAGAATCCACCACGAAACTGCACGCACTCTCCCTGTCTACTATACACACCATCAATCAATAATCAGTGTAGACTGGCTCGCCATCCAGGCCAAACAATTCAACATTGACATCACTTTTTTCGATTTTCCACTCAACAGGTGCTTTATCATTTTTTCAGAGGATTTATCGAAGATTTGTTTTCCTAAACTAGTTTTGTAACTGGTGTTTTCTTTTTTCCTTTATACAAAAAAAACATCAATAATCATTATTGGTACCATTTTACTTACCGGTTGTAGTTCAGTTGGCTACGTAGAGTATGCATGTGGAAATAACCTCAGATTTGATCCTCACTAAATACACTCGCAGAAAGAAGCGAAGAGTTTTAATTGTGAGTTGTGACCGAGCCTTGAACAGGATTAATCTGTCCAGTAAATTTGGATACAGATTGTATAAATCCAAAAATTATGGGTACCATTCCAAAATGCTATTGTTTCGTGTTAGCTTTGCTTTCAAGTGAAATCCTCTCTTTTGGTTACAGTGTTTTAATTTTATTTTATTAATTTTTAATTTTACAATTTAATTTATTTTATTAATTTTTGTAGTTAAAAACTAATCGGTCAATTTTAAAATGAATTAAATTTTATTTAATAATATTTTTAATTAATAAACTCCTGATTTTATTAGTTTAATTTTTAATCCAATTTTTTAAAACATTGATTCTTAGTAAACGCATTGAATTTTGTTGTTGAATTATGGAGAGCAATGTGGAAGATGATCTAATAGAAACTGTGAAACCATTTTGATGACAAAAACAAGCTTTTCTCCGACGAGGTCCACTTATGACGTATCCCACTACAGACACTTTCATTGTACAACACCGTTTCAGAAAATTGCATTCACTTGTGGATTTGCCAGATGAGAAATGCACCATTCCTTGTAATTGTATAAAACCTGTTTGTCTCGTCTTTTTTTTTTTTTATTACAAGAGGAAAAAGAAACAAGAGAAATCTATATTAAAACCCTAAGGTATATTATGCCGAACGCATCTTGGTGAAGAAGCTCCTGGAAGCCTGTCTCGTCTTTTTTAGTATAGACCCCACACTCCCACAGACCATAACACATAACGCACAATGATTAGGTTAATCACGCAGCATGATGTGACGACTGTTCAGGATGTAAGCCAGAAAGAAGGCAGCTCAAAAATTATTAATTTAGAAAGTGGAGGAAGATGAATTCCACTATATATATGTAAAGAGGCATTAAAAGCTTAAAACTTCACATGAGCTTGTAAAGTTGACAATGGAGGAGTCGTTTACATATTCTTAGATTAGACCCTGGAATCCTTTCCATGTGGGCTTGTTTTACTGGGGTTTAGATTACCTATTCTTAGAGAAGCCTGTATCACTCTATTTCTACTGAGATCTATCTAATTGTTTTTCTATCTCACTTATTGGATAGATAGATTTTAATAAGAACAGAGTAATGTATGTTTTTTGATAATTGGTAATTTCAAAAAGTTTCAGACAAGATCATTAATCAATGATTAATTTCATAACTATTGTATTAAAACAGGTGTCGTCATCAGCTATCGTTTTCATGGTTTGTCTACTTAAAACCCAATCTGCGTTAATGGACACTGGCTGCATATAAAATGGTTACTCATCCCTCAGGAACTTTAAGCATCGTCATGTATGTGCAATGCAAGTCCGAATCCTGACGCACTGAAATTCCATGGACGTTGACAGGAGTGGGAATGATGAGCTACGCGTCTAAGGTCTATGGATAATATCAACCCTTCATCGTCAAGAATAAGTTTCTGATTCTTCCATATACAGGAGATAACACATATGCAATGTCACGCCACTTTCCTATCAGCCAAAACTAGATATCAAATATGATGTTTCGATTCTTCTGGCTGATTTCATCTTATAATGCAGGTTGAATATTGGTGTATTTGGGTACGGTATCTTGTACGCTGAACCACAACCACGCAAATTAGTATTATTCGCTTTGACAGGAGTTCGATATCCTGACCTCACAGTTTTTGTTGCGTTGAGACGCACGCCTCTTACCATTGAGCTATGCTCGTAATAATAGGAAAGGAAGAGGATACATGAGATTTTAAGTTAGATTTAAATTCGAAAGAGATTCTTGATTTTAAGTTAGATTTAAATTCGAAAGATTGGATTACATTGATTCTAATTAGTATAAACTTTAAATGGAATTGGAATATTTTTAGAAAATTTATGCACGGGAATCCTTCTTGGCTCATCATTCTCATGCATATTTTGCATTTTCATCAAATTGGTGGCAAAAAACGGACAATTCTTATAACTACAGAATCTAAGCATCGTGTTTAGTGCATGTCACTACTCTTAGAGTCAGCTAGGGTTTCTCTCAACTTGGTAGCTTAAAAATGATGCAGAAATGAGAAATGGGGAATCCTAATCTTTGGCAAAAGATTAGCCAGCCAGAAATAATGATTTAGTTAGATTCGTTATAGTTCTAACCACAAGCAAATTGAGTTAATTTTCATATAATCTTCATTGCTTTATTAGACCATATTCCTCTAATGCAATAACTAATAATTATTGTGTAAAATGTTTCAGTTCGATTCTTAACTTTTTTACTTTAATATATTTTGATATATTTTGTTATTAAAAATCAACTGTTTTATATAAATTAATCAATTTTATAAACTAAAATAAACCAATTAAATTTTATTTAATATAATTTTTTTCAAATTAAATTCAATATTTTTAACGAGTAAACGGAATTTTCCTTTTCAATTTTTATTTCAAAATTTTCAATCTAATATCAATTAAAATTTTTAAACTTCAAATTTCTCGTCTTATCGGTTCGATTCCTTAAAATTTCTAGTCTTATTGGTTTCTTTTATTAGATTATCCTTTATTGTGCAATTGTCCAAAGTTCCAAATGCTCTGTTATATTCGTTTATGTTTTCCAATGGAATCAGTAAGATCAGAGAAGAACCGTATAGTGTGATATTAAGGTGTGAGATGTACATAACCGAACACAAAATAAGATTCATTAAGAGGATGTCTTTTCTGATTTTTATTAATTTTATCTAAATCATATTAAATTCAAGCTTAATTTAATTTTTTCTTAAAATTCTTAAATGGATTTAAAAAAATCAAAAACTAATTAAAAAAGGTAATAAAAATGATTTCTATTTTTTTTACTATATTAAAAAAATAAAATATTATCTCTAATATAAAAGTAAATTTCACCCCATTATAATATATGATTACCTTTTTTTTATTCCTTATAAGCAAAGCACCCTTCGATTCTTGGAAATGACACTTTCGTGGCCAAGAACAACGCAAGTGTCAACGCAAGTGTCAGTCGCGTATTAGCCCATAAAAAGAAGAAAAGAAAGGTCGCCCAAAAGCTGCTTTCATCGTACAGTAGTAACATGATAAAATGAAGTCGCATTGTTGAAATTGTAAGTCTTGGACCATATTAAAATGATCTCAGGACTGCAAAGTTGTAAGATAAATCGATTGTGGGTAATATCCAAAATGTTCTAATTCATTTATTAAATCAAATTTGGAGTTTTCCCGCAAAAAAAGTATAAATTGTCTCCCAATTTTTTTTAAAAATTCTTAAATGTGTTGATATAGTTATTTATAATACAATGTTATATTTTATTATTTTAAATAATACTGATAACACCCGAAATTTTAACTAAATTATATATATAAATATTTAAATTGAGCCATCCACCCAAAATTTAGTTCAAACTTAAATTTGCTTTCATGTCCAGAGATAGTGCTTGTTTGGTCCAATTTTTAGAGACTCAACAAGTACTTTTTTTTCATTGCAAAAACTATAAAAAAATGAATGTTTAAAATAAAAAGAGACTTTTTTAACATATATATATATATATATATATAACTTTTTTGACAATCAAAATATAACTTTTTAAAAAGTTTAAATTTAAAGCTTCTCAAAAAGATATTTTTTAGTTAAATTTTTTAGATCAATTAATGA
>JANZLF010000002.1:2207624-2224155 GCA_026546835.1 Erythroxylum foetidum
AAACTTTAAGTAATTAATTAAAATTAAAAAAATATATAATTTGATTCTTTATTGTTAAAATAAAAAAATAATAAAATGAATTATTTAATATAAATTATTATATTAATATAAAATTAAAAAAATACTTTTTTAAAACGGACACTAGACTTTTATTTCAACTTTTTTTAAGCAATAAAGTTGAAACTGCAAGAGAAAAAGCAAATGGAGGGAACAGAAAAGAAAGTAACGTCCGTCAGAGGGAAGTGGCACGTAACGGAAAACCCCGAAATTCGTCAGCGGGACCCACGTGTTGGGGACCTACCAGCCGTCGGTGCTGTCTTATCCAACTATTAATTATTTTATTTCCGTATAATAACATCATTAAATTACGCTAATATATCCAACGTTGTTTGTTCAGCGTTCTTACTTCTTGCCCTTTTTATTTTCCCGCCACTGCGGATTCATAACAGCCGTTCATTGAGGATCATCGCGGTTACATCCGTTGGATCGTTATCTTTCCTCCTAATACCGTTACATTTCGCTAGTAAATCCAACGTTGCGTGTTCTTTCCTTTTCATTTTCCGCCACTGCGGCGGAATGATAACAGCCGTTGGATTAAGGAAAAAGTCGAAGCCGCAACATCACAAGAGGTCGTGGCATGTTGACATAACATGTGTGATCATAACAAAGTGCGTATGACATAAAAGAAGGAACGGCTCTTTTTTTAATCTTCACTGATTCACTATCCTGTGATTGGTAGCACCAAAGCCTACCGTTCACATGGTCTGCCAAGTCATCCGAGCCGTTCATTCTCAATCAACTTCGTAAATGAAACAGAAGTGAGCGGTCTCTCATGTTAGTCGACCATCGAAGTTCACGCTATAGCATAATACGTGATCGAAATGTGAGGACAAAATCATGCAATGTGCCAAATAATGTGGTGCAAAAGTAAGGCATGTGAGTTTTAGCCAAATATTGTTGACTATGATGCAATAGAATTGAAATTCCAAGAGTGACCCTTATGAGTTAATCTCACCAAGATATAAAATTTATTTTAACCACATGAAAAAAAAATGGGTTGAATGAAGGTAATTTTGGTGTTAATGATTGGATATTTTGGTAGGATAACAAAGCGAAACTATGGAATGTGGTCGCGGAATTGGGCAACAGGTAGGAAACTACCCGATAAGGTGTGATTGGATGAAGGAGACAGGACATGTTGGTCCAGTATCTAACCAATCTCCTTTCTTGCTCTAACCATCAATTAGGTCAACTTGAATTAAACTTGATTAATTGGGAAGTAATTCTAATATTTCTGTTGTTTGGATTAATCGACGAAAAAATATGGGCATTCATGAACTTGCTAAAGTGTCTTGCAATTTTTCTCGTTTGAAAATATGAGTGTCTATTCCATCTTGTTTAATTCATTTATATAGTTAATGGAGTTTTTTCTTTACCTTTCAAAAAAAAATGTTAAGTTTGTGTGAGTTACATTTAATATTTATATTAAATAAATATTAAGTCTAATTCAATTTTAAAAATTAAGTTATTTTATATTTTTAATTTTAAAAAATTAGGGCTGACGTATTCCTAGGTGACAGTATACTATACTCCAAAAGTTCAAATAGCATTATTCAGGACTCTTCCTTACAAAGGAGAAAATATCTAGATTTAGCTAAAATATGAACCATGATTCGGCTTGCAAAATCCTTGGCGGGGACCATGACCATCCACCCAAACGAAGATACTGTCCGCTTCTTCTGCATTATTTGAGCGCAACATATTATATTATCATTATCACATCCAATCTGAAATTTTGGAATAAAGTAAAATTTCAAAAATTACGATAATTCACAATTGTATGCCTAAATTATAGAGACACTATTTCTTTTAAACTCATATACAGAATGCACAATAGGAGTGGATGATGAAGAAAGTAGTAAATAACAAAATACACAAATCACTCTATCATAATCAGTAAATAAATTTCAAATTCAGAATGTACCAAAGAGGTTGATGCTGAATAAAGCAGTAAATAAATCAATACGCTCGAAATTCAACCACAATCAATAAATAAATTTTCAAACACTAAATAAAGAAAATATCTTATCTCCTATGTTTTTCTATTTTAATAAATTAAAATTTTTAATTTAATATTAACTTTTTAAAACTTATATAAATTAGATCAAAATAATTATTTTTGTTTACGTAATATGTTCATTAAATACTCACCCAATAAAAAATAAAAATTATGTTATATTTATTTTTTATTAGAATTATAAATTTAATTTTGTGAAATTAAAAATCTAAATTATAAATTCTTACAAGAATATTTAAAAAAATATTAAGATACAATACTCATATCTTTATAATTTTTTTAATTCATGCCCTTATAAATTATTTTATACATAAATAATTAATATTAAACTGTTAATTTTGTCAAATATTTTTAAATAAATAGCTGATATTATTTATTAATCAAATCAGCTAATATATTATGCTATCATGTGCTGATAGCAAATGCAATCTATTGATGTATTTGCCATCAATCGATGGTTTGACTTACATAAGTTGACTAGCATAGGCAACCAAAAGGCATGAAACAAAGATATTTCTTGAGCATTGTCTTCTTGCCTTTGGCAGATGGTAGCCTCTTTCCATCTCGAGGTTCGGTGTTGTTCCCAGATGATGTGCCCGCTTCCTGAAGATTCGAAGAGGAATGCTTGTTATCGAGACCTTTGATGCCGTGTGCCGGACGAGGAGTAAATAGACGACTAGCGTCCCGAGTTTCCGATTTGGTTGGCACATTTTCTTCTACCCTTATAAAAGTTTCTGCAGACAACGTAGTTGGATACAATCAGTTCGTAACTGCTAGGTGATACACTTGGATTAGTAATGCAATCAGAGACATGAGGGTAAATTTCTCAAATACATCATCAAGTCGTGGTCTTTATAAAACTGCAAGATAGCTGCTGGACCATCAATTTTGACTGATACCACAAATCAAACAGTGCACTACTGGTTTGATGTAGATAGCCTCAGTATAGATGCATTCAAAGGCTAAAGAGAGTTTAATGTTAAGATAAAGTATGCTTTTAGAAAAATTGGTTTCAAAGAAACTTCGTGCATATACTCTGTGTATATTTTCAGGAAACTTTTGGAACAGCAGAAAAATCGCAGAACAAATGAATGAAACAGGAGCAGTGAATATAAACCTGGAGAAGTTGGCAACATAATCAGCTCATCTGGTCTGACAGATGCAGTTACACTGAGCTTGCAGCCTCCATCCTTAGCCAAATTTTGGTCACTTCCCTTCTCCAGCTCTCGCAGCAAATCCACTGGATCGAAATATTCATGAGATGATGAACTCAGGCAACTTGAATTATCTGAACTCGAGGAACGTGATACTGGATTGACAAAATCCTCCATTTCAATGTAGTCAAGATAATCAAATTCAGGTGGGATCTCAACCACATCATTCACCAGACTTTGGGCTAAAGCCAAGTTTGTGGTCTCATCATTCCTGACCACCTACAAAAACCATAGCGAACTTCTTAAGGCACAGATATATGCACAGGGAAACAGTTTCACTGACAAAGAGCAAACCAGATATTTCAACTTTAGACTCCAAATGTCAAAGCAGTCAAATTCAGTTGCAATGTCCAAATTTAAGTAGGATAGGGCTTAAGGTTGATGTACCTCACGCTTACTTGTAGAACCTTTGTCGGTGACATTATCATTCATTCGAGGAACTAAATGTTGTAAACGAGTGCACCCTTCAGTTACAGTACAGATGGAAGTGCCTGTCTGATTGCCAAGTTCGGTAATTTCTTTACCTCCACGATAGATTCTGCACAGTGAGCTTGCCTGCTAAAATACATCCAACCAAACTGACAGTTGACTGACAGGTTCGGTGGAAATAAAAAGAAAACCAGAATGTTACCAAAGAGGCTTAAAATGGTAGGATACTCGTAAATTACCTTTTGTTTGCTGTTTTCAACAACCTCCTTCTGAGTTATCCAATACTTCTCCAATACCCAATTCGTTTTGCGTTCATCAGAAACTGGGCCTTCGAAGTATTCGAATGTGGTTTTCCAGCCAGTGAGGATAGAGTTGGAGAATAATTTACAGGCCTCTCCTTTAACCTTCCAGCGTCCCAGTAATGTACTCCCATTTCCCTCGGTTTTGTTCCAGAACCATATGTTCTCTGAATAAGGATCTTCGTGAGTTTTCATTGTACAATCAAGATGTGTTAAAAGAATAGTTCGTGCAACTACAGCAAGTAATTCTTGCTTGGCAGGAGATGGTTGATTGTCAAAGTAATCAAATAGACATTGAACTTCAAAATCCTTGTGAAGAAAAAATTGTTCTTGAAAAGGGTTGACTGAAAGAAAATAGTTCTTACCAGGTACATGCACTGGTTCATAATGAAAGGGATTCACATCAGAGATCACATTGTCAGGAGGAGGGGATCCTTTATTCAGTTTCCGTAATGACATAAAGATCTTCCCATCACGACAATCAAACTCCATCTCAGTGATTGGGAGAGCTGCCGGAGGACACATGATTTTTCAATCCAGGGAATGTAAAATTGCTTGCTGGTCACAACAGTTAATGGAGGTCAGACATACTGCACTAACCATTAACGATGGGAAAGAATCAATTATCAACAGTGAATTTAGAAAATTCTAACTCTTTTTTCCTTTTTTTGGTTGATTTTCGAAAGTTAGAACAAAAAAAATTAAAGAGATCAAAAAAGTGAAAAGAAGAAGATCAAATAACATCATGCACTTGCCAATTCTATAAATCTACAAACTCCAAACTTGAACATTTGAAGCAGAAGATACATATCTGATCCAGGTACATCAACATAATTATAAACAAGAAGAATCACAAGTCAAATATTTGACTAAGTGATGACAAAAAATTCATAATAACAAGTTCATAAAACTACCTGTCAAAAAGAAAAAATCATAAAAGCAAGTTCACAAAGAATTCATACTATAATTGAGAAGATCCCATTTACTGAGGATTGGTACGAAACTTTTGTATTCAAGTTCAAGAAAACAGCACCCAACTACTGCATTCAAATTGAAGGATAGAACAACAATGATCGCCCAGAAATTACATGTTTTAGTTTATTTCATCCAGATGCACTGCTCTTTTTAACCAATCTGTTAAGCCATACTAAATTGACCAGAAAACTTTCAAATGAATTTTATATCCACCGCTTCCACTTCAAGAAAAGGGTTAATACCAGAGTAAAACCAGAATAACGAGAAAATTTTTCTCCAAGTCCATCTGGGTCAAGTTATGTTCATGTTACTTTATGTAGTTCATGGCGCCAAATGGGCGGCCAAAACTCTTCAAAGTTCAAAGGAAACAAGAAAAGTAAGTTGCAAGTTTCCACTCTACAATCTACCGGTATTAAAAATTTTAATATAAACGGAACTAAGGATTCACAAACATAATGAAATCGCATGAATAACGCCTAAAAAGAACGACTGATACGATGAACTGCCAAAGCTGAATTCATCTTCTCAAAATCAGAACCCCATGACCAAACCCATATAAAACAGGACCAAATACATGATCAAGCATCGATGATCTATTATCTTCTTGGCTTCTAAGAAAACAAAGATAAAGCAGATAAACTGAGCCACAAACTTGCAGTTCTTTTACTCCTTTTTCGCACAATCCAAGAATACAGAATCAGAATCTTTATCAAGAAATGCACGAGAAAGTATATACAAAAAAGGAACTAAACTGAGCATAAGTATATACCAGAACCCAGAGATACAAATCAATCAAACAACAATTCCCAGAGAAAAAGGGTATATAATTCAGTGATTGGAGGTCAAAGTTCTAACCTTTTGAATGGAGACCCGGGTAGCAGCAAGTCCCTCGCTCAGCAACCCTCAAACCACAAGTGGCCAGTGGCTCCGGTCCACAGAAGGGCTATACAAATAGCTCACGCAAGACGCAACCATGGTTAAGGACATACAAATACACTGAAGAGAGTATTGAATAATACGTGGCTTCTCTTAATTGGTCATGCTCATGCAATGCTTCGCTTACTCTGGTGGACGTCACTCCCTCCCAACTCTCTCGTCTCGCCAGTGCTTCGAAATTTCCTTTCTACGCGCGAGATCTTATCCAAATTTACTTTGGACATCATTTTCCAGTTAACCAACGTGTGTTAAAGTCGCAGTTTCTACTAGAGCCAGATTATTACATATCGGTCAAAATATCAAGTGCATTGCATGTGTCAGGTGAGACCTTCTGCTTACATTGGCAAAGCTTCTTGCTTTGAGTTCATTTCATCTGCTTTTAGACTAATCTTGGGATCAATGGAAATCAATGGCTCAATTTTTTTTTAAATATCATTTAATTTTTAATTAAAATGATCTAAAATAAAACTAAAAATGCATTATTTTATATAATCTAAAGATTTTGAAGTTTGAACTGTTTCAAATTCATAAAAGATCAACTTTTTAAAAAACGAGTGAAAGGATAAGAACAAGAAGAAGAAGAAGAAGAAAAGACAAGAATAAAGAGAGGCAAGTGGAAGTAGACTTAGGAGCTAGGACCAATCGGAGGCAACCAGTAACCAGATGGAGAGAACACCACATACTTTAAGACCAATCATGATCAAAGGAAAGAAAGGATCATCCATTGCCTTACTTCATTGTTTAGAATCGTGAGGCTTGATTTTCTGTTTAAAGATCTTCGATAATAATTAATACTATATGGTTCTAGCAAGTGGCCCGGTGTCGATTTGTTTTATTATTGTTCGACATGTAAAATAGTAAAATTGATAGATTGACCGAATCTAGTTTGATTAGACCTCGAATTAAGGCATAAAATTCAAATTTTATAAATAAAATAATATTATTTAAATAAGTAATTTTATTTTTAATTAAAAATTAAAAAAATTACGCTGAATAGGCCGAGTCGGTTTCAAGTTGCCCAAGAGATTGGGCTTAAGCCCAGTGTCTCGAGCCTGATACTAGGGTAAATTTGTACAAAAATTTATGGTATATTTGGTTGAGGGGAATGAATGTATTCCTAATGAATACTTATTCCTTTGTTTTTTTAAAAATAACATACAGATTACAGAATAACTAATCACAAGTTTAATTGTTTCTATACTTTCAAAAATAGCTAAAGATATCTCCCTTTGTCTTTACCTATTTCGTAAAATGCAAATTTGGTAAAGATAATCCTTTTCCTATTATTATTATTTAATTTTGTTGATGTTGTTAATATCAATATTTTTGTTCCTGTTCTTCTTCTTCTTATTATTATTTTGTTCTTCTTTTTATCATCATCATCATCGTCGTCATCATCATTAATTTTCTTCCTCTTATTATTATTATTATTATTATAAGAAAATTAAAAATAATAACAAGAAAATTATTATTAACAATAATAAGGAAATTAATCACCATCATAATAATAATAATAATAATAATGATAAAAATAATAATAAAAACTATAATGAATATTTTGATATTTTTGTTAGTTATTTATTATTAGTAATTTGTAAGAATAAGTAATACTTATTTCATTATATTTCTTACCTATCCTTCATTTTTAAGAATAATCATTCTATTATTTATTTGCGTGAACCAAACACTAAATTTGACTGAGTCATTCACACTAAACCACTGAACCTCCCTTCCTCTTCATCTCGTGCGGCTGCCAGCTCACCGTCGTTGCCAACTTACAAGCTTACGGGTTTAAGAGATCCACGAGTTATTGGTGCAGAGGGTCTGTATGCTGACGTGTACAATGATGAATTTATAGTGAGTCACATTAATTTTGTAAATTTAAAAATTAACAGTAAATTATTTTTCTATAAGTAAGAAGTTTGACAATTTCATTAATATTTGAAATTGTTTTGAAAAAATTACAAAATTATATAAAGTTTAAAATGTAGAATATAATTTATTCTAAAAATATATGTATATAATATCTAATATAAGTAATTTAGAACATATATATATACAATAGAAGAAATAATTTTAAAATTTGTATTATGTAATATACATATTGATTTAGATAATGAGTGACGTCGAAACAAAAGCAATGACCGACGTCGTATAGAATCAGACAAACTTCCAGTAACGAGTACTAGTAGACCAAGAATCCAACGACGGGGATATAACGACGCCGTTTGCGTCCGTAATGTTTGGAAATCTCAAGTTAAACTAAACGGCGTCAGAGATGTGTCGTTTGGATAACTGAAAGCTAGAACCAGGAATTTGGGAGTGACCGAAGCTCTGGGTTTTGTGTTAATGGAGGATTCCAATTCAAACGGCCGCTTATCTTCGTTCTTAGAATCCGGAATTTACCGGCTCGATCGTCTTAATGCTGTATTCGTTGATCCGGTTCGTGTATTGAACCGCTGCTATACCCAGTTCAGGTTGTCTCATTCCCGCTACTACTCTCGGTTCTTCGATACCAACATTTGCGGTGACCACGATGAACGTACTGAGGATTCAAATTCGAAGAAAAGAAAACAGAAGGAGAATAAAAGGAAGAAGAAGAAGAAGAAGGAACCGCCCGCTTTGAACGAAAGAGAGCTCGCCGCCGATGAACGTCACCGGGTAAGAGTCTATCGCAGTTGGCTTTCTTGTTTGCGGTCACCTTCGGTTGCTGAATTTGATTATGGGCGTGTAACAGCAAGTAAGACCTTTGTTGTCGAAGGCGCATGAATGCTTGATGGGAGCTGGAGACCTTTTGGCGGCAATCAGAGACTTGAGGAACGATTTTGGTTCTGCGAGTGAGAGCGGAGGAATCTCATCACCTGTCAGCGAGTGCTCGCTTATCGAACTCGGAAGCGTTTGGCAAGCTCCTTTCTATGAGATAACGCTCAATCTCCCTCAAGATTACGAGCCAAGTACAATTAAAGTTCGGGTTTTGAGCTTTGTTAAAAAAATGTTTGATTTCTCTTACATAGTCTTTTTCTGTGTCTCAGGTTCTTCTTGTGACCAACAAAGTACGCAGAGGGTGGTTGCTGCATTTAACAATCTTGTTGGTAATGAGATGGAGACCGAGGTGGTAGCTCAACTTTTGGGTAGGAACTATATAATACCTAGAGATAGCTGCTTCTACATGGTAGGTGTTTTAGAGCTATAGTTCTTCTTTTAAGTAGAGTGATTTCTTGATTGGAAAAGCTTCAAACCTACAATATTCTGAATATTTTTTTGCTAGAGATCCCATGGAAGTTAACTTTTATGTGTACTGGTTGATCTTACTTGTTTGATCATGCTTTTTCACAATCTTGAAGTCTGATCTGGGGCAGATTCGCAACCTTATTCCTGGTAATTATTGTACTTTGCAATTCAAATGCTCTTTTTGTATTGATCTTTTGCTTGCGAGCAATTCATCTTTGGTAGTGACAATATTTTAATTCCGCATTAAGTGGCTAAGCCGGGAAGGAGTTGCTAGATTTTTCATAGAACTTGTTCCATTCTGCAGTTAAAGCCATTGTTTTCTTTGATACAAGACTTAACTAAAAGATCAATAGATTCCCTTCCTTGAAGAAGGGAATCTATAGAGAGCTTCTTCCTTCTGTTTTGTCAATATGTAGCATTATTCATGTTCTAAGTTATAACCAATATGGCGTATGAATCTGCTTAGTACTCATGTTGAGGAATGCCCTCTTATCAGTTGTCTTGTGCTTCATATGGTTAAGTCTGCTTTTGTTAGTTCTAGCAGTATGAATCGAATAATTGCAACTTTATGTACCGAGCATTTAACTTGAATAAAAATGTTTGATGTCTGAGGTACAGGGAGATTTATTGGTTTGTGCATAGAAGTTCTTGAAAGCTCAACCGTGCTAATCATGATACTTGTTTGTCTTTTGATGTAGCTGAGCCTGATTGTGGCTTCAATCTTATTGTGATTGATCCACCTTGGGAGAATGCAAGTGTGCGGCAGAAACTCATGTAAGGATTCTGGGCATGGTGGTTTTTGAGCTTGTTGAGATCTGATTTCTTTTGCTGGCATCTCATATTTGTCTTTCTCGTGAAGGTTATGGCTTTCTTAAATTCTGAATATCTTACATAGTGCATTCCTTCAGAAACAGATTCTACTTTTGAAACTTCTATATCACTAACATTGGAATTCTTTTGATTCTTCAGTAGAGATGATTGATCTGCTTAATTTGTTTCTAGGTATCCTACTTTGCCAAACCGGCATTTCTTTTTCCTTCCTATCAAGCAACTTTCGCATGTAGATGGAGCACTAGTATGCTTATGGGTGACCAATAGGGAGAAATTGCGAACTTTTGTTGAGAAAGAGCTGTTACCAGCATGGGGAGTCAGTTATATGGCCACTTTTTACTGGTTAAAGGTCTGCTTTCCTCTTAAATATTTTGAGATGATTAATTCACGAAATGGTTCTAGGCATGACTTAGTGCGTTGAGGCTGCAGGTGAAAGCAGATGGTTCATTGATCAATGATTTAGACCTGCTTCATCATAAACCTTATGAATGTCTTTTACTTGGTTACTGTCATGGAAAGGTAAGAGCAAAGCTGTTCATTTGGTTGACCTGTAATAATTAGTCCGCATCTCTTAAATCACTTGCTCCTTGATTTCTCACCGTTGACCTTTTTTCCTCTTTCCTTTGTCTTCAGGGGGATGTTCAGGGCCCAGCTCCTGTATGGCAATCGAGCTTGAGGCATATGAAAGATGATCAGATCATTTTAAGCATTCCAGGGGCTTACTCAAGGAAGCCTCCAGTTGGAGGTAATTTCCCTCTCCACTTTGACAGTTCCTGACTTTTGCCATGGAAGCCATTGAGCCAAGTAACTTGTCATGGTTTCCAAGAACTCTGGAACTCATATTTTTGTCTCATTTTGTGAAAATCAAGTTCTACCGAGTCTTTGTTTCTTTCCAGAGTTGCTGCTGGAACTTGTTCCTGGCCTTAAACCTGCTCGATGCATTGAACTCTTCGCGAGAGAGATGATAGCAGGATGGACTTCTTGGGGAAATGAACCTCTTCACTTTCAGGATTCATGCTATTTTCTAAGTGACGACTGACTAGACATGAAAAACACTACTTGTAAACCATCTGTTTTCAGGATTCATGCATTGAAGTTTTGAGCATTTGGATTTGTCTTGCTTATGCAATGAAAGAAAAAGAATTAGATAAATAGAATTTAATTCATTATAACCAATAAATTCTGAGTGAGAATAATATTTTTTATTAATGGACTACGAGAGGTACTTGGTTTATGAGTTTAGGAATGAATAAATGGTATGGAATGATAACAGGTAGTTGGTTTTATATTATAATTACAGGATAATTATAATATAATTAATTAATTATATTTTTTATATTTTTATCAATTAAATATGATTATTAAAATATATTAAAATTTGATGGAAATAAAAAATTTAACATATTATTATTTTTAAAAATTTTAATAAATTTTTAATTCTTAATATTTTAACAAATTATTGTTAATAATAATAATAACTTTCTTTTAACTGTCTACCGTAATTATAATAATTATATTTATTCTCCTTTTTTATTATATTCGGTCAATATAAATATATCAATCTCTCCTCAATTTCAACTTTATAAAAAATATAAATACCATATCATAACAACCTGTTCGTTACTTTTCGTAATTGAAGATCGTCCGTTACATTACATACATTGGACGGGTCCTTGATCACGAGATGATGAAATCCAACGATGGCCGATGACTCTCTAAGTGGACCCCACTCAATCGGTGGGACCCGCTTTTGAAATCATTAGTTTCATTACAAGACATGTTACTTCAAACAAACTTGCATGCTGACGCGGCAAAACCCCCCGCTTCTCCTCCGCCTCCTCTTAAATGGTCGCGAAGACCGTCCCCAACAAGTGTAAATCTTACGTGCGTAACAGAGCACACTCGTATCCTGCACCCTCAGGCATTGTGAGCGACTAAATTGGATCTTGATGCTGATCGACTGATTGCGCAGTCCATCTGTGAGTTTTCGGTGTACTCTCGACCACAGCATAAGATTTCTGGACTTTCACTTTTTAATTCTTCTTTCTTGTATACATACATACTTTCAGTGTTAAAAGCAAACTCCTCGTGACTCTTCTTCTAGCTCTGTTCAAAGCTTCCTAAAGAGTGAGAGAGAGAGAGAGAGAGAGGAAGAGTGATATTGATTGTGAGGTAAGGTTTTACCGGAAAATGACATCAGACGGCGCAACATCGACGTTGACTGGGGCAGGGAGGAGGAAGCCGTCATGGAGAGAGAGAGAGAACAATAGGAGAAGAGAGCGGAGAAGAAGAGCCATAGCTGCGAAGATATACTCGGGATTAAGAGCTCAAGGAAATTACAATTTGCCCAAGCACTGTGACAATAATGAGGTCTTGAAGGCTCTCTGTGCAGAGGCTGGTTGGGTCGTTGAAGAAGACGGCACCACTTATCGCAAGGTACCACCACCTTTCTATTTCTTCAACATTTCTTTTGGATCTGATAACATCTTTTCTTTAGGTTTTTGTTTCAGCTCTTAATCTGGAAAAGAATTGGCTATACTAATTGGATCAAGCGGCTATTTCTAGAGAAAGCTAAGATTTATGTGCTTTCACATTAGTGCAACAATGGTTTTAGAATTGCTTCGGTTTAAGGGTTGTGTTTTGAAATTTAAAGTGGAATTAGATGATCTCTGAAGTTCAGCTTGAACTTTAACAGTTAACTGATTATGGCTATAAGTGGTATGGATGCAATTCAGGTCTTGTGTTGTTTAAGTTGAGCTGAAGTTTAATAGTTTTCTGATTCTTGCTACCGCCATATTTGACTTGATTGTTTCAGGGATGCAAGCCACCTCCCATTGATATAGTAGGCGCATCCACAAGAGCCACCCCATACTGTTCCCAAAACCCAAGTCCATTGTCTTCGTCATTTCCTAGTCCAATTCCTTCCTACCAAGCCAGTCCCTCCTCTTCTTCATTCCCTAGTCCTACTCGAGGTGACAATAATGCCTCTTCCAATCTACTCCCTTTCCTCCGAAATGTCATTCCTGCTTCCCTCCCGCCTCTCCGTATCTCCAACAGTGCTCCTGTGACCCCGCCTATCTCGTCTCCAACTTCAAGACATTCCAAGCCAATTCCTTATTGGGAGTCTATTGCGAAGCAATCCATAGCGTCCTTGAATTACCCTTTCTATGCAGTGTCTGCCCCAGCTAGCCCTACTCACCGGCAGTTTCATGCTCCAGCTACTATACCTGAATGCGATGAGTCGGATGCATCCACTGTTGAGTCTGGTCAATGGATAAGCTTCAAAAAGTTTGCGCCGTCAATGGCTGCTGCATTACCAACCTCACCAACATATAACCTTGTCAAACCTGTGACTCAGCAAATCCTAGTCAATGATGTGATGGATGACAACGAGAGGGGTATGGATTTTGAGTTCGGGGGTGGACAGGTGAAGCCTTGGGAAGGAGAGAGGATTCATGAGGTGGGATTGGATGACCTAGAGCTCACCCTTGGCAATGGAAAGGCTCGGGCTTAGAGTGGACATGGTGAGGAAATATAAGAACTTGGAAGTTTTGAGTTGTTCTAGCTTGCTGAAGATTATTTGTTGGTCATGAACCAGTTATGGTTCTTAGGAAAAAATTATAGTTTCATGGTCCTTTTTTATGCCAATTCAGTTTTACCTTTTCTTTTAAACTTAACGCAGCATCAAACCTGTCAGCTTAATGTTTCAGATGTATGCACAGCTTTACTTGTAGATAATGTAGAATGTTTATGGATGGTCTTGAGGATCTCCTCCCTCCCCACATCCCTTCTCTTTTCAAAGACCTACTTTCTCTATGGACTGATAGGACATTTTGGAACTTAAATCGTTTTGATGGTAAAGGATCTACATCAGTTGTATGCAATTATTTGCAGGCACCAAATCTCATCCCTTATCGAATGATAGATAGCCTATCGTCAACTAGGCACGTGATTAAAGATTGCTAAAAGATTTTTGGCATGATTTAGAAGATTTTGAGATTGTTTAGTTCTTATACAACTAGAAACCAGTGAATCAAACAAGAATCTACATGGAAACTTCCAAACCCAGATGAATAAATTGCCAACTGTATTTCAACCATCAAATAGCATGATATATTCGTACTACTTAAACACTATCTGGTTAGGTAAACATTACAAGTGGAACAAAGCAACTAAGTTTGTTTTAAATGATGGCAACACTAACTAATAAATACTCACAAGTATCAGCTCAGCTCCTCTAGTGGTGCAATAATCTTAGCCATTCGGTGAAAATGGAGAAGTTGGGGCAACTTAATCATGTGTTAAGCATGTTTTTCTCCAAGACTTTAACTGCCTCCTTAGTCTCTTCAATTCTGGGTCTGATGTCCTTTTTGAGATTCTCATTGCACTCTTCGTATCTGAAGCATTTTACAAAATGATCGTTAACAATCCCTGCCACTTGCATGAACGAGTAAACAACCGTAGGTCCAACACACCGGAAGCCTCTCTGCATCAGATCCTTGCTTACAAGCTCTGCTTTTGGTGTCTTCACTGGCACTTGACGTGCATACCGGAAGCCATTCTTCAGTGGCTTGTTACTTACAAATCGCCAGCAATAGCTGCTGAAGGAACCAAACTCCTGCTGAATCTGACAATGATGCAAATACAACAGGAGACAATTAGTTCTATTTCTGAGTAATTAATTGATACCCTCAACTTTGAAATATGGAACAATCCTAAATATCCGCCCTGTTCATAGATTCTTAAGAGACCTGCAAGATTACCTTGAGCACTTGTTTAGCATTTTCGACTATTGCTCGGAGCTTCTGTTCAGAGAGTAATAAATTTCCATTCACTTTCAAGGAAAGTAGCTTCTTTTCAGTGAACTGTGCAATGAATAATGGGTCGAAGCCATCAAAGAGTTTCCTGACAAAAGGATGCAACGAAAAACGTAAGATAAAATGAGAGAAAGTTAGTTAATCGAAAGATTGGAGAATAAGATACCTAAATGTAGCTCTCAAATGAAGAATTGCCGGCCAGTTGAGTTCTGCTAAAGCTTGTGAAAACACAAGCAACTCAAACAGCTTACTATCCTCATGAACAGGGACTCCCCATTCTTCATCGTGGAATAATTTATAGAGCTGATCTGTTACCAAGAAATTGAGTGTAGAGAACAGGTTGATTTAGTTTTCAGATTAGCCAAAGTCCCTGAACAGAAATTACTTCTAAGATGAACTTCACTTATGATTTGGATGATCACATCGACGACATTTTGATGTTTTCTTAATTTTCCTGGATTAGGATTAGTACATTACTGTATTAATCTTCTATGTCACGTACCACAACACCAATTTTTGAATAAACATGTTTCGGAATCTTACCAGAGTTCGGGGTGATCCAATCACACCTCTGTACTATCCCTTCTTGCTTCACCGCAACCTCTTCACTATCATCAGGAACAACCTTCACAGCCCTCAATCCGCTGCGTTTTACATTCCTTCTAGAACTTACCACCTTAGTCGAAGAACCTCTCGACGACGACGCAGAAGAAGAAGAAGACGAATCCGTCGAGCACAAGCTCTCCACCGACAGATTCTTCCTCACAGCCACTTCCTGTGGCAAAGTCTGAGAAACCGTCGCCGGCTTCTTCGGCCTCACCGGAACCTTCTTCACGACCTCAGTTTTCCGTTTGGACTCTTCCAGAACCCTAACTCTGTTTCCAGCCGGGCCGAGCACCGGTCGCGCCTCGGCCATCAGTTTTTCCGGCGAATGAAGTTTAAGAGCCACAGACATCGGTAGAATGGAAAGTAACTGCAAAACGTTAGCTAGTTTTCGGGCTGTAAAACAGAACAATCTGGATTTCTGAGTGAACGTTGTGAGGAGAATAAGTTGCCAGGAGGTAGAGTGGCACTGGAGAAAAAATTTAAAGACCTGGTGAGGCTAAAACGGGAATGTGGGGAGACCTAGGAGCGAGAGGCGAGAGCAGAGAGAATTTGGGTGGGGGGGGCGGAGGGGGGTAAACGACGGACACAACGGACGCTATATTTAAACGGAAAATTATAATGGATAAGGAACCGGTAATCGCCGGTATTTGTCCTGGGTGTCGGTTACTACGGACCGTTTGGCGTTTAAATGGAAAGTCACCTTGCAACAAATTTCCAATTTTGCCATTCTTCGTTGGTTTCTGTTGCAAACGATGCCGTTTCCGTTTGCTTTTGCATTCCAGTCTCCAGATAAGAAACTTTCATTAACAAAGAGTCACCGATGATATGTAATGACTTTTTATGATCGCTTTTAAATATACTAATGATGTCCTCTTAGGCCATTAGATCTCCAAAGATCAAAAGAAAATTAAACTTTTGAGTAATCAAAAAATTAATTATTTGATTTGATGAATTGAATACAAATATTTTTGTTAATAAACTTATTTTTTAATAATTTTAAAATTATTGACATTTTCTAATTTTCTAATTTTTCCTTTCAATTACTTTGTAATTATTTTTTTATATAATTTTTTTAATATGAAGACAATATAAAAAGTTGTTAAGTGACCGTTTCAT
>JANZLF010000002.1:2224255-2236161 GCA_026546835.1 Erythroxylum foetidum
AATATGAAGACAATATAAAAAGTTGTTAAGTGACCGTTTCATCACAATAGCTTAAGCTATTGTGTGAAATTAACTTAATAGGTTTTATATATTCATTAACACACCTTTTAAGTGAAATCCCTTTTGCGCTTAAAAATTACACATGCTCATTATATCTTATATAAAAATTATTTTTTATATAATTTTTTTAATATGAAGACAATATAAAAAGTTGTTAAGTGATCGTTTCATCACAATAGCTTAAGTTATTGTGTAAAGTCAACTCGATAGGTTTTATATATTCATTAACACACCTCTTAAATGAAAGCTCTTTTGCTCTTGAAAATTACACATGCTCATTTTATCTTATGTTGAATAATAGGTGGATGGTAGGATTTGAATTTACAATCACTTAATTACAAAGATTTTAATACTATATTAAGTGACCGTTTCATCACAATAATTTAAGTTATTATGTGAGGCTAACTTAATTCGGCAAACATAAGTAAAATTACAAGATGCTGCCGACTGGAAAAAGCCTCTCTACTATGTAGGTGTAAAGCTGTGTATTATCGGATCTCTCCAGATCCTACTTTATTGCGAGATTTCGGATAGGATGATGACGATGATGATCATGACAAGATGCTGCCGACATTCCATCTTTCATGGAACTCATCATTTGTTGTTCCACTGACAGTCACTCATTTGATGCAGGATTTAGTCTTCTTCTTTCATTATCAATCTTGTTATTACTCTTGACTTTATCTGTATATTATATGGGGATTAAACTAATCCTCGTATGACTTGTCTTGATATGGTGTTCTAACTTGGAAGACGGCTACGTTTTACCTAACTCAAAGTTCTACCAAGTAATCATCTTAGAATCTGGACAACAAGGGTAGTAATGGAAAGTGCCCCCATTACAGGTGATTGGCCGTTAAAGAAGGCTAAGAAGCTTTTTGGCCAAGTGTCACATTCAGTTGGTAATGAACAAGGCTTAAGGTATGGGGTTATGGTGGTGGGTACGTTTCTTACCGTTAGGAAAAAGAATCCGATGACTCTCACCGGTCACCAGAAACTGAAAAAAGGGTAAAGACAGACAAACTGATGGATGGTGGGCAACTAACGGCTACGTGGCCCTCGTCAATCTTCTAAGTTACTTTAACTGGGCTGGACTATATCATTCAGACGTCTTATATATTCAATTTTATTTGCTCCATAAGTACATAGCCCTTGAACGTTGTTAGTTTATATATAAATAAAAGAACGTTTGAAAGTGTCTAACTTTTTATCATACAGGCTGATTGGTTTTACTTTTATTTTTTGTTATAATTTTTAGTTTTATTGTTTCTTTTTTCTTAAAAAGCAAAACTATATTTGACTGTAATTTATAATATAAAAATTGAAAACAAAAACTTATTTAGTTGAGATTTGTAATAAAAACTAAAAATAAAAACATTTTATCATCCTATTTTGATTTTTATAATTATAATCTTATGTTAATAATTTTAATGCATAAATTATATTTTTAAATTAACTAATTATCATTATAGTTAAAATTAAAATATATGCAAATTAAATATAATTAAAAATTTACACATTAATTGTAGATAATGAAATTCTATAAATTATAAAATTATATTAAATCATTCTAATCAATAAAAAATGTTCGTCATATTATAATTCTTGAAAATATAGTAGTACTATCATTTACAAAAAGAAACACAAATCAATTAAAAATAATATAATCACTTCACATTTGTATAGTAATTTCATCTCACTTTCAAAACTTACCTCAAAGTTGTCCTAGAGTGATAATAGACTCCACTTGAGAACTTGCATCTTTATTTTTACTTTTCCTAATTTGTTTTTCATTTTTAGCATAACTGTCAAATAATTCATCGTTTGCCCATATAATCTAATATAATTATGTGTAATACAACAAGTAATAGCGATATATTTTTGTTTCTTCATATCATAACTCGACATGTTTTTAAGTATAAAAATCTTGCTTTTAAAATGTCAAAACATATTTCAATAATATTTCTTAATGAATAATGTTTGTAGTTAAATAATTCATGTAGACCTTGAGGTCTTCCTCTGCCTCTATAATTTTGCAAATATATCTTTCACTTTGGTATGGTGAAAGAAATCCAAGCATATTAGTATAATATAAATCAACTAAATAGTGCTTACCTAACATATAAAGAACATATTATTAACAAAAATATATTAAAAATGAATCATAATTATTATGTTTATTTAAAATAATATAATACCTTAAGAAGATATAGGAAATTGATTCGCTAGATTTGTCATTGTTTATAAAAGAACTCGAGAGTCAGTTGCAGTACTTTCTCATCCAGCCATTACGTATGTAAAACGTATGTTAAATGAGTAACAATACATAATATTTTGGGTTGGATTAATTTTTTTGTCCCTGTATGATATTTGTTCATTGGTTAGAACACGTGCATCAATATATATACCATCTATTGCTCCTAAATAATCCTAAAAATTAAAACATATATTAAAATAATTATTAATCATAAGGACATAATTAAAATAGTAATTAAATATATGAATGTACCTAAAAATATGGAAAGAATTTTGAATTATATTGAATCTCAAGAGGTATATTAGTAAAAGATGGTGGAGTAACGATTCTTTTTGCAAGATGATTAACTGCATATAAACTTTATGAAAGTACTTCGAAATTGTCTAGGTCGAATGTTGAAAGCATTCTACATGGACTTGTCTCACTATGCCCTATAGTCATCAAGAAAATTGCTACTTATACTTCCACAGTCAAATGACTTGTTACCTTTAAGCCTCCTAAATTCTTCAACTGATCATATACGCTCAAGAACATTATCTTTCTAATTCTTAAGTTTATATAAATCCTTGTAGGATTCAAATTCAAAAGTTCTAATATCCAATTATGACTTGGTCGAGGAGAAGTCATGCATGGTTGCTTTTATAAATGAAAATATTTGTTCTCTTTCCCAATTACAAAAATAATGATTACCTTCTTCTATTCATAATCAGAATCTGATTCGAAATCTGATAACAAATTCATGTATCAACAATGCCAATATTAAATAATTAATAAAACATTCAATTAAAAGGTTTAATCAAATATATAAAAAAATATTCATTCAAAATATAGATTTAAGTCAAATATTCATACAAAGCACAGACTTAAAATGTTCAAACTATGAAATAGTGCCTAATATAAAGATGTCAAATTAATAAGAATTCGATATGCAATAACATGAAAGCATAACTAAAGTGACATAATTCAATCCATCTTCCTTGTATTTGTAATATTCATATAAATATCCTTACAAATTGGAGAATCATGTAAAGCCTTTATAGCTTTTCCATATTGCACACTGTCAACACCCAATTCATTTAAGAAATTTAGACATTCCATCATTATGTTAAGACTTTTGAGATATATTCTCTATAGTGGATGATGTTTCACTTAATTTTTTTTAAGTAAATCATTCTTTCTTTTTGATTGTTCACCAAGTATAATCAAAACTTCTTTTACAATGTTAGAATATGTTTTCTTTGCCTTCTTATTCTTAGGAGATTTCTTTCTCTTTGATGGAGAACTTATATCTTGACCTTCTTTTTCATTATACCAGTAATATTCATCAACATCATTTCCATATTCATCTTCTGTATTATTCGATAGAGATATAGTTGATGGATGTGCATGCACACCAGTTGTAGTAGTATCTCTAAAAATATGACACAAGTTTGAAAATTCCTTACATCCATTTTATTTTGAGTATGTGAGCCATTTTATGCACCTATAATGATGAAAAAGGAGTATGAGAATAAGTATTATATAATATGATATATTAATAAAACAAAGACATATTTGACCTTAAATAGATTTTCCTAATATTCATTTATAGCATTAACTTCATTACTAGAGGAATACTAGTCAGTTCCTATTTCTTTGAGTAAGTTCCTAAAATTCTCCATCTAACTCTTAATCCATTATACTTATTCTTTAATTGAATATTAGTATACTCTTTATTGAATTTTGTTTGAAAGCCTACCTTAATATTCTTTCAACCAGATTTGAAAACGATAGTACTCCTTCGATTCCCCTTCTTCACTTTTTCAACTACCAAGGAGATTAAATACATCTCTATGGTATCATTCTATACCCCTTTTTTCATTTATTTCCACACAATCATTGGAATCATTTATATTGTTTAAACCTTTCGTCACTAAATGTAATCACATTTAAGTGACATCAATCACAATAATTTCTACAAACTATTAAATGTTAAACATGGTTCAAAATAAACGTAAAACAATCATAAAAATTTCTACAAAATATTAAATACTAAACATGGTTCAAAATAAATATGAGACAACCATATTAGATTCTTAAGTGCATACAAGTTCTTTGAAATGATATAATAAAAATAAAGGTGTAAATTTGATTCTTTGGATTAGATTTAAATTATAGAAATTAAATACATAATCCAACTTATAAGTTTCGCAACATGGATTTCATTTTATCTTATTTCCATAAATCTTGAGTTGATGTCAAAGTAAAAAAAAAATAAATTCTTAATATTTACATTTACAATTATGTTTTATGAGGCAATGTTTCAGTATATAGAGTCCTATTTTAATTCTACAATTTGAGCCAGTGACAAACTTTATTCTCCATATATAGTTCCTTCCTTCCACTCAAAGATTTTTTCCATTATTAAGACCCGATGCAATGCCCAACTCACCTCACAAATGATATAAGTAAAAAAGGATTGAATTCACAATAAACCATGATATGCTAGGGTTGTGCTTTTTTAATTATGGATTTTTGTCTCATTTATTGTCTTTTATATGTTTTAGATCTACCAAGATTTAGACATCACCTTTAGAGAAAAACAAAGACAATGTTGGCTCACAAGCAAGCAAAAGAAGCAATAGTGTCTAACTTTAGTACTGAACCTAACCATGATGGTAAAGAAGAAGAGAGACTAGAAGAACACTCCATATCCTAGTATCAAGAGCCTTCTCTGGCATGGTGACTCTGTCTGGGATGCATGGTTCAGTTGTGCTTCCAATCAAGTATGTAAAACTAGAAAGAACCCATTTCAAAAAATACTTCTTTAACATGGAAACACTTCACATAATCCACTCGTCTACTCACAACCATCTTCTTCTTTTTTGGTCAGCATTCATTATTTGATAAAGAAGAATAATCATCACCATAGTGGACTTAAGAGTTTGATGATCATGGCAACTCAAGCAATACTCTTCACTCCCACCATAAGCACTCTTAAATCTAGCAAACATCATCATTCCTCATATGCTCTTGCGTATGATTTTACTGCTCATTTGAAGTAATTTTTACTAATAATGGAACTACTGTGCAAAGAAACATTACCTTTGCTTCTTCATGCTTGTTATTGCTTTATTCCTTAGATATAAAAACCATTTCTTGTACTTAAAACTCTAAAGGTACCATCTTCCAAGTATTCCCAACACAATACCCCATATGTTATAGTGAAATACCTTTTTCATGTCTCATATCTCTCTTCAAATATGACATGTAATTTATTATAAGATAGAGAACTAAGAAAATAGTAAACAATGGTCGTAATCCAAGAAAAGGTGACAAAAACTTGAATGTCATAAAAGCTTAAGCTTATTCTCAAAGCAGAGAACCAAGTTCTCTTCTAAAACTATCCTTGAGCATCATTTCCATTTCTTTTTGTTCCTTCTAGTTTAGTTTTCACTTCAATGCATAGAAGCAAGGCATCTCCTCTTCCAATCTTTCTCTCAACATTAACTTTCTCTATCTAAATTTTATCTGTTTACTATCAACGTGGTGAGAAAGACAAAAGGAGACTCTTTGGTGAATAAAAACAGTGGTTGATGAATTAACAAATTAGTTTTAATTATATTACAATAACATGCATATGTTACTGTATCATAACACTCTTGCTTTCTTTCACTTCTCTTACGTGAAGATGAGGTTTAGAAGAGAAGGAGATGAACATGTAGTTTATGCAAATTTCAACACAAGTAACAACAATAGCAAATCAAGCAACATATTAGAAAACACACATTACCAACAAATACGAAAACAAACTTGGAGAAATTACAAGTGGCAGAAGATGCAAAAGACGACACATAGCGAGAGAAACTTTTTGTGAAACAAAAAGCATATTTTCAAAATACACGAAAACCAGATTTTTATGTTTTCATAAAATTGTTGCACTTTTTTTTTTAAATGACAACATGTTTAACCAAACACATTTTTAGTGTCTATTTCTAATTTTATAAAAACAACAACGAAAAACCTTTTTAAAAAGGAACCAAATAGAGGCTTATTATTTAACATTTTAAATTTTTTAATTTAGTGTATAACTTTTTAAAATTTATACAACTTGAATTCAAACGTTCTTTTCCTATTGTAATTAAAAAACAGATACCTGCAAAATATTAAGTGGATATGCTACATCAACAAAATTAACCTTTCAAATTGATTTGTATGAATTTTAAAAATTTAGTCGGTGAATTGAAAATTTGAAAGATTTTGATACTAAATTGAAAATTTTATATAAAATTAGACATTGTTGATATAATTTTATTTATTTAAAAATATTATCATTATTTTTAAATTTATGATAATAAATTTATCTTAATAAAATATCTTTTATTAAACATTTGGAACATTATTTTAATAAAAGCTATTATATAAAAAATCATCGAACTTTTCACAAAATCTGTATTGTTATCTTGATAATAATTTAGATTGAAATAATTAGGAGAATTTTTTAATTTTTTTAAATAAGTAAGATTAGGAACATTATAAAATAATGTCATTTTAAGTAACCTATTCCTATGTTGAGTTGTTGACCATATGAATTAGGTGATTAGGATGGGCTGGAGCACCATATTCCTTTTAGGGTATTCCAACTTTGTGCTACTTAATTTTGTTTACATATTTATGTGGACTCTACGTAAAGATATAGATGAGATTTAAGAGCATTTTTGATTAGGACATACTTTAGAGCTAACTAACCAAACCATTAGAAGTTTAAAACTGGCATGTATTGCGACTTTAAGAACCTCGATGGAAGGAAGTATAATTTAAAAGACTACATAACCAATCAATCGCTGCTATGTAACTTATCAATGATTGGTCTTGTGTATATATTTTGACAACTGCCAACCTATAACATAAAGTACACTTCTTAATAAAGAAAATTGATAAAGCATTAACCACTTGGTTAGTTGTTTGTGAAACACCAATGTGTCCTCAACACGTGTTGATAAATAATAGGCTAAATGCCCAATTTGGGGCCAAAAGTTGTTGGGTTTGATCAATTTGGGTCCAAGCATTATAATCTACTCAATTAAATTCTAAACGTTATCGAGTTTGCTCAACATTAGGCTATTTTGGACAAAAATTTGGTAGTATCACACACGTGTCATTAAGTATAACTGAGATGTTTTACGTGACATTTTTATGACTTATTTTCTGACATATTTATTAATTTAATATATTCATTGAAGTATACCATCATGCATGTAAGTTATGGATTAAAGGAAAGCGAAAAAGAGTAAAGAGACAAGAAAAACGAAGAAGAGAAGAACCAAGAATGGGAAAAAGATACTTTTGTTGGTTTACACCAATATTAATATGTCAACTACTTATATAACATTATTAGGTAATAAACATATACATCATATATTTCTAGAAAGAATGAAAAAAAGTAAAGGAAATTGTTGTTGGTTGTTAGCAGCAGAAAACGCTTCCTGGTTATATATACATTGGTTTCTACACCTAAAAGGACATGCTTCAAGGTTATATATCTAGCTTTGCTGGTAGATATATAGTGACCTTCTTTTCTTTTAAGGGATGGGAAAAGAAAAGGAAAAAACATCACCAAAGGATCCATACGTTGTACTAGAAGAATATGTAGAGCTACGTAAGACTACACCATCTTTATAATCGAGGCTAAGCTATATACCAGTAACGAGAACCTTGTTAGATTGTAGTATTTTATTATGCAATAATGGCTTATCGAACCGTAAGTAATTACTAACTCTCCTCCCACTTTAACTTCATTTTGTTGAATATAATATAAGAGCTGTAACCTTTTTATAAAAAAAATTGTTTATCTCATTAGTGATTAAGCATTGTAAAGGGTAGTAGATAAATTCAACTAATTTGGAAAGGATGTTTTGTTTGCTTGGAGTTGGTGTCATTTTTGTTTCAACTAGGTGAATGTTAGGATTCGTCAGGCCACGTATATGAATTTGTTTTCATACTAGTACTTGTAGCTCTTTGTGATTCATATTGTCAACTCAAACTTCTTTTCAAATTTAAGATTACATACAAGTGGAATATATTCACCAACAACTTCACTAATTTTGCGGCTACACAATTAGCCCCTCCTGCCACACCAATCTCAATATAGCCAAGCCAATCTTCCTCCAAGCAGACCTAGTATTCCCCACTTAGGAGAAAGCCTTGAGTTCTTATCCACTGGATGGAAAGGCCATCTTGAGAAGTTCATATTTGATAAAATTTCTAAATATTCGTCGAAGTTTTTTAAAACCAATATTCTCGGCTAACCGACTGTGGTTGTCTACGATGCAATAGGCAACAAGTTCTTGTTCTCTAATGAGAATAGGCTTGTTGTTTCATGGTCTCCTGACTCCATCAAGAAGGTCTTTCCATCTTCTCTTTAGACCTCATCCAAAGAAGAAGCCATAAAGATGCACAAAATGCTTCACGAGTTCTTAAAACCTGAGGCTCTTTAACGATATATCAATGTTATGGATGCTATAACACACAGACAATTTCCCTCCCAATGGGAAAACAAAAACAAATTTGTCGTCTTCTATATTGCAAATAGCTATACGTTTCGTTTGGCATGTTGATTTTTTATCATCCTTAAAGACCTAAATCGCATCGCTAAACTATATGACCATTTATATCCTCTAGTTTTAAGAATTATTTTCATCCCCATTGATTTACTTGGAACTTCTTTTCGTCAAGCCATTAACTCTTCAAAATTTATAAGGAACGAGCTTCTTGCCATTATTAAATCAAGAAAGATTGATATGGTAGAGGGAAAGGCATCAGGTACATAGGACATATTGTCCCACATATTGACGACAAGATTTGAGTATAGAAGGTACATGAACGAGAGCGACATTGCAGACAAGATCCTGAGACTTTTGATTGGTGGACACGACAATGCTAGTGTTGATTATACCTTCATTGTCAAGTCTCCTACGAAACTCCCCACATTTACGAGCATGTTTATAAGGATATTACTCATTATTATTAATTCTTGTCATTTTGATTTGAATAGTTATAATGCAATTGTTTTTGACTTTTTGTTACGTGCATAGAACAAGTGGAGATAGTAGAAAAAAAATCACCAGGAGAGTTGATGAACTTGAATGACATATAAAAGGTGAAGTACTCATGGAACGTAGCATCTGAAGTCATAAGACTTACTTCTCCTCTTCAGGGTGCATTTAGTGAAGCCATCAATGACTTCATTTTCAATGGTTTCTTAATTCCAAAAGGTTGGAAGATACTCGTAATTCACTAAATCAAAAGTCTAAATGATTAATAGTTTTGATAAAAATAGATAAAGTTACACGTGAGGTCTCATATGCATGTAGCTATATTAGAGTGCAAGTTCAACACACAGAAGTCCAAAGTACTTCCCTGAACCAGAAAATTTTGATCCAATTTGATTTGAAAGAAATGACCTACACCATACACATATGTCCTATTTGGTGGAGGATCTTAGATGTGTCTTGAAAAGGAATATGCTAGATTGGAAATATTAGTGTTCATGCACAACTTGGTGAAAGATTCAAGTCTAATTCCTGACGAGAAGATTGTTGTCAATCCCATGCCAATACCCCAAAAAGGACTTCCCATTCTTCTCCATCCTCACATATCTTGATAATTAATTAAGTTCAAAATCATATTATCTTAAGTTCCAAAACTATTAATTTGTAAGAAATCCAATCTCCACCATAACTACTAAGCTATAACTATATATACATATATAGAGATGTGTAGCATAAAGTGATAAATATTTACTATTAGCTACAGGTGTTACGATATTTCTATTGATGTGGTTGTAGATGCATTATAGTATATAGCATGAGTACGCAACTAAAGAGCCATTTCTATCCATAAAATAAAAGAAAAACACGAAGAGATAATATGGATATAGAGGAAAATTGTTTAGAAAGCTTTAACATATATATACTAAACTATTCTGTTACATATAATTCGTAGTTGTTAATGCATAAATGTAGTGTCGATACAGATACACCCCAAAAAGATCATAAAATTCAACTAGATTCATGCAATCTGTGTTCATCACCATCTAATTGTAAAGAAATGGATCTCTAGGCTTTTAAAATGGTATTATTTTGTAATATATCAAGTAATATTTCTCATTCAATTTCCTAATATACTAAGGAAATAAATTCTGGTAACATATTAAATGACAATATTCCCTTTTTTGTTCTTAACTAAGAGTGGAAGGCAAGTTAACTGATGTAATAGCCACACATCACATGAAACAGAGCAAAAGACAAACGTGCAAGCATCAACCGTATACCATATTCATTTAGTTCACGACAAACAGACACAAACCATTTCATTATGCTAATTAATTTGAAGGGAACAATTTGTGTTAGTATATTATGTTGTCCTTTTCTAGTTTCTATTATAAATTATTATGATTATAACATAAAATTACGCCTAAGACTACTGGGACAAGGAACAGAAGATGGTGAGGACATGGCTTTGCTAGAAGCAAAAAGTGGATCCTTGATCATGGTAGTTTAGTTGGAATTCCCTCTTATTGAAAGTTATGGGTTATGGTAAGACTAATGTGACATTGGAAATAAGGAAGATGTCATAAAATATGTCACAAAAATGTCATGTAAGACACCTCACTCAAAGTTAATACACTACAAGAAAAACGTTGTTTAGTAATGGAAGTTATCGACAGAATCCGATGGACAAAGGTGTCATTAAAACGGTCGTAGGTAAATTTATCGATGCACTTATTATGTGTCCGTCAGTAAATATGCCGACGGTTGCCTATTACCTTTGGCAAATTTATCGACAGATTTCCAGTAAACCGATAGTAAAATTACCTACCAACATAAGTATTCCGTCATAATATTCATCGACAGTATTATGTTACCGTCGGTGATATTCCAACGATTATGGTTGATCGTCGATAAATCGTAATTCAGAAAATCCTGACAATTTGCAATATTACTGACAAAAGGAAGAGTAAATGTCGGTAAATGTTTTAGATTTTACCGGCGGTTTATGTTTTTTGTTAGTAAATATAATGGATTTTACCGAAGTAATTTTGTTTTTTCATCGGTAAAGTAAATTACTTTTTTTAAAATCTCTACATTAAATTTTGTTTCATGATCTTATGATTAATGCTTAATTTCAACAGTTATAAATTATGTGACATCCTAATACCCCCTGGGAGGATATGTGGATGCCACACAAGATAATACAAACAAACCAAAATATTTCGCGGAAGAATAACATAAAATAATAATAATAATAAACATGTCCAAAAACATACAAAACATTTCAGACATGCATTTTTAGAAACTCAAACATACATATAATACATATCATCATTTCAGAAACAAAACAAAATAAAATAAAACAAAATTCAAAGTTATATACAAGCCCAAACAAACTCAACAAAATACATTTTTGAGCAATACAAAACTCAGACTCCTTTGGCCAATGCGGTTGACTTGTCCCAGTCGTTATACTCTTCGCTCTGAACCTACACGGGGCAAATCCACCGTGCTAAGCATATAGCTTAGTGAGTAATAACTAATCTATACATGAAGTG
>JANZLF010000002.1:2283542-2307918 GCA_026546835.1 Erythroxylum foetidum
CCAAGCCTTCACTTTAATTCTAACTTCTAATTCCCAAGCCCTACATAAATATATCTATATACACACATAATTAAATCAATTAAAGCAAAATAAAAATAATTAAAGTAAGCAAGCAATTAAATAAATTCATAAAAAATTTTCGGGGCCCAACACATGATATATTCAATTAGATTTTCACATAAAAGTAATCAGAGTACAAATCATCAACTCTCATGACACTACCACTTGTGTGGGCGAATAGATTATTCAAGCAACGACTTTCCTCTATCTTATGCCTTTACGCACATCTCAAAATCTTATGTAAAACTATTACTTGTGGGCAGAATAACCAAACATGAGACCAGAGATATCCCCTAACATGTAAGCAGAACAATTTAAAATACTAACTCGAAAAGCCACTGTGACGACTACATTCTTATCAGTACTCAAAAAGTCCACAAACACAAAGGATGAATCTTTATATCATCCTTACATTCTTGATGGGCATATGGTGTGTGACAATGTAACTTCAATAAATGCAAAAACCCGAATGCATAATCTCATTGTCACACACTCGTGCTGAAGACATTATCTGAAAACTTCATTTGAGTCTTTTATAAAGGAAAAATCTCAGTAGAGCGACTATCATGCGTCACTGGACACTGAATCGACCACCTGAGACACAAGAACCTTTTGTATCTCCCTTATGACAAATTTGTTGCATGAAAATTCACTAAAAAATGACTTCAAAATGTCTTAATTCTTTTTTCGAATAATTATCATGCAATCCCGAATACTAAACATGAGACTCGGGATATAAAGACTTGAATTATCTCTCTCATATGATGTATGAAGCATGAAAATTCATTCAAAATCGGATTCAAAACATCTTAATTTCTTTTATGGAGTTAAACTTTAATTTATTATTAATGTAATAAATCTAGAAAAATAGAAAATTTTATTTTATTAATTTCTCAAACTCGAAAACTGATCCAAAACATCCCGGGACACCCTTATGGAAAATCTGAAACTTTTTTTGAAAAAAAATTGTAGCATGACATCAGCAATGCGTCAGCGCACTGTAGTGCCGACGTCAGCTGCAAGTGGGGTAGTCCTGGTACACGCGCCTTAAAGCGACATGCCTTCAACTTGCATGATGTAGACCTATGCCCACGTGGGCTTATTGACAGACACGTGCGTCACACGTGCCGACACGTGACTCATTTCTGTCCACCCACGTGTCGATCGCGTGTCTGACGCGCCTAGCCAAAAAATGGCAGTTTTTGGCGTGTTTTGAACCTTTTTATGCTCTCCCAGGCTCGTTTTCAACCAGTTTCTCACGGCTAAACACATTTATACCAATTTCATGCAATAAAAAGCAAGAAAAAACTGAGAAAAAGAAGTTAACTCTCCGAAAATCTTATGGAGAAAAGACCAAAACATTTTTGTTTTTAACTACCCGATCATATTCCCACTCTGATACCACGTGTAAGATATAACGATATCTTAGTTCCATATCCGGATCGAATGTGAAAGGGCAATAAACGAAGAAATGCGGAAAATACCTGATTTCGATTTTGTAACTTCAAACTAATTTTCTGACGCTAAAACAAGTGCGAATCAACCACCGTTTTCACGAGAACCGCTCACAGGGATGCGGTCAACGTCTTTCTATAGTTTTATTAAAATGTAAACTCTTTTAACGGATCAGAGAATCCTTACGTTTATTAATGACATAAACAACTGTAGGAGACCTTAACCTTTATAAATAGCTTTCATATCGCGCTTACCCATTACAAGCTCGATATGAGTCCGGTCTATACTGATCATTTATTTTTCACCCGAATTTTGATCTATTGATTTAGATCATTTATTGGACCACTTTATTATCTTTATCCGGATCAAATTATGTAACTTAACTAATAAATTATTTCAAAAACAAAAAAAAGTTAAATATTATCTAACTTTATGGGAAAATTAAAAAAACATCCAACACGGGATAATACCTTTCTTTTTTCTGTAAGTAGGATTCTATCTATATACTTGATGTTAAACGAGTAATTTTGCCCTTTAATCTTTCTAATTTCTTTATTTGTTATAATTAGTTGAAAGGTTTGGACCCTTGCCCTGACGGCCACGTCCAAAGGGCCCTTCATGCAAATTAAAGGCTACAAGATGGGAAAGTTTGCGGGTGCGTAACGACCTGCTTGAATTGTTTTTATAAAAAGGTATAAAAATTGTTCACTTATAAACAAATGTACTTGTATCGGTATCATCTCCGGTGGAATAAAAGGATGGTCAGACAGTCCAAACAGTGTTCTGCCTGTAATTAAGCACCTTTTAGTTTAGCTAGTGGATTAAGGGTATGGCTTTACGGGTCAGTCCATGATTCCAGGAGTTTGATGTTTCATTAAAAAATTTATATACATGGAGAAGTGAAATTATTAGCTAACATGTTCATTCACGACGGAATACATGGTGAGGATATAGATCCTTCAATAACAGTAACAGCCATAAGATACATTTTCTTTTTCTAAGCTATTCGTTTTGCAAAGTATTCGGTTAAAATTCAGTCAATCAGTGTAGTATATATCATTCGTGTTAGATCTTACAATGAAACAAATTGGAATGTAGTATGCAATTAAGCACATAATATCATTCATGTTAGATCCTACAATGAAAACACATGACCAAGTCCCACTTTGGAGTTTGGACATATCACATTTCACTCAACTACTTAAGCTGGTCATAAAAATCTTCCAGGTTGATTCTCATGGCTATCATTTCAGCCGCATTCGAGTACAAGACCACAAATCTTTGTTCTCTTCTTTATCTTCTTCGCATCCATTTTCATGGATATATAATAATTAGGTTACTGGTCCTTCTCAAGCAATTTGTCAGCAGAAATGAAAAATGCCAAACCCAAGCAACTACAAAGAACGGTACAACTGGGAATGGTGTGGCCGTAGTTAAGACCAAATAGCCCATATTTCTGATTCTGGGATTAGTATATATAGCACAAGTTCTTAGCAAACTTCATCAACTTGCAAATTTCTTAGAAACCAGAGAAACAATGGAGGCCAAACTCCTCAAACTGTTGTTTCTCGCACTGTCCTCCTACTTATTAGTTTTGTCAGATTCATGCAATGCTTCACAGACCAATTATCTCCAGGAGTTTGTCAGATCTCGCAAGTTCAACAGTAACTCTCCTCACAGTAATAGGCCTTGGAATCTGAATGCAAGATACAATTTTTCGTCAGTTTACATTGGATCACAAGAAGGGACGATGGAAGCTGACAAGATCACCGAATTGCCTGGACAACCAGAAGGAGTGAACTTTGATCAGTACGCAGGGTACATTACAGTGGATCCAAAGAATGGAAGAGCACTTTTCTATTATTTTGCCGAGTCACCTCAAGATTCTGAAACTAAACCACTGGTTTTGTGGCTCAGTGGAGGTAAAACATTTCTGGCGACATGTCAGCAAAGATTTTTGGAATTTCCAGAGAAAAAAGGCTTCCGATTTTCATTTTACTTCTGTAGGAAATAATGAATGAGTGTCATGTTGGCTTACTTGCAGGGCCTGGATGTTCATCTCTGGGACTTGGAGCCATGGAAGAATTGGGACCTTTTAGAGTGAACGGTAATGGCAAGACTCTTTTCACAAATCCTTATGCACTGGAACAATGGTAAGCATACTAGATTCATAGAGTCATAATTTCCCCCTCTTGATGCCATTTTGTAATAGCAAGCCTAATTCCTCAATGAAAAATTGGCAGCTGCAAATATTCTTTTCTTGGAATCACCAGCCGGAGTTGGATTTTCATATTCGAATACTTCCTCAGATTATAGCACAGGAGATGAGAAAACAGCAGAGGACGCTTTCACATTTTTGGTAAACTGGCTTGAAAGGTTCCCTCAATATAAAGCTCGTGATTTTTACATAACCGGAGAGAGCTATGCTGGTCATTATAACCGGAGAGAGCTATGCTGGTCATTACGTACCTGAACTCGCTGTCACTATCATCTCCATGAATAATATTGCAAACCAGACTATAGTCAACCTGAAAGGGATTGCTGTAAGTTTGACGAAGAAGGATTTGGTTCTATCAACTCTTCACTTATGCTTGAAAGCAACTGAGAAATGGAACCAAACTAACAAATGTTTGTTTTTCCTCCTGAACAGATAGGGAATGCATTGATTGACGTCGCCACCAGTTTTACGGGA
Organism: Erythroxylum foetidum; assembly: GCA_026546835.1. Lineage (NCBI taxonomy): Eukaryota > Viridiplantae > Streptophyta > Magnoliopsida > Malpighiales > Erythroxylaceae > Erythroxylum > Erythroxylum foetidum. Next base: position 2,287,750 of record JANZLF010000002.1, read on the forward strand.
GCATTAGACTTTTTATGGTCACATGCTCTATTGTCTGATGAAACCTACTCGGGAATAAAAAAGAATTGATTTATAAAGTTTTTCAACTTCACAAGAACGTGTCAGCGTTATCTAAATCAATCCTATTATCAATCTGGAAATATTGATCCATATAACATATATGCACCACTCTGTAATAATCCATCAACATCCAAGTACTTTCCTGTAAGCACTAATGCTTCTCAGTGACTAGTGCTTTCTGCTACTATTCCCACCGACAGGTATCGAGTTGGCCCACTATTCTAACCATGGTTAATTGCTTGATTTATCACTAGACGAAAGATTTCGACCCCTGCTCTGCAAATTATGTGCACTCCTACCTAAATCTTGCTGAGGTACAGACGGCCATTCATGCAAAGTCTACAAAGTGGGAAGTTTGTGGGTGAGTTAGTCCTCTTTTTTCTAATCACAGAAACTGGAATTCTTCATAAACAAAATGATTCGATTTTTGGTTTTTCCATCATTTATCTAAAGTCTAAAAATGTTAACAATATACACATGTTCCACATTCCAGTGGCCTAAAAAATTGGACAGACGCTCCAAACACTATGTTACCTGTACTTAAGTACCTTATGCAAAGTGGAATAAGACTATGGATTTACAGGTAAATCCAAATTCTCTACACTGTTTGTATGTCGCCATACTCTTCTAGTTTTGGTTCTTCTCTAACGGAAGAACTTCACTGTTCATGATGTCTAACATATAACATTGCATACTCATCCTGGTAAGAATAATGTGTGCATAGAAGTCAATTTATTTCTAATACTAACAATAAAGTGTTAATCAAAATCACAGTGGAGACACAGACTCAGTAATACCTGTAACAGCAACAAGGTATGATATACACGCCTTGAAACTTCCAATCGTGAGCGCTCGGCGACCATGGTGCACCAGTAATGAGGTATTAAAGATCCCATTTTTTACACTGCAGTTATATAAACCAACTGTATATTCTGCATTCCCCTCAGATGATGATTGTTCTTACAGGCTGGAGGTTACGTGGAGGGTTATGAAGGTCTAATATTTACCACGATAAGAGGAGCTGGGCATACAGTTCCAAGCTACCAACCAGAGCGTGCTCTAACCATGATCTCAGCATTCCTTCATGGTAAACTTCCACCTACTTGTTAAGACCCATCATCTCTTTTTCGTTTGAATAATTATGAACAAAAACAAAAGATGAAAATAAATGAGATAATGTCATTTCCTTTCATTTCAAAAGTGAAAATCGTGTCATAATGCCACGACTGGGGCACATCGGGCACATCTCCATGTAAAATTCCCCATCAGGTACGGGAATTCTGAACACGAACTTTGGTTTCTTTTTCTTCTTCAAATTGGATTCTACTTCCTCAGACAGTTCTCACATAGTTGATATCCCGACTACATAGGTACAAGCTTCTGCAATACCTAGGGAGAGAGCAAATTTTCATGATTTTATAACTGCACAAGGATTACAGAGTACATTTTGGGTTGAGAAGTATATTAAATTACATCAAAATCAAGAAACGTATATACAAAAAATGAGTTTTGGCTTGTCGCAGAATCATCTTCAAAGCTACTTCCAGGCAATAGCATTTCAATACTCTTTTTACTAATCCTCTGAAGTAACGAAGAGCCATTCAAATGCCTGTGGATTTTGACCCCATTATATTCTCTGCTAGCAAAAATGTCAACTCAACAAGGTGGATCTTGACGGTTTAGGGAGTAGCAACCATTTAACACCTCGTGGTTTCTTCCGAGCCTGTCAAGCATCAATTGGAAACTAGGAAATCTCAATTAAATTTCTTAAATTCAATCAGGAGGATTAAATCGTGAAAGAAAAATGCCTTAAAAAAAAAGCTACCTGGACAGTTGTTATGAGTTATCACGTGCCTTCAATGCGTCCAGAATACTGTCCACCCACCTGCCACAGAAACAGATGAGGTATTATCTCCAGCCCAGTAATTGCTCAAACGGGCACATAACAAGGCTAATAGATAGGCATTTACTGGTCTATTAAAAATGTATTAATAAGGATTTGTTCGAAGTACCAAAATGTCACTAGACAATGGGAGAAACACTGTGGGACGTTGATGAACCACAAAAGCTTTACTTAAAGAGACATTGAAGCTTTAAAATAAAAGAAATTTCAAGATCTGTCCTCCTTTGTAATGATAAACAAACTCTCCACCATGTCACACCCATGGGCAGCCATTCCGGACAAGAAATAATCGATCTAAGAAGGAATTATTTTATATTATGGCAAGTCTTATCTGTTCAGTACTTGATATGAGCGACACATCCTGACGCAAGCTACAAAGAGACTGTCTTTATGAGTTCATACATACAACTGGTAAGTATTGTATCATGTTGACTGGAAAGAGAATGACATCAATAAAGCAAATAAAAGGAACTGATGATTTACCCTTCAAAACCAGGACGTTCTGGGTAGTACACATTTTTCAAGCCTAATCTTCTTGCAGCTGCAGCAGTTGTCTCACCAACACAGGCCACAGAATTGTCGCATTGCTCCAGCTCTGAAACAACATTCATCCATGCTCTGTTCCAATGGAGCCATATGAACGAAGTAGCTAACCAAAAGAAAACTACTTGAACAACTAATAAGCAACCAAAAGAAGGGGAGGTGTTTTCATGGATTTTCCACCGTATGAAGCAAAACCCAAAGCATTTTCACTTTCCATAAGTCCAATATGACCAAATGCTGATGTAGGATGAACATAGAATATGCCAACTACTCTATAAAACACATGCAAATCATAAATTTAAGGAGGCTGTTCTAGTTTTGCTAGGACTTAGACTTTGGAGCTGATATTTACAAATAAGAATTAAATAAAAGGAAATGTTTAGGAATAACTGCTACAGTTTGTAACAAGTAGTAGGAAGTAAAGCAAACAAAAGTAATGGTGTCGCACCAATAGATTCGTAAAAGTCACTTACTAGAGTTCAGAAACCACTCTTAAAAAGAAAGCAGCACAATTCCCAACACTCAAATTAAGAATTTTTATAAAAACTCACTCGTATTTCTTTTATAAAACCAAAGCACAAAACATATAAGAATCCTGCCACTTGATACTATTAAGACAGACAGTTCAGTTTTTTAATCCAACTAAAGAACTTACAAATTAGACATATCCTCAAAAAGGAAAAAAAAATCTGATAATCCAATTAAATAACTTACAAATTAGACGTATCCTCAAGAAGGAAAAGAATTCTGACAATTAAAGATACTATAAGCTAGTTCTCTTTCTACATCAAATGCATAGGTGCCAAAGTTCTAATGGTTGATATAGAAAAATAATGAAAAAGTTGAAAATACAAATATAATTATCAACGACAAAAGGTAAAATGAGAAGAAAAGAGAAATATATACATTTTCCATGAAATTGGATTGGAAAGTCAAAGAAAACTACTAACCGCACTGCTGAAGGAGATGCAACAGCAATAACAGGGGCAGAAAGTGCCTGCTTCAGAATCCTTTTGTCAACATGATTAACAGGTACCTAATATATATATGAGGACAATCAGCATATTTGACCCCTTGGTAATGGAAAAGAAGTCATCCAGTTCATGCCAAGTGATGAAAGAAAACACAGTATATAAACATGTAATACCACAGGTAAGCAAGGTTCCCATACATATAACTAATAGAAATGGTGACCAAATACTCAAGAAAAAGGTCGCACATGGCTGAATTTACTCCTGGTTAGAACTCATGAAAAGCAAATAGAATATTTGTAATATGACAAAATATAGACGAGTCCATTGAAACTACCCAAATCAAGACACTTACTGTTGTATACGTATTTAGCCTCACAACCTCAAATCCACGACTGGATAGCCCTTCCTCTGAAACATTAGCAAAATGCACATCTATATCAGTTTTTAATAAAGGATTGAATCCATAAGGATATGTTATGTTGTCATATACCCATTAGGATAAGGATTTGTTATGTTATCCTATATCCATTAGGATTTGTTTCTGTTTTATTTTGTTTTAAGTTTCCTAGTTAGGAAGGTTTTCTTGTCCAGCAATAAAACAAAATAAGTTAGCTTTAGAAAATGATTTCAATCAATCCTTTTCACATTAAAATTAGGACTCATGTATACCATAACACGTTAGGGATATAAAAGGGAGGGTTAACATATGTTTGAGGCAGCCCGAAACGTTATTATTTATAATAAAACTTCTGCAGGAAATTCTTCGGAGAGAGTGCCTTTTCTTGCTTATTAAATCCTAAGTTTTATGCTTGGATTTGGTTATGAGATTAACCTAAAATCTTTACCTAATTACTTGCGCTATGTCAGTTGATATCAGAGCATTAAAATCCAGTTGTTTTTTTTTTAATTTCTTGCTTGGTGCCTTTCCAGTTTTGTTTCTGCTCCAGCCCATCTTCTAGCCCTACCAACCCAGAAAATTTTTCTAGTTTTGTTTTTGCTCCAGCCCATCTTCCAGCCCTACCAACCCAGAAGATTTGTTTCTGCTCCAGCCCATCTTCCAACCCTACCAACCCAGAAATTTCACCCCAAAACCTAGAAAATCAAACCAAACGTTTTCAGTCTTCACCAACCAGTACACATGGCTGATCAATGAGATAACCAGAGATTTGATGAAGTTTTGGAGGCTATTAATGGATTAGCAACTCGTATGGATCAACTTCTAACCATTATGGGCCTTAATCAAGTCAATAATGGAGGAATACCACTTAAGGGAGCTTAAGGCAGAGGTTTACCTCAACCCCAACTTATTGGCAGACCTGATCTTCCAAGGAATATAGAAAACAGAAGAGCTCACGGTCAGAATCTGATGCCTCTTATGGAAGATAATTCAAATGAAGAAATTCTAGACCAAGACCAACCAAGAAGAGGCCAAAGGGGTAAAGATGATTACAAGATTAAAGGAAGATCCCAGAATACAGGATTGTATATGCCACTCCCTATCCCGGAAGATATTTGGGAGGACTTGTCTATGGACTTTGTCCTTAGACAACCTAGAACACAAAAGGGAGTTGACTCCATTTTTGTAGTAGTTGATAGATTTTCCAAGATGACACATTTTATTGCATGTAGGAAGCCTGCCGATGCATCTAATGTGGCTAGACTATTCTTTAAAGAAGTGGTAAAGTTGCATGGAATTCCTAAATCCACCATTACATATGACTAAGATTCGAAGTTCCTTTGTCACTTTTGGAGAACTTTGGAGAGGATGTTTGATACTTCTTTAAACTTTAGTAGCACTACTCATCCATAAACAGATGGTCAGACTGAGTCACTTAATAGGACTCTTGGAAATCCATTGAGGAGTATTTATGGAGACAAGCCTAAGCAATCGGATTTAGCTCTAGCTCAAGCTGAGTTTGCCTACAATAGTGTTGTCCATAGTGCTATTGGTAAATCACCATTTTCCTTGGTATACTTGAAAGTTCCAAAGAATACTATTGATCTAATAAAAATTCCGAATTTACCAAACTTAAGCATAGCAGCTGAAAATATGGCCAAATAAGTGAAGAATGTGCAAGAGGAGGTTCGAGAGAGACTTGAAAGGACTAATGCCAAATATAAAGAACAAGCCGACAAACACAGGAGGTCTAAAACTTTCCAAGGTGACAAGGTGATGATTTTCTTAAGGAAAGAAAGATTCCCTGTTGGAACCTACAACAAATTGAAGCCGAAGAAATATAGTCCTTATCAGATACTACATAAAATCAACGACAATGTTTATTTTATCAATCTGCCTGAAGACATGGGAATTTCAAAGAATTTTAATGTTGTTGATATCTATGATTTTCATGAAGAAGAAAAGCTCTATCTTAATGACAACTCGAGGTCGAGTTCTTTTCAAATGGAGGGGACTAATAAAGGATTGAATCCATAAGGATATGTTATGTTGTCATATACCTATTAGGATAAGAATTTATTATGTTATCCTATATCCATTAGGATTTGCTTCTGTTTTATTTTATTTTAAGTTTCCTAGTTAGGAAGGTGTTCTTGTCCAGTAATAAAAGAAAATAAGTTAGCTTTAGAAAAGGATTTCAATCAATCCTTTTCACATTAGAATTAGGACTCATGTACCGTAACACGTTAGAGATATAAAAGGGAGGGTTTAACATATGTTTTAGGTAGCCCGAAATGTTATTATTTCTAATAAGACTTCTGCAGGAAATTCTCCTCAGAGAGTGTCTTTTCTTGTTTATTAAATCCTAAGTTTTATGCTTGGATTTAGTTCTGAGATTAACCTAAAATCTCTACCTAATTACTTCCGCTGTGTTAGTTTTGCACAACTCTTATTTAATATCAAAATTCAAGCATGACAAGAACTGCTAAATATTGAAAAAAAAAACCCTGAAAATTTTAATGCCCTTGAGTTAGTAATTAAATATATTTTCTTAAGCTTACATCATACATGATACAAAGTCAAAAATTGTAGAAGGCCAAATAATAGTACAAAAAAAATTAGGAATACACTCAAAGGATAGGTATATACCAAAGCATGACAACAGTAAACCATAAATCATTCAATGCCACTCACTCCAACAAAATTTTAACTATTATACAGAAAGAATATATAGAAGAATCTCGCGTACCAATTTCGTTGCTTGCTTTTGCAGAAGCTGGATACAATACAGTGCATCCTTTATTTCCACTCTTGGGAAGCTCTGATGCTAAGAACTTACCTGTTGCTGAAGATCAATTAAACATGTAAGTAAACAAAAAAATAAAACAAAAAAGAGATAATTTGTTTAGATAAGTTGGGAACAAAACATTCTCTCCTTCAACTGGAAAATGAACATACAGAGGAAGAAATTCCACTTAATAATGAACTCTTTAGCTCTTTTACTGACAAAATAAAGTGTATGTCTCGCTTAAAAACTATCCTAGTTATGCTGCAGATTCATAATTTATACAAGAAATAGTCTCTCAGCTGCAACAAGACCTATTGACTGGCTATGGTTTAGGGTTTATATTAGAAACTTCAGTAGCCTGTTTTAATTCCACACTAAGCAGTAAACTGAGGCAAATTTATCTTGGATAGGAAGCAAACTCAAAATGTAACAACTATAGTGAGACAAATTGCATCTGAAAATAAAAAAGCCCGGGAAAATGGGTGCATATATTTGTGAGCACCTTTTGATGGCATGAAGGCAATATCAAGCGATTGCTCTGATTTTCTCATCACTTCCTCAAAGACACTTGCTGTTCCAGCTCCAACTACTCCTATCTTCACATCTGGGCTTCCAGCTGCCCTAGGTACCAAGAATTAGGGATGATCTTAATTGTTTCAAAGAATAATGGTGTACTAATTAAACAAACAAATATAAAGTATCATTCATTTTTCAATAACATCAATAACATGATGTACAGCCTAATAAAAAATAAATGTTTGAAGTAATAGCACCTCTCTATGCGTTCATTGCACAGCGCAACTCAAAATGACACTATATCCAAAATAACTTTCTTTAACTCCTCAGCAACCACATGTTTAAAAAGTTTGATGAAAACGAGGCTCAAAGCAACAAGTAAACTCTCATCTTGGGCATACCGTGTGTTAAGCCAAATGGAGCATTATTTCTACATCTAGGTAAGTTTAATTTAGTGACAAATACTACATTGAAAAAGGAGATGGGCCATTAAAGAAAGGGGAAATGCAAGCAAGGAAATAGGGATTCTCTCAAGTAAAATCAACCAACAGATCCTCACATGTTGTAACTAAATTATGCCGACAAAGTTGACAAGGCAGTTTAAGCACTTACTTCCATGCGTTCAAAAAGACTGAACCTGCTTCAGGAGAAGTAATGACAATCCAGTCAAATGAGTCATCTGCGATCACCAAAAAGAATAAGAAGAGGTACAAGAGAACTTTGTAGAGTTTAGATTACACCCAGTGAGCAGCTCAACTTCATCATAATTTATAAATAAAACACACTGCTAAATATTGATAGCAATGGAAGTTTGATGAAATGATATTATCCAACATGCACATTAAGAAAAGAGATATCGTGCACAATGATCTACTTCGTCCAAAGAAAGATAAATAAACAAAAAGGAAAAGAGAGAGACTCATCAACTCTAGTTATATTCCAAAAACGTTCATACAACTTAAGTTTAGTCGGTAGTTTCATGAACAATCATATAAGGTCAGTCAGTACATTCCTGAAGCACATTTCCTGAAACAAAAAATGCTCCATACGATCACGAAGTTACACCTCAAAGTTCGAAAACTTACCACTTAATATAGATGGAAGCCTATCCAGATCAGGGCCCTCTACATGCTCAATAAGAGGAAGCTCCAAACAACTAATCTCCCGTTTGGCCTGTCCGCAACGGAAGATTACACCTTGATTACTACTAACAAGAAGAAATACAATGAACTATTTTCTCACATTACATTTGAACCAAATAAGCCCGTCAGAGAAATGCAAGTACTGAACATAACACTTTGGCCACATGAAACCTGGAACTTCACCTTAACCCCAATATCAGCCCAAAGAAAGGGGTAAGAAAGGAACGAAACAATCAACAGTAATCGGCAAATCCACACAAACTACTACCAATCTTCGTATGAAAGCACAGCAAAAAATAAAGCTGCAAATCTCAGCGCCTGTCACGTTTGAAATAATAATAACTACTATTGTCATAGATATTCAAAGAGCAGATTCCTTGTAAGACGTACACAAGTATGTGGTTAAAAAATAAGTGGCACAGGATTGGATCAGCTTATTTGGCACAGGTGATCCCGTGCCCTTGTAAGACGGAGTCTCCTTATCCAGGTACGACTATTCATTCACACGGGGAAAAAAAATCAGTATTCAACTCACAAAATTCTGACTTTCACCCCAAACCGAAAATGCACTTAAAGAAACCATAGATAAAGAGACTAACAGTAAATGAACAAACAAACTCCGTTTTTTAATGTACCAGTGCTTTAATGAGCTTGGCGTTTTTTCCTCGTTCTCTGGTGACCACAACCTGCGGCGACGACGTCGGAGAATCAGCATTAGGATTCGCCGAAGCTCGGACACCGAAAGCTCGGCGGTGAAGTGGCGGTGCAAAAGAAGAAAAAGGAGGAGGAGGGGAAGACGGGGTGAGGAGGAAGAGAGTTAGTGGCGATTGTGCCATTTGGAGGGAGAGAGAGAGCACAGGTTTGCAGTTACCAAATTAATTAACCACCGCCTCCTAATAATTTAAGTCAAAATCCAAAATATCTGCCGACAAAGTTATTATTAAATGCGGCTCCTCCTGCCAGTATTATAAAAATAGGATACCGTGGTAGGATTCAAAGTACCACGTGGCAGATTTCGATAGCAACCAACCAATCATATGTGTGCCTTCCTTCTGTTTTGTACTCCGTCGCCGTTTAGAGTTATCCTTGAAGATAAAGTAGCGTGTGGGAGAAATTTCCCCGAAGGTGATATTAATATATTATTAAATGAGCCTAAAGAACAGAGAATAGGGATAGCATTTGACCTAGAAATTAATAAATTTAATTTGAGTTTGTTGAGTTTAACGTTTAATTTTTAATTTTTAAATTTAAATTAATATAATTTAAAATTTGAATATATATGTATAGCTTTGAATAAAATAATATTATTTTTAAATTTAAATTTAAAAATAATTAAATTTAACTTAAACTCTAATTTAAACTCAAATCAAAACTTTAGGACCGTTTGAGTCTTAAGTTAAACCTAAGTTCATGGTCTAAGTTCGATCTAATTTAATAGTATTATTATATATAGATGTTTATATTAACTCGATTTGATTTGATTTGATTAAAAATTAATAAAATAAACATAATTATTTAAAAATTGAGTTGAATTTGAATCAAATAGATCATTCAATACTCAATCTAAATGACCTAACTTTTACTCTAAAATAATACTATTTTAGTTGATTTGAGTAAGTTCAAGTCACATAGTTCAAATCTGTTTAAACTTTGAATTAAATTTGAATCGTATTTTAGAAAGGTCTAATTAGATTAAGTCCAACTCGACTTATTATTACATCTAATTAAGTCATTATTAAACCTAAATTTAGAGTTGCATTTTGACTTAAACCTAGTCTAATGAATAAAGTTTTAATTATAGATCTAGATCAATCAAATCCAATTTAATACTTAAAAATATTATAAAACAGTTTAAATGATCTCAAACCTAAAAATAATTTAATTCAAACCAACATCAAAATTTTGAACACTCAGCTTGCCCATTTCCACCTTTTCCTATTTTAGAGAATAGAGAACAATAATGCAGCGAGTTGTTCAATATGTAACTTCATGTTTGTGAGTTTTGATAAATTTTAGGAATAATATAATTAATTTTGTTTAAACTTTAACGATTGAATAATGAATCAATTTAATATGCATATTTTTTTGTTATAAATTAAAAAATTGCTTTAATTAGAGAAGGGCAAATATTTTTTAAAATTATAAAGTCAACAGAAATATTTTTATATGTCCATCGGTACAAGTTTTTAAAATATAAATAATTTATAAATTGTTTATTTGAATTAGTGATTTTATTAATTGTTCACCCCTATTTAGATTTTTTAAGATTTCGAATTATATTTCACATATTTAAAAATTATTAAAAAATTCCACATCACTTAAACAAAGGAAAAACTTTTTATTAAACATTAAAATTGAAAAAAAGGATTTGTATAGGAACTATGTTTCTTACCAAATATATATAAGAAAACGAACTTATTATTATTCAATATTATAATGATGACTGAGGAGGGAAGTATTATAATTTAGGCTAAGACCGAAAAGGGAAAGAAAGAGAGATACTTGCGTCCCACAGGCCCTACCCAGCCCGAGGCTGTCGTGCGCCCCACGAGTCCAACACTTGCCAGCTCATCCATATTTCCGTACCTCCGTGCCCATTTCTCTCCCATGCGCCGCTGCATCAGCGCCGTTGACACTAAGATGGACGGGCTACTAAAAGGAGTATCGTTTCATGGTGGGCCTGAAAAACCACGCACTCCAATATTTTGGGAACAGCACAAAACAATAGATTACGTTACTTACTTTACGTTACATTACATTATTCCAAAAGAAACACTTGCACACCTCTCCGGAGATCGTAGAGCCAATTAAGGTTAAAATAGACACCCACTTGTCGCCATCATGGTCTGCGTCCTTCGATCGTACCTGCCTATCATCATCTCTCCAACACCACCCAACAGGCTCCCTACTGATCGTGGGACTTTGGGACACTTCAAAGCCACTTTGTTACGTTGACAATAAAATCGCGATGCAAACATCATTCGCGACGTTTTAGTTCTAATCAGAAACTGGTTTTAAGGCGTGATTTTGTTTTCTGTACGTATCAACCATAAAGAATGAAGAGGGCAACATATTAAGATTTGACGATTATTTATTATGGTGTAACTTAACCTATGATTAGAAAACAAGTTTACTCATTATGAATAACATTAGCCCTGTTTAAAACCGAGTTCAATCGAGTTTAAATACCTGATCCGGAACGATCCATTAATACTAATTCGTCATAAGAGGAAAGCTATATATCATTTCAGTATCAACGTGTTGCAAACAACAATTGAATGTTGTTGACAGGATTTTAAGCCCCTGAAAGTTGCAACTTGGTTCAGGTACTTGGACCGACTGCTTCTTATAAGGGACGAATGAATCTATATTTCAAGAGTAAGAAACTATCACACATGTCGAAGCTATCTTTTAACTTTTTTATTCATGAAACACACACTACCACACACACTTTGCAGAACCATGTATTTCGATAAATAGGTTCCTATTCGGGCTGCCAGAATCCTAAACAAATTGATAAATTAAATTCCTAGGAACTGCTACTAAAAGTCATCAAAATTCAGTTCCACTCCACAAATTTGGAGGGATTTTATAAGAATTCTACATTACCAATAGAATTAGGTTTCCGGAACTAGAATGTTTCCCACTTACAGCGTGAGCAAAACTTCGCTGTGCATTATCATTCAGCTCACTTGTTGTTGATGACTTCCATAAACAGGGTAAGCCCCATATGCCGCAGCATATATTGCTGGATCACGGGATGGTGGTAAAGCATATCCATAACCATCATACATCTGACCGCCATAGTATGCACCGGTCCATTGGTTGGCAAAATCGGCTCTGAACTGTTGCATACCAAGAGCAAACATATAAATAACTGTTAACAGATGCTGCAAACATATGAAGATTATGTTAGTAGGAAACTTGATCTGCGACAATGCAAGTTGTTATAGACACCTAGTTGGCAGTATATTATGCTAAGGTGTCTGCTTTTCCATCCTGGTAATGTGGTAGTGCCACTATTTTGAACAATACTGTGCCAAACTTTATAGCTTGATTAAACAATTTCTACCATCAGCCATTATTATTTTTCCTTTTCCTTATTTTCAGCTATTAGACCACATAAATATAAGATAGGGACAGAGGTAGGTACACATGTACACCAAATCAACGTAAAAGTAGTAAAGAAAGTGATGCAAAATGGCTATTATTATTCAGATAATGCCTACCTGCTTATTTGCCGGATTTCGTCCCCAAGAAAGACGCACCGTTTGCTTCCCTATTACAGTCCCATTCAATTTCTGCAGTGCTTCCTCAGCATTACTCCTGTCAAACATGGTTGAAAGAATCATACAGAAACTCAATCATGAGAAATTGCCAATAATTCATTATCCCCTCATTGGCAAAGTGAAGTGACAATCACAAAGTTCTTTACCTGTTAGCAAATTGAACAAACCCACATCCTTTACCAACTGGTATTTTAACAGATACTATTTCACCATACTGAGAAAAAGGCTGCTTGAGATCTTCATCTGTGACATTAGGGTCAAGTCCTCCAACAAATATCTACAGGAAAAAAATGTTTACTCCAAGAACCTTATGTACAGTTCCTAGGATTAAATCACTTCAACAGGACTGACAACTCACTGTTGTATTCGTGGAATCACCATCAGATTGAAAGCCTTGAGTAGAAGCACCATTCAATGCATATCCTCCTAGAAAGAAAAATGAAAATTGTAGAAGGAGGAGATAAAGTGACCGTGCAAATTGCCAAACAAGGTGAGCCTTTAATGTTTAATTTATATTAGCAACATCTGTAGGAATGCAACTAGATGAATAGATCTGGAAATTCATAGCATTAGGAAATAAAAACAAGTATAATCAACTTACACATATAGTAATATAGCCTTGCATTTACTTACCAAAAAATATATATATATACATATAGCCTTGCATTTGAACTTTTGTCAGTTTGGAGGACAGAGAAAAGAAAAGAAATGTTTTTGCCCTGATCAGTATAAATGCCAGAATTCGTATATGAGTTAAAACAATTCAGCCATACGGGCCATGCCAACCTCCATCCCCTTCTTTTTCTTCTCCAGCATTTAGTCCCTAGTAAAGGATTCTTGTTTCACTAAGTCTGTTATTCAAGAACACTGAAGAATCCAAATCGTGTGATCATGCCTAGGATCTTTAGATGTTACTATATATTATTGTAATATATAGACAGCCCATAGCGACAATCATAATTCCTTGAAAGCCAACAGTATTTCCTACAGATTGCATCCAAACTCACAAATCTAACAAATTAGTCCCAGGGGCTCCTTCAACCAACTCTCTATCCTAATTCTAACATATAATCAAACAATATTACAATCTGACATTCTGAACTGTTTTCCAACAAAGCAAGTATGTACCTGTAACAATCAAAACAGCCATTAGTGTGAACGAAGGAAGGAAGCAACAGCAATAATGATGCCATGAGATTTACATGCAAGTACATTTATCATTACAACATCAATACATGAAGATTCATATTTTATAAACATTAGCAATTTGATTAACACATTCCCAGAATTGTTTGGTAAAGATGAAATAATCTAGAAAAAAAAGTAAGGACCATTCGTATATTTAAATTATCTAATGGAAGAGACTTTACAAACACAATCCAATATAATAGAGAAAAAAATGACATGAAATACGTGAGTAAACAGCATCTAGTCCTGCATCTCAATCCAAAACTATGAACCTGTTACCAAATCCTGTTCACCCTTAAAAGCTTACTTGCTACCGTCTATTACCTCTTAACTAGTTATGGAACAAAAGAATTAAAACTCTAAAGACAATCAATCTAGGTGCGAAATGTACCTTTTTTCAAGGATAACAAATAGAAACCTTGAAGTGAAAGGTAGAACTTCCGGAAATTTTGAAAGTAAAATGCAAAAAGAACAAATATCTAAAAGTCTCAAACTGATTTATAAGATGAGAGAACATGGAGTAGTCAAACCTCTTTTACAAGTTCTTTCAGAAAAAAAATCCACCTTAAGACAAGAAGTGGAAGAGGAATAATTCCTGGTCACAATTCATATAAAAATAGGCGAAAAAATTCCTATCAAAGAGTGGATTTGTAATAGCTGTGAGGTATTACAAATGGAAGGAAGAAGGATCAATCATTAATTATCGGAAAATATAAATAAAAATTATGCAGGAATTAAGTGATATCTTTTTGGTAAAAAGACAAGGGAACCCCAAAAAAAATATCCATTTGCCTACAAATATCATACAAACAGAATAAGTGCTATTGATCACAGTCAGAGATCAAGAATATTGGATAATCTTCAGATAATTCTTAAAACATGTTTCAAAAGGTAAACTAGAACAGTTAGGTGTAAGTAGCAAAATTAAGTCATGAATCGTAGTTTAGACAGACTGGAATATTATATTTATGAAAACCAATTGCAATACCTGCTTGCTGATAAGCAGAGGATTTCCTTGGAGTTGCAGCACCAATGCGCATGGGCCTACTTGAACAGTACATACCATTCATTTCAGACATGGCTTGCGTTCTTTCATTCTCATCTCCAAACCTTACAAAACCATAACCCTTTGAACGCCCAGTATTGGCATCAAATACAACTTTTGCAGCTTTAACAGATGGATATCTACTAGAAAAAGTTTCATGCAACAAACTATCTGTAACATCAGCAGCTAAATCCCCTACAAATATAGAAAGATCGGGAGCATTATCCGATCGCTTGTCTCCCGTACTAAATGAAGCCCAATTGAGACGGAAGGGCTGTTCTGTGTTAGGCATTAAAATACCAGAATAGTTCTGTAAAACTTTCTCGGCTGTTGCGTGAGTAAAAAATTCCACAAACCCATAACCCTCTGACAGACCTGTCTGCTTATTGCGGATAACCTTAATGGAAGCAATCTGAACATTACATGACTATGTGTTAGAAAAAACAAAAACAAAAATATAATCAGTTCGTATCTTTAAACAATGTCATCAATCTTTAACCATTTAAGCTTAAAAGTTTACATTCCTCATCCTAAAGACACAACATTCAGAAGAGTTTCAATAGGACTTGCAAATCTAAATCTAGCTTATTCTGACATATCTCACTAACAAGGAAAATCTTCCAAACTGCGTTAATTCCCCGTCACTATTTCATTATCAATTACACTATTAGCTCGTACATCATCAACAATGCACGTAGATTATCATGTCATGAAATCCATTTAAATTGGTTTTTTTTACTATGCATTAGTCATTTATACCTAGAAAACTAAAAACATATTATAAACTTCACGTATCTGTTCTAATAACAAGCACTAAACTTCTCATTTCCGGAAACGTAAAACCAAGTCTACCTCGCCTGTGGAAGCGAAACAGCTGTGGAGATAATTCTCTTCCATCCAAGGATGCAAATCACCAATCCAAACAGTTTTATTCTCGCCGCCACCAGATCCCTGACTCTGCAGCGGAGACTGCATATGCGGAGGATGGTGATGGTATTGGTGATACGCCATGTAGTGTTGTGCAGGCAGCGGCGGTGGCACAAAATGTTGAGCTGGTATCATGTGTTGCTGCATTACCATGGCCGCCGCCGGATACTGCATAGCCATCCACTGTTGCTGCTGTTGTTGTTGCTGCTGCTGCTGCTGCTGTGGCAGCGGCGGCGGCTGCGGCAGCGGCGGCTGTTGTTGTTGGCGTTGGTTATTAATATTACTCTGCTCCTTCTGCGGTGGCTGCTGCGAATCGGAGCCGCTTTGCATCTTACTCTCGAATGGTAACCGCTACAGAGTAGACAAAGATTAACGAGAAAAAAGAAAGAAGAGTAATAAATCTGAGTTTGCAGAGAGAAAGAAAGAGAGAGAGAGAAAGAAAGGGTAGGGTTGGTTTGGGCTGGGTTAGGGTCTAAGGAGAAGATTTATGTTAAAATGAAAAATAAATAAATAAATCGGATTGGTTTTGATGAACGCGGTTGTCGTTAGGACCGTTGGATGGGACGATGGTGTCCGTTGGATTAGTGGTAAAATAGAAAACAAAAGTTAAAAGGGGATATGCATGTGATACCACTTTGGTTTTTTCTCCTTTCCTGATCCGCCGCCACCTCTTTGCTTATTATTCACTGTTTTGATAATTTGATTATATTATTTTCATGAAATGGCAAAAACCACAAATTACGACACCACCTGCTTCTTCTGGCGTCGTGTCACAACAACACGGTCACTCACTCGGTTTTGTTTTTAGTTTTACACAAGGTAAGTATGAGAACTTATCCCAACAAATCCTTAGGGCCGGGAAAAGGGGAACTTTTTAAGGTTACTATTTGAACGATCAATTCCAAACTCCTAAATTTAATATAAGTCTATAATTATTATTATATTTAAACAATTAAATCATTTTAAAAGTGTCAATATTTATTTGTAAGTCATCAAGCATAACTGAACATAATTATCTAAGTAGAGTTTGAATTCATCTAAAAATAGAAATCTTAGCTAGTCTTTAATTAAGACTTTATTTCTTTATTTAATAAACACAAAACTCTAAAAATTATTTATCTTAAATAAATCATGTAAATAATAAATTAAATAATATTTTGGAGCTCTTAATCCTACTAATTATAAATGATGATAGTAAAGTTGTAACAAAATGTTGTTATTAAGATGTGGTCGAGTTGGTAAAGTGGAGAGTATAGAGTTAAAAGATTATGTGTTCAATTTCTTCTACTTACGTTCTCTTGATTGAGTCTGTCATATATGATTTGTTTAATGCAGAATACCTATTTGATATGATTTATAAGTTATTGCGTTAATACGAAAATTTAACTATTATATATTTAAAAGGAAAAAAAGAAGAAGTTGCGGCAAAATTGAGATTCGGAGCACTTGCCACGTAGATCGGCTGAGGGGTTGATAATGTATCTTATTAACCGTAATATTGCACGTGGAGAATGCAGACTCGTGTGTAAGTAAGAAGCAGAGACTCAGTCAAAATTTGGGTTTAAGTTGGGCTTCAAGAGTCTTAAACAGGATTACAGTCCCAACCATAACGGTCCAACCCTCCAAAGCCCAAAAAGGTATTTGGATCGCATAACATCCGGCCCGACCGACCACATTAATTAGTGTGAAAAGGGGTGGGGAAGAGAATGTTTGATACGCAAGTTTTGGACAAATGCCACTCTCTAAAAGCAATCAATCACAGGAAGTGTCGCGATCCAACAGTTTGTCAACGAATAAAACGCAAGAAGAAGACGAATACAAAGGGTCGTTTCATTGCATTAGTTTGATTCGGGACAATTTTCAATCCTTTTATATTATTTTAAAGAAGAGTAAGAAAATGTAGAGAACAGCTTGGTCTGCAAGCAAAATTAAGGATTGAAAAAAAACGAAAGAGAATATACCATGGTTATGTTCTCTCAGACATCCGAGATGCCGAGTCAATTAGTTTGAGATAATAGCATATCCGTATTCCTCATTTGTGTTCTTTTTAGTTCATCACATGCACGCATTTGCTTTCCTTTCTCTCTCTAGCCTTCGCTCTTCATTTCTCTCACGTAAGGTACCTGGCTCCTCTCTCTCACAGATGTGTTTTGTGTTTTTTGTCGGAATTGGGAGGAGTGCTTTGTTTCGGTTGTGTTTTTGCATTTTAAGGTTGTTTCTGGGATTGGTGGCTTATGTTCATCGTGTTTCGAGACTTTACTTTTTTTAAAAAAAGTTTAAACCCTAGTGTCCGTTCTGCTAGTTAACCACTTCTTTGACGTTGAGTGTCTGGTTAATAATTTCTATTTTTTTAACGAGAATAACGAGAAATGAAGGTGAGTAATAATCAGTTTACGTTTGTCTTGATTGATTTTTGTATTCGTTCAGAATCCTGCAACTTGTCATTGGTGCTTGCGGATTCTTGGAACTATTGAATCACTTGCCTTGAGAGAGTGAAATTGTGCAAGATTGAGATATGGGTTCTGATTTGTTAGATAGCCTCAAAATGGAGAGAGTGAGGACTATCTTGGCGTACACAAGTCCTTATCCTCACGAGCATTCGCGCCATGCCATCATTGCTGTGGTTATTGGTTGCCTGTTCTTTATCTCTTCGGATAACATGCATACCCTTATAGAGAAGCTGGACAAGAACGTTAAATGGTGGTCTATGTACGCTGGCCTGCTCGGTTTCTTTTATTTCTTTTCTTCACCATTTCTAGGGAAGACTTTCAAACCCAGCTACTCAAATTTCAGTCGCTGGTAAGTTTGTGTTTTACTCCCCTGATCAAAATTTTAATACTTGTCTGAGTTGTTTGTGTTGAGCTTGATTGAGGTGTTAAGTACTTCCACATTTGTGGTTCTGCAGGTACATTGTTTGGATTTTGCTTGCAGCTGTGTATCATCTCCCTAGTTTTCAGTCCATGGGAGTGGATTTGAGGATGAATTTGTCCCTATTCTTGACAATTTATGTCTCATCAATTTTGTTTCTTCTCGTCTTCCACATAATCTTTTATGGCCTGTGGTACATTGGTCTTGTTTCTCGTGTTGCTGGAAAAAGACCAGAGATCTTGACCATTCTCCAGAATTGTGCTGTAAGTTTTCCAAAAACATGTGGTCCTTTCTGCATATTCTGTTACAAGGTTTTGTGTCTGCTACATATTCGTGTTCTTGATTTGAGTCCCGTGTTTGAATTAGGTCCTCAGTGTAGCCTGCTGCGTTTTCTATAGCCGCTGCGGTAACCGTGCCATCACAAGACATAAGCTGCCCGGAAGTAGAAGTACTGGTTGGTTTTCTTTTAGGAGGAAAGGGGAGGGAAATACATGGCTGGCAAAATTTCTTCGTATGAATGAGTTAAAGGACCAAGTTTGCTTATCTTGGTTTGCTCCAGTTGGGTCAGCGAGTGACTATCCCCTTTTGTCCAAATGGGTTATTTATGGGGAGGTAAAGCTGCAAGCTGTAAAATTTTGATCACTTTAAGCAATGCTCTAAACATGTTGAGGTGGTTGTCTTTCTTCATTCCAAACTTCTCATGTTTTCTTACCTTATTTGCAGTTAGGCTGCACAGGAAGTGAATGTGCAGCGTCTGATGAAATTTCTCCAATATATTCATTATGGGCAACATTTATTGGCCTATACATTGCCAACTATGTAGTGGAAAGATCAACTGGGTAAGTGTCAATTCATATCTTTTGCGTGTTACCTTTTACGCTCGGCATTAACTGTTCCACAATTTTTTTTTATAACAACCAGTTCCATGAGATTCACCTTGTTGTATTTGTGGTACTCTGGTTTTTTTTTTTCTTGGAGATTGTAATACTTACATAAATTGTTTCATCGGTATTTCTTTCATTATGCTTCCAACTCTTCTTCCTTGATCATATAGGAAGGTTGTTTTTATCTCTTATTTTGATTTCATCAATCTATCACCATCTTATCAATAAGAGAGGGGTGGTAGGTAAAGGATGATTGTGTCAATCCATTGTGCCTGTTTCACTGCTAGAGTTATGATTGGAAAAATGATTTGGTTATGTTGTTCAGTTTATGCTATTCTTGCTTGTGTCACTCTTTCTGCATTTAGTTTCTCTCCTAATTCATTCTGTCCTGGGAGTATACAGGTGGGCTCTTACTCATCCTTTGTCAGTCCAGGAGTACGAGAAGTTGAAGAAGAAGCAGATGAAGCCTGACTTTCTGGACATGGTTCCATGGTATTCAGGGTATCTGTTGCTTTGCTCCCTTGTTTTACTTGTTTTTGTCAGTGCGTCATCTCTGGGAATCCTTTTCACTTAGCTATTCTTACTTTACAATGCTTATTTGTTGCAGAACTTCTGCTGATCTGTTCAAGACAGTATTTGACCTCT
>JANZLF010000002.1:2308018-2319132 GCA_026546835.1 Erythroxylum foetidum
TATATTAAATTATTAATTTATATTGAATGTAATTATTTAGATCGGATTTAGAAATTGAGTTAGTTTTATAATAGTAACTTTTAATCAGTTCATCTCTGATATTTATATTATGTATGTTTCGTTGTTATTTTTTAAGTGAAATTTAGAAGAATGAGTTTTTTGAAACATTAAAAGTTAAACAAAATTGAAAATTTTAAAGATTAAAAAATGTTTTAAATTTACTTAAATATATATAAAAAGCTAGTTTTGACAATTGAAAATAATAATTCCTATTCAAAGCAAATTTAATATGGCTCAGTCGAAACACCAGGGTGGCTTAGGATATCGGAGGCTACGAGACTTTAATTTAGCCCTGGTGGCGAAACAGGGTGGAGGTTTCTAAGTCGATCTTCTTCATTAGTGACCCGAATCTATAAGGCTCGCTACTTTCCTAACTATAGCTTCCTAGAAGCCACCATTGGCTCGAACCCCAGCTGTACGTGGCGGAGTTTCATTAAAGCACAAGACATCCTCCGCACGGGTAGTTTATATAGAGTCGGCAGGGGCACTGCGATTTCAGTCTTCGGTGATCCATGGATCCCCTCTCTCCCTGGTTTCGGCCTTCCCTCAACGCACACCGCAGGTCGGGAGCACCTCACTGTTGCCGACCTTCGTAGTGAGAATGGATGGTAGTGGGACTCGGCGAAGCTTGATTTGATCCTGTCTACGGAGGAGGCGGCTGTTTTCAAAAAAATCCCTTGTTCCAGACACGATTGCGATGACGTCTGGACTTGGTTGCATAATAATAGTGGACTCTATACTATTAAAAGTGGCTATCGGATGCTGATGCGAGGACTTCATGTTCCTCTGTCTTTATTGACTCTCCCATGGCACTGGTTATGGCAATTAGATTTACCAAAGAAAATTCTCAACTTTTTATGGCGTTGCCTTCGTGGTTTTTTGCCGGTGAAAGAAAAGTTGCGTTCTTGTCGTATTGACATTGATGAGGTTTGTCCCTTATGTTGCCAACAAGTTGAAACAATTTGCCATATATTTTTTGATTGTGTTTCGGCCAGGGTCGTCTAGCGTAGGAGTGGCTTGCCAGTCTGGGTTATCGTCCAGTCTATCCACCAGTGGCTGCAAGACATTCTGCCGTTTTGGACAAAGGAGTCGCAGTAGAGAGGTGTGGCAATCATGTGGGAGATTTGGCGATCCAGAAACGCATTTATCTGGCACCAGCGTCATCCCTCTGCTGCCGCAATATGTACTGTTCCTTGATCGTATAGGAAGGTTGTTTTTATCTCTTGTTTTGATTTCATCAATCGATCACCATCTTATCAATAAGAGAGGGGTCGTAGGTAAAGGATGATTGTGTCAATCCATTGTGCCTGTTTCACCGCTAGAGTTATGATTGGAAAAGTGATTTGGTTATGTTGTTCAGTTTATGCTATTCTTGTTTGTGTCACTCTTACTGCATTTAGTTTCTCTCCTAATTCATTCTGTCCTGGGAGTATACAGGTGGGCTCTTACTCACCCTTTGTCAGTCCAGGAGTACGAGAAGTTGAAGAAGAAGCAGATGAAACCTGACTTTCTGGACATGGTTCCATGGGATTCTGGGTATCTGTTGCTTTGCTTCCTTGTTTTACTTGTTTTTGTCAGTGTGTCATCTCTGGGAGTCCTTTTTACTTAGCTATTCTTACTTTACAATGCTTATTTGTTGCAGAACTTCTGCTGATCTGTTCAAGACAGTATTTGACCTCTTGGTATCAGTTACAGTGTTTGTTGGTCGTTTTGACATGCGCATGATGCAGGTAATGATACTGCTATATGATATTAGTTCATGTGTCATGTTGTCTTTTATACTTCTTGAGATATGTTCTGCCTCTCCATACAAGTAAATTTCAGTAGGTCATATTGCTTATATGCTGAGTAAAGAGATTGACTCTGTAAATTCTGTCGTAGTTGAGTTTTTGTTAGTGGCCTAGTTTTGGTTGTCACTACTAGAAGGGAAAGCTGTTGGTTGACAGCAAATTATTCCTTCAAATATCTGAAATGACCATTATCAAATAAGATTACCGTTGATCATGGCTTTTTTAACTGCTCTGCTTTATGATGTTAACACTAAAATGAATGGCGAATTTCAACTTTGGTCGGTCCGATACATCTTATCTTATGGTTTCTTTACTGTTCAGTACGATGACACCATCTATCTTCTCCATTATGTTTCATCAGGCAGCAATGAACAAGGTGCAAGATGGAGCTCAAGGAGATACATTATATGACCATTTTAGTGAAAAGGAAGATATATGGTTTGACTTTATGGCTGATACTGGTGATGGAGGGAATCCATCTTACACTGTCGCGCGGCTACTTGCGCAACCTTCTCTTCGCATCACAGGAGGTGATTCTGTGCTTTCTCTACCACGTGGGAACTTCCTTCTTATAGGAGGAGACCTTGCGTAAGTTTGCTATGTTTCTAGTATACATCATATAAATGATTTTGTGGGACTGTTTGTATCAGATTTGTATATTGTTGCTTGTCTAACAGTTTTTGTCCCAAAATTATTCAGTCACATAAGGTCCTGTATAACTGTAGCAGTAGGCAAAGCTTTTGGCATTACTTTCAAAGGATTTAGTTGTCACAAGTCATCTTTGGTTTTAGAACATAAAAGGATAACTTCAGATATGTAATTTTGTCATATGCTTTTAAAATTTTGTTTCTGCATTTAGCAATACTTTGTTTAAGCCCCAGTTTTACTGATAAATAATGATCTAAATCTTACTTGTTGGCTTTTAAGTGCAGCAGAAGAGGGTTTTAAAAAGCTTATCGTTTGTGAACATTTATGTGTGTTTTAAAGTATTTTTTTCATCTTGTGCTCTTGAATAAAAGCCTTTTCTAGTTAATCATATCATGGTTCTGTTGTAGATATCCTAATCCATCAGCATTCACATATGAGAAGCGCCTCTTTCGTCCTTTTGAATATGCTCTACAGCCCCCACCATGGTATAAGCCAGAGCATATAGCGGCTGACAAGCCTGAGCTACCCTGTGGAGTGTCTGAACTGAAGCAATATGATGGGCCTCAGTGTTTTGTCATTCCTGGAAACCATGGTTTGTTTCTGTTTGGATTTCTTTTTTTAAAAATTCTTTCCTGGCCAATAAGAGTTCTGAGTCTTAAGATTTGTGTTGAATGTGCATTTACTGATGTGATTTCTTTAACCTTGTTGCTGATACGTGTTTCCTTACTTGGCCATGGTTTCTTCTGATGGAAAGACCTTCAAGATAGTTTATGGCTTCACAGCTAGTCATTTTTTGGCTTCGCAGATTGGTTTGATGGGCTTCATACTTTCATGAGGTATATATGTCACAAGAGCTGGTTGGGTGGTTGGCTCATCCCTCAGAAGAAGAGCTATTTTGCCTTGCAACTCCCTAAACGATGGTGGGTCTTTGGTCTTGATTTAGCACTTCACAATGACATTGATGTGTACCAGTTCAAATTCTTTGCAGAATTAATTAAACAGAAGGTACTTCTTTTTCTCTTTTGACTATATTCGTGGATTCGGGACTTAATGTACAGAATGAGATGCGATCACTGTCGACTTGTTTGGCCTTTTCTGTTTTCATGCATTTGTACTTCATATTAGCTGTTACAAGTTTCAAAATTTGAAATGCCAAGGTGAACAAATTATCCATTCTGCAACACATCATATTATACCAGTTATGATAAGAATCATCTTCAATTAGCTATTGGACCATCTGTAGGCTAACTTATGTGACATCTAATTCATATGTTTGTAGTAATGACAAGATACTCATTTACCTACCTTTGATTCAGGTTGGAGAGAATGATTCTGTGATCATCGTCACACATGAGCCTAATTGGCTTCATGATTGGTACTGGAATGATGTTTCTGGAAAGAATGTCTCTCACCTTATATGTGATTATTTGAGAGGAAGGTGTAAGCTTCGAGTGGCTGGAGATTTGCACCATTACATGCGCCATTCATATGTTCCATCTGATGGACCAGTTCACGTGCAACATCTACTCGTAAATGGCTGTGGTGGTGCTTTTTTACATCCTACCCATGTATTTAGTAATTTCAAAAGATTCCATGGTACCACCTATGAGACCAAGGCTGCTTATCCTTCTCTAGAAGATTCAAGCAGGGTAACTTTTGCATGATGATTTTCAATCTTTATTCTTTATGGTGTGTTTTTTTGTAGTTACTTCCATTTCTTTACTCTTTAGCTTTTCATTCATCTGATGCAGATTGCACTAGGAAATATTTTGAAGTTTCGAAAGAAGAACTGGCAATTTGATTTTATTGGAGGCATTATTTACTTTGTATTAAGCTTCTCATTGTTCCCACAGGTGAGTCTCGTCAATTCTTTTCACCTTCCATATTTCATGCTTGTTACATGAGCTTTAGGCATGAACAGCCTAAATTATTTGGATCTGCAATCTGAAACTGACTTTGTCTGTCCTTTTTGTATATTTTTTTATGAACTTGTTTGCACTTTCCTAAAACTTTGGGTGTGATGCTATTGTTGCTTTCTATTCATAGTCAAATAAAGTGTCGCTTGCACCTTCCCAAAACTTTGGATGTGATGTTGGAAGGTACACAGACATGAATTTACTTATTTCTCCTTCCATTTCCAGTGTAAGCTCGACCACATCTTCCAAGCTGATTCATTTTCTGGCCACTTGAGAAGTTTCTTTGGCACGGTGTGGAATTCTTTTCTATATGTGCTGGGACAGTCTTATGTCTCCTTGTTAGGTGCTCTGGTATTACTAGGTGTTGCAATCACTTTTGTCCCAACCAAAATATCTCGAAGGAAACGGGCAATAATTGGAATTCTTCATGTTTTCTCACATCTGTCAGCAGCTCTGATTCTTATGCTGCTCTTGGAAGTGGGTGTGGAAACGTGCATCAGGCATAAGCTGCTTGCAACCTCAGGCAAGTATTTTCTTATTTTCTGTTTTTTTTTTTTTTCGCATTCAAATTTTCCGCAAGTGGATTTTTAGTTCAGTTGTTTCTGTCTAAAATTGTCATGATTGTGATGAGAGGGATGGCTATGTGGGTTCTCTACAAGGTGATTGTTATTAGTATTGATTATGTGATATAAAAATTGTTTATGTGGTGTATATGCCATCTTATACTTCAATGAATCAGTAGTATATAAGACCATATCTTTCACCTGAAATATAGTTCCCACTTCAAAAGTGATGCTTCCTTTGTGGTCCAAAATTTAGTTGTTTGATCACTGATTATGTGATAGTGGTTAATGATCTATTCCAGGTTATCATACATTATACCAGTGGTACCGAACTGTGGAAAGTGAGCACTTTCCAGATCCAACTGGCCTTCGATCTCGCATAGAGAAGTGGACATTTGGCCTTTATCCTGCATGCATCAAGTATCTCACGTCTGCATTTGATGTTCCTGAGGTAGGAACTTAATTATGGTGTTATCACCCGAGTAATGTTATATACTCACCAGAGACATTGTCAGGTTATGGCTGTCACACGGAATAATATTTGCAAGAAGGGATTGGCATCAGTGTCATGAGGGGGTGCTATAATTTATTATGCTTCTGTGTTTCTCTACTACTGGGTTTTCTCGACTCCAGTCGTTTCGCTGATTTTTGGAAGTTATCTCTACATCGGCATTAATTGGCTTCATTTACACTTTGATGAGGCCTTCTCCTCCCTTCGGATTGCTAATTACAAAGCATTTACGCGATTTCACATCAATAAGGATGGGGATCTTGAAGTGTTCACACTTGCAGTAGATAAAGTAAGTACTTGTTGCTGGCTATTATTTACATTAATTTTTTTTTATAGTTATGGGTCCACTATTCTGAACTAAAATACTTATTGTTTGCCCATATTAGAGGATGGTTTTATGCTTATAATTGCCCTAGAAGCTGAGTTAAAAGCTGCAGGTTTTGTGGTTGTTTATGCCTAGGACTGGAATTACGATAATGGTGGCCAATTTAGGTTTAGTACAACAATAATAATCCAGTGAAAGTCCAGCTGACACGTGGGTCCTGGGTTGGTCCAGTCCCGATGCACACGGGTCCTGGATTGGTCTAGTAATATGCAACCGTACTTTTAACTAGTAGAGAGGCTGTTTTAAATAGGTTAACATATTAGGATCTTACAATTTATTGCTTCTCATTTAACATTTTATTGTCCTTTTAAGTGCTATGATGTGCATGAGCAGGTGATGCGTGTATATGAACAAGCTGGTGATACATGTATATGAACAAGCTGGCCTTGATTTATTTTCTCCACGAAAGTTTTGACGAAGTTATTTTCAGTTTGTACTTTATATGTTCATGAACATCTCAACTACGTGCTATATGATGTTTTACCAATCATATGAGATTAGTTGTTAGTGGTAGTCGATATAAATACCTAGAATTATTCCCTGTAACTTCTGTCCGCATGTTTCTAATTCAATTCAGCAAACAGGTACCAAAGACCTGGAAACTGGATTCACTTTGGTAGGCGGAGCCAAAGCTACCGCAGCAGATGAGCCACCAGAGAAGGTTTCCTAGCAAATGGAGAGCAGCTTCTCCTCAACAGGACCCTCTGAATTCTGTTAAGGGAGTTGACCACTTTGTTATTAGACAAACAGAGAAATCGGAAGTGGGACCAAGCAATGGTTGACAGTCATTAGCTGATCTTGCTGCTTAAATTGGTCTTAGATATGTCGTATGGCTATGTGGGAAGTATATAGAGTATGTAGGGACAGGAAAGAGTAAATCAAAAGGGATGAGAAAGTGGATTCGGGAAATGAAATTCATTTTTTAGAATGATTTCCTGATGGCTTTCAAAAGGGAAAATGGATGGTTCAAAATGAACCATTTTGTATAATATTATTCGGATTCTAATCAATTCATTGATCTGATACCCGATTGTTTATAGCAAAAATAAGAGTAAATAAAATTATTTGATGTTAACACCGAAAATATATATATATATATATTTGTAGGAGACACTTTGAATACTCTTTTCCTATCCACATGAAAAAAGGCTTGAAATTTAATTAAAGCTCTTGAAATAATCCTTATGGGAACAACCAACAGATCAACTGATTCAAAAGCTGTTATTTACAAACTTCCTAACCCCTACAGCTCAAAATGACACTACATCTGATAATCCCATTGAAGAAAGCTTTCGTAGGATGTTCCTTTAAGTTCTTGTACGATTTCATCCCAGTTATCGATATGTTCTGATAAAGGCGATGTGTGGATCTTAACCTGACGACTCGTAAGCTCTCTGTATGGCAGCCTAAGGAAGTCCTGCACTTCTTTTAGCTTCTGAAACGCCACAAAGTTTTCAACCATTAGAAACTATGAAGAAGATCAACGGGTTTGATGATGGTAAAGTTGAACAACAGACAAAGCATAGTAGCCTAAGCCTTACGGTGTTGTTTCCCACGACATCCTCGTAATAAACTACAATGTGTCGTGTGCTCTTGAAGTAATTTATGGCCCTAATCGCTCTGTCATCTACATGCTTTAGTTCGGCTAGTAGGGTTGTGGTATTTATTGTCGGCTTGTACGTTGCAAGAACCTTTGCCTGCAAATAATGTATCAGCTTAGAGACTGATGCTTTTTAACAAGGTGCATGGAAGTGTGATAAGAAGAGATGGAGCACCTCCTCCGAGGAGTGAACATGGGACTTGTGTGTTCCGTTCAGTAGCCTCTTACTTTTGTCGTATGAATTTGCCATCACAGACACCATTCTTCGAAGCAAGTTCCTTCTGAACAGAAATATTGCATGAACCCCATTCTCGTTGAAATAATCTACTATGCCCTTGTGATGTTCCAATACTCCCTACAAAAAAATGGTAATAGCAAATCATCATGGACAAGATTCAACTGAGAAGTGAGACCAAGAAAAGCTGCCTTTGGTTGATTGTGCTGCAGGTCAATTGGATCGGAAGTTCACGTTAATCTGATCGAGGAACTGTTAATTCCAGAGGAACTGCAAGATAATGGTCTACGATTTGTGTAGAATTATTGAGTGAATCACCTGGTTGAGCATCCATTTGAATCCAACTGCAGCATTACACTCATTCTTTGAAGCACTACTGAACCAGTCGAGATTGTAAACTTTGTCCAGTACTTTCACAATTGCAGAAATATTGGCTCTTCTCTCTTTGGATCCGAAAATTTCACCATTCGAGCTGACATTAATGTGACTATTTAACAACGTCTCGAACCATCCACTTCCTGATCTTTGCATTGACAGGATTGCAAAGTATCGGACAGGATTGCAGGCACACTCTTCCCTACAAGTGTGTCATAGTCATTAATTATAATCAACTAACATAAATCTGAAACCGAGACAGCATGCTGAAACTTAATTTCTTAACAGGTTACCTGTCAAATGTTTCAGGCTTCGGATAATGCACGTAGGGAAGTTCCCATTGTTCAATACCTGAAGTGTTACACGGCTCCTGGAATATTCTGATGTTCAGGAATTTGGCAGTTCCTTGCGTGCTTATTTGCTTTATACATATGGAGCAAATATAAACTCCACAGATCATAGCAAAAGTTACGAACACCAATCTAGGCAACAATGGAGATTTTTTAGGAGCCCTCAAGGATTCCTGGAATTTGAAAGTTAATCTTGTTAGACAAGAATACGAAACTATAATTGGAAAACAACATGAATATACTAATTAAAAACGATGGAGTTTCAGAATCATACCGTGAGTTCCATCTATATTTCTCCATGAAAAAGGGAAAAAAAAGTACATAGAAAAGATAAAGTGATGGGGTCTTGTGCTTTATTCTGTTGGATCATTTTGAGAAAAACAAGGCGACTGAAATGGTCAGAACCTAAGCTCACTAGAAAGTATCAGATCACAGCATTATCGCTAGACTTGTACCAAGTCAAGAAACTTGACAAAAACTATCAAATAACCTGTAAACCTGTCATGTAATCCTTAAGTTTAGGAAATAAAAAGAGAAGAACAAAGTAATAGGAAAGGAACCACAACTTTTGCTTCAGAGAAAGGCAAGTTCCATAGCCAAGATCTCCAAACCTTGTTGAAAATGCATATAGCATCAGCCATTCTTCATGAAACCAAAGAATACAAGTAAAGCTTGAACTACAAAAGTTCTTTCACCTTCTTCCTTCTCTTGTTAGCTCCTCCCAATCCCAAGTGGATGGTACTTCTGAGGAAGGACACGTAAAGAAGCATGACACTTTGGTTCAAAATTCTAAGTCTTTTTCTCGTAAAAATCGACCACCGTATACTCTCTTTTGTCCTGTTTTTGTTTTGCTTATGATGTTTTGCATATCTTGCATCTTATTGGCGTACCTTAAAACTTCTACTTCCTCACTACCTCTTTACCAATCCTACCAACATTTTGGAAGTCTAGCTTTAAATTTTGTTGTAAAAAGTATAAATCAATCTTAGAAAAAGTTTTCAATCTTTAAAATTGTTAAAAAATTCTTTTGAATTAAATAAAACTCCTCTTTCAAACTTTAAAATAAAAAGGATGAAATATATGTGATATGAATATTAGACGTGGATTAATTAAATATTATTTATATGATGATTCAACTCACTTCTTAAACTTGATGTGAATCAAT
This sequence comes from Erythroxylum foetidum, assembly GCA_026546835.1. Taxonomy (NCBI): domain Eukaryota; kingdom Viridiplantae; phylum Streptophyta; class Magnoliopsida; order Malpighiales; family Erythroxylaceae; genus Erythroxylum; species Erythroxylum foetidum. The sequence continues at coordinate 2,317,617 of JANZLF010000002.1, forward strand.
TAAATCTAATTTAAACTAATAATTTATTATAATTATATTAAATTATTAATTTATATTGAATGTAATTATTTAGATCGGATTTAGAAATTGAGTTTGGTTTTATAATAGTGACTTTTAATCAGTTCACCTTTGATATTTATATTATGTATGTTTCGTTGTTATTTTTTAAGTGAAATTTAAAAGAATGAATTTTTTGAAACATTAAAAGTTAAACAAAATTGAAAATTTTAAAGATTAAAGAATGTTTTAAATTTACTTAAATATATATTAAAAGCTAGTTTTGACAATTGAAAATAAAGGGTTAATTCCTATTCAAAGCAAATTTAATATGGCTCAGTCGAAACACCAGGTGGCTTAGGATTTCGAAGCCTACAAGACTTTAATTTAGCCTTGGTGGCGAAACAGGGTTGGAGGTATTAACAAGATATAAGAAACCCACCATACCAGCTACTGCATTGAAAAATCTAAACGGTGCTTCCATGGATTTAAAGCTAGAGAATTTCTGAATCAACATGTGCGAGTGTTCAAACATCAAGTTTTTCCCAAAGTGAACAAAGGAAGCAGGGAATTGGTTTAACCATAATGAGTTCACAAGAGTTTTTTTTTTCAAATTTTTTTCTCACAAGCAAGGTATCTCGTTGATTATTAGACCAAGTGAGTAGCCGACCTGTAGAGTGAAGATCAATCAGATCCATTTGCGTTAAAAAATTGGAGAGCTCTTGAGTTAATCCTGTATGAAATCTTCTTTTACTTTCCACTTCTCATGAATTGAGAGAACAGTTAAAATCCCTTGTTACAAAGCGATGGGTTTTGCATGCCTTGCTGTAGTAGTTGCAAATCACTCCAAATTTTAGCTCTTTGGAAGTTAAAATTTGCGGCATAGATTAGTGTAAAGTCAAACCCCTTATTCAACTGAATCATGTGGCAGTGAAGGTGCATCAATTGATCAGATTCCTCAATAGCAGTCACTCTAACCAAATGAGAATTAAAAAGGCATATTATTATACCCTTGATATGTGAGCTGTGGTTCGAAAACAACGTCCAATTACTACCCAAAAAACGTGAGAAGGTCCTTCATTTCACCACCTCCTTCATTATCGACTTTTTAAGAGGGTCATTCAACCCTCTTACATTCCATACCAAAATAGACAACAATGAATTGTTTTTCACCCTTCTTAAGGGTGGACTTCCTCCTCCTACTCTACATTGCAGATTGCTCAATTAAAAGTCAGACTCTTTCAATCCATGACTAGTTTACTTCCCTTCAATCTCCTGTTCACTACTCTCCTCACAGATAATAGAATGAGATGCTTGTCCATCTAACCCATATAATGAGCTAGATCAATAATAAAATTGTTGTTCCTAACAATGTTTTAAAAACCGGATTGGTGACTAAACCGGAGAAACAACTGATTTAAGGGTTAATGGTTCAACTGGAATTCAACCGTGGTCGAACCGGTGATTAATAAATATATAAATTTTTATTTTATATATTATATATATAAGATAATTTTTA
>JANZLF010000002.1:2348627-2361309 GCA_026546835.1 Erythroxylum foetidum
GATAATATATTTAAAATGTTTAAATAATATCTTCAAAATATCTGCTCAAATACCTCCGATCATTGATGAGCTTTTGCATAATTAAGTCCAACTAGAATTTATCAAATTGGAACCACCAAGCTAGTAAAGTCGGTACTTAAACGTGAGATATCTGCGGAATCTGTTACAAACCAAATCTCAAGTAGAAGAAGTTGTAATCTATCATTCTATCTAATCTATCTGCACATTGACTTTTTATGCTTCCAAACCATAGAATTGAATTCAATCCCATGATTTAATTGAATTGATGGCTTTCCAAACAGGGCGTTAAGCTTATTCATCCTTCATGCATTTCATCAAACACCTTGCGGGCAAAACCAACTCAACCCTATCTACACACAAATCCTTTAATTCTTTCTATTATAAACATGCAAAACGTTCACACAAGATCAATCAAACATGAGTTCCCAAATGAAATGCATTAAATCACTCCAGAAACACATCCAAATAAACCCAACCCACGACTTTCTTACCTTCGGATCCAGCAGAGGAGAGACATCCGTTGTTTTCGCCGGAGAAGACGCACGTTGTCGTCGTCGGAGTAGCAGCAGCTGGTTGGACGTGGGTTGAAGACGAGCTTCGTCGGAGGAGAGGAGAGAAAGATAAGATAAGCAGCGTCAGGGAGAGAAGAGAGGAGGGGCGGCCGCAGGTGGATTTAATTTAATTTTGCCGACGGAATGATCCGTCGGTATAATTAAAAATACCATCACAGAAATGAACCATTTCTAGCCGACAAGTTTTCTGACCGAGATTTTAATTCCGTCCCTATTTACAGACGGTACGGTTTCCATCGGCATATTTCTGTCGCTAAGAGTCCCCGCAAAATTTTCCCTCCAACTTTGGCAACAGATTTCTTGACCGTTGGAAATGTTCTTGCTTTAATATAGTGACAGCTTTTTTCTGTCGGTGAACCATTTCTAGCCGACAAGTTTGCCGATCGAAATTTTAATTCCGTCCCTATTTACAGACGGTACGGTTTCCATCGGCATATTTCTGTCGCTAAAAGTCCCCGCGAAATTTTCCCTCTAACTTTGGCAACAGATTTCTTGACTGTCGGAAATGTTCTTGCTTTAACCAACGGATTAGTGTGTCCTGTCGCAATTCCCTGACGCTATATGTTCCGTCGGTATATTTCCATCGCTATTTGACGATTTCCTTGTAGTGATATATATAGTTTAATATTTATTCACAACATATTTTTTATAATATCAAAAATAACAACTATTACAAATATACAAAAGTATAAGACAGACTAATTATATGACCAGTCTGTCAATTCTAACGCAGAACATGAAGCAAGAAGCAAGTCCCGAGTTTAACAACAATAGACTACTGGCAAATAACAACCAACTTCATACGTTCCATTTACTCCTCAAATCAGGGGTAAAATCCTTTAGAATGTTTGGCATGCTAAACTTGGTAATCCATCATCAAATGTACTAAACCAAGTTCTTAATTCAATGAAAATTCATGTCAGTACCAAAGATTTGAAATTTTGTGATTCATGCAAACAAGGCAAGCTTCATAAACTGCCCTTTCAAACTCATAATATTTCTGCCAAATATCCCTAAGAAATTGTTTATTCAGACATTTGGGGTCCTTCCCTTCTACTTTCAACCGAAGGCCATAGATATTATCTCATTTTTGTGGATGCTTGCACTAGATTCACATGGTTTTATCCACTAAAACTCAAATCCGAAGCTCTTGCAACCTTCATCCAATTCAAAAACTTTATTGAGCTTCAACTAAACAGAAAAATAAAGGCTCTTCATACAGACATGGGTGTGGAATACAAAGCCTTCTTGCCCTTTCTAACTAAGCATAGGATTCAAACACGCTTCAGCTGCCCCTACACCCACCAACAAAATGGTATACCGGAAAGAAAACACCGCCATATCACTGAAACTAGGCTTACACTCTTAGCCCTTGCCCATCTACCCTTGCGATTTTGGCTTGAGGCCTTCACCACAGCCACTTTTCTTATTAATAATCTCCCATCTGCCAAATTACAGAACCTCTCCCCTTTTGAACTCCTGTACCACAAAAAGCTGAACTACAGCTTTCTTAAAACCTTTGGCTGCTCATGCTTCCCATACCTTCGATTCTATTCTCCTCACAAGTTCAATTTCCACACAACAAAATGTATCTTCCTAGGCTATATCCCTGTTCACAAAGGCTACAAATGTCTCAACAGCAAGGGAAAACTTTGTATCTCTAGGCATGTTGAATTCAATGAACTTGAGTTCCCTTATCCTACTCTCTTTCTTTCCAATTCCCCTACAGTTTCTTCTTCCTCTCCCAGTCTTCCTTTATCTACTTTGCAATCTGCAGTTTCTCCAAGACAATTTCTCCATCCAAGGCCATCCTCCAGCAGCTCTCTTGTGTAGGAATTGTCTCCTCTGCCTTCTCCCTCCACAGCACATCCTCAGGTACTTCCTACCTCTTCTTCTTCTTCTTCATCTCATATTCTACCTTCTTCTTCTTCTCCTACTGTTCATCATGCTCCTCCCCTAGTCACCTCTACCCATCCTATGCAAACCCGATCCAAAAGCGGCATTTTCAAACCTAAAGTTTACTCTGCCTCTCTTCATTCTATCCCCTCCATAGAACCAACCTCTGTCACCCAAGCCCTTAACAATCCCATCTAGTATAATGCCATGTGTGAATAACTCTCTGCTCTCCAGAAAAACAAGACCTGGACCTTAGTTCCCTATGATCCCTCTATGAACATCCTAGGCACTAAATGGGTTTTTCGAACTAAGTATAATGCCGATGGCACTATAGCCAAATATAAAGCCCGTTTTGTGGCCAAAGGCTTTTCCCAAAACCCTGGTGTTGATTTCTTAGATACCTACTCTCCTGTGGTCAAGGCTTCCACTATCAAAGTGGTCCTCTCTCTTTCTGCCTCTCACAATTGGAGTATTCAGCAAATAGACATTAACAATGCCTTTCTTAATGGTGACCTCCATGAACTTGTCTGCATCTCTCAATCTCAAGGTTTTGAAAATCCCTCTCTCCCAAATCAAGTCTGCAAACTCTCTAAAGCCCTTTATGGCCTTAAACAGGCCCCAAGAGCCTGGTACCAAAAACTTCGTTCTGCTCTCCTCCTATGGGGTTTTCGCAATTCTAAGGCTGACTCCTCTCTGTTTTACCTACATACCAATGGATCTATCCTCCTTCTACTAGTTTATGTGGACAACATACTCATCACAGGCACCAGTACCTCTCAAATACATTCTGTTATTTCTAAACTCAGTACACAATTTGCTCTAAAGTCATTGGGCGATTTACATTATTTTCTGGGTGTTGAAGTTTACAGAAATAATACAGGTCTATTTATGTTTCAAAATGGATATATATGGAATCTACTTACCTAAGCGAACATGCTGCTTTGTAATTCGTGCTCCACTCCATCTACCACAGGAATTAACTCTCTCGCCATGAAGGTCTGTCTTTTTCCAATCCCTCTCTGTATCGTAGCCTGGTCGGTGCTCTCCAATACCTCTGCAATACACGGCCAGATATCAGTTTCATAGTGAATAAACTCAGTCAGTTTCTCTCAGATCCTCTTACTCTTCACTGGGTTACCCTCAAGAGAGTGCTTCGTTACCTGAAGGGCACCTCCGATCTTGCCTTGTTGTTCTGACCATCGTCGTCTCCCCTTGACCTTCAGGCATTTAGTGATTCTAACTGGGCCGGCTCTCCCGATGACCATAAATCCATCAGCGGCGGCTCTGTCTTCCTTAGCGGCAACCTTGTTTTCTGGAGTTCCAAGAAACAGACGATGGTCGCACGATCTAGCACTGAGGCCAAATATCATGCTCTTTCCCAGCTTTCTACTGAAATCCTCTGGTTATCTTCCCTTCTCTCTGAGCCTGGATTCCAACCTCCCAGATCTCCGATTCTTTGGTGCGACAACAATGGCGCCAGGGCTCTCTCTGTCAATCCTGTGTTTCACGCCCGCACCAAGCACATAGAAATCGATGTTCACTTTGTGCGTGACAAAATCGCCGCTGGTCTCTTGGAGGTGCGATATGTTCTCACTGCTGACTAGCTCGCCGACATGCTCACCAAGCCTCTACCTACCGCACGGTTTCATGAACTGGCTTTCAAACTCAACCTAGTTCTCAATCCTAGGTTTCGTTTGAGTGGGGGTCTAAAGGATTTTACCTTAACGGGCTCTCCTCACTCTTCTAAAGCCTTGGGCCAACTCACTTGCCCCAGGCCCACCATCATTGGCTCTCCTACAGCAACCACGCAACTCTCTGATTTTCAGTCTCCCACTACTTCCTCTGTGCCTGCTACCACCGAAGACCATCTCCTCCAACAAACTCACAATTGTACATAACTGATTTATGTTATATGTAAGAATAAGCTATCATATTCTGGAATGTTTTCACTCTTTATATATTACAACCAATACAATAAAATCAACAAGAAGAAAGGTTTCATCTTATTCTCTTCGTATCCTTTCTCTTCAAAATGTTCAGCTTTCCTGGCCAAAATCGTAGCGCAAATCTAGTTAAGAAGTTAGTCCGTAAGATGATGTTTATCTTCAGCAGCCAGATTATGTATTCTCCTGTTTCGTTCCCTCCAGATCATGTAAATTGTAAAGACAAAGGCAAGCTTAAGTAGTGCCACATTTCTATTGCCGTCCTTCGTATGGTTGATGAACCAAGATAGTGTAGGCTCCCATTCAATCTCTCCCACCATGTACTGAATCATACTCCATATAGATTTAGAGTACATACAATTAAAGAAGAGGTGATTTCTGTCCTCATCTGCATTTTGGCAAAGTTCACAGCAAGCATTGATCAGTTTGAACCATCATCGTTTAGTTATGATTATGTTCTTTATTGCTAACCAGGTGATGAATGAAACTTTGGCGCTCATGGTGTTCTTCCATATCAAGTGATACCAACGAACTTGAGTAATATTGTGCATAAATATATGATGGCAAGATGCATTAGGGAAGACACCACTTGAGTTCAGAACCCAGCAGATAGTGTCGTCTAGCATAATGTCCCCTGGTTGTGGGAGAAAGTTTCGTATAAAGGCAAATCCCTTGAAGTTAGCCCTCGCTTCACCATTGATAATTAGATTTGATACTCTTGCGTTTAATGGCCCGTAATTACGCATTTGGGCATGAATAGGTTGGTTTATAAGGGGTAATCTCTAGACAATTGTCAAACCAAAAACGAGAAGTGTCTATATGCCAGAATATACGGCCTTGAAGATGGATTTGGTGTATCCATTTAGTCCAAAGTGCTTCTTTGTTTGTAACCTGCCTCCAAAGTTTTTTTCCAATTAAGACTTTTTACATGATTACCAAAGTTTTTTTCCAATTAAGACTTTTTACATGATTACCAACAGCATCAGCATTATACAAAAAAAAGGGTTCAGTTTGATTAAAAATTTTCAAGCATTTTAAAGAATCTAATACCATCATAAAACAAATATTGTCATCATCTATAGCATTATTGAATGCATTTTTTCGTTACAAAGAGTGGCATTTTTCTCTTAATTTCTGCATACAGTCATTAAGTTTTATACATGTTTTATCAGCTAAATTGTTTAGTTTATCTAAATCTGCATATATAGTGGTTTCTTGGTTATTTGCTCCTTTATCTTTAACCCATAAGGATTTGTGGTTTAGCACCTAAAGGTCAACAGCAAAAACAAAAAAACCATGGCAGCACTAGAAGCAGTCCAAAATGCAGAAGCCAGCTACGGATGGGAGGTTTTAATTTTAGAGGTTTTAATTTGTTTCCTAACAACGACATAAAAGGAAGCGAAGAGGCGTGATTTGCGTGTTTGGCAAGGAAGAGAACAGAAAACACGCACTACACAGAAGAGAGAACTAAATTGTCACATCTTGCTATAGTGGAGAGACCCACCAACATGCAGACATCAAGCAAGGAGAAGCACCAACGCACATATATAAAGGCTGGACACAGCTGCTGGGAAGGCTAACGTGGAAACACCATGAGGAAAACGCACATCACGCATGCAGGAGGCTGACCACCAAGCTGATTCGCCAAGGAGATGCCAACAGAGAAGCTCTAGCGGGCGCACCATGCCAACGCATGAGGGGAGAGCTACAGTACGCAAAACAGTGAGGAGAGATAAAGGGTGACGCAGAAAAGGGATCTCAAAACCCATTCATTCTCTGTTTTATTATTTGATCTCTTTCTATGTTACTTGCTCATCCTACCATGAGTGAGTAGCTTCCTTGAAGCTTTAAGGTTGGGCTGAAGCTTTTAGTCAATTTTTGTGGATTAAATCTTGGTTGATTTATAAGCATGAATTTCTTGGTTTTGATTTTTTAGTTTTGAGATTAATTTTGCTGGCATTAAGTTTGGCCAATCATTACTTGACATTAGTTGTTAATTGAAGAATCAATAAGTAAAAATTAATAACGGAACTCCAAAATAGTGAACTTGTAAATTTCATATTTAGACATAACTGAATTTATAAGAGAAAACCAGGTTAGCAATGAACATAATGGGTTATGCTTGATTGCTAGTTTACGATAGTAGATTAGGATTATTGCATAATACTTATTTGATACCTTGAAAAAGGATCCAAGAAACTCTAGGCTTAACCTTTTATCAACCAAACAGGTAAAATCTATATAAAACGCTAAAAGCGGAACCATCCTTGAAGCTTATCACATTCCATTCGAAGTAATCCCTAGAGACGTCCTCATCTTTGTTTAGCATTGGTTTTATTATTTTTGATAGTTAAATTCCTTAATTTAATTCCCCATTCTTACACAACTGTTTGGTCCAATTAATTGAGTGATCCAAGCCTAGTACTTACACAATTACTCCCTATGGGACGATATTATACTATACTACTTGGGATCTGTAAACTTGTAGAAATACATCAAGTTTCTTGGCGTCGTTACCGGGGAGTAATCCCTGAGTAATATTAGACGACTGATTGTTTGGTTAAATTGGACATTTTTGTTTTTTTTGTTTTTTATTTTATTTTTTGTTAATAGATTTTGTTAGAATTGATTTTTTGTTTTATTTTTTCTCTTTACTGTCTACTTCTTATTTTGCATTTTCTGCACTTTGCATTTGATCTTGCTGTTTTTTTCTTAGTCTATGCAAAGGGTCGTCAGTACTGAAGAGTTATTGTTTGATTCTGAAATCGAGAAGACAGTTAAGGCACTAAGGAAGGAAGCAAAAGCTAGAAAAGCACGGGCAAAAGCATCTAACGCACAGCCTGTGTAGGAACGTCAGATTGAACCTGAATTTACTACAACTTTTCCAATAGAAGAGACAGTCGAAGCGAAAATGACCGAACAGAATCAGAGAACCATGAGGGAACATGCAATCCCAAAATTTGGGGAACTTTTCCCTAGCATTACAAGGCCTCCTGTGCAAGCAAATAATTTTGAGTTAAAACCTGACCTTGTACAAATGGTGCAATATAATCAGTTCGGAGGGCACCCAACAGAAAACCCACTTGTCCACCTGCAACAATTTTTGGAGATTTGTGAAATTTTGAAGCAGAACGAGGTACCTGAGGATGATATAAGGCTTCAGTTGTTTCCTTTTTCTGTGAGAGATTAGGCTAAGGATTGACTCCGTTCATTACCACCTGGTTCGATAAACAATTGGTAAGAGTTGTCCAGGGCTTTTATGGCTCAGTATTTTCCACCTGGGAAGACGACAAAGCTCAGAAGTGAGATTACCTTATTTCAACCCAAAGAATATGAGTCTTTGTATAAAGTATGGGAGAGGTACAAGGAGCTTCAACGCAAATGTCCACATCACGATGTCCCGAAGTGGATGATTGTGCAAATATTCTACAACGGAGTTTCTCCGGTTATGCGAATTACAATAGATGTTACAGCTGGAGGTGATCTAATGGACAAGAATGAAGATGAGGCCTTTATGTTATTGGAGAAAATTGCCTACAAAAACTATCAGTGGAATAATGATCAGAAAGAGATTAAGCAAGAGAGGAAGAAACCTCAAAGAGTCTTCGAATTGGATGCTTTTACCTTGTTGAATTCGAAATTTGAAGCTCTTTCAAGGAAAGTGGATAAGTTTGTTGCAGCTGCTGTGAATAATGTGAATGCCTTCCAGGATCAGGATTTTAGGTCGAGTATGGGTACAGAATTTCAGAACATTAGGCAAGAATTTGAGGCTGAACATATGCATTTTGTGGAAAACTATGGGCAGAAGAACTAAAGTGGAGCTTTCTCAAACACTTATAACTCTGAATGGCGAAACCACCCAAATTTCTCTTGGTCTCAACAACCCAAGCCACCCCAAAGTTTCCTTAACAAACCCATTATCCACAAAATCAACAGCATTACCAACAGATCCAGCAACAACAAAACTGTGTCCCTCCAGGTTTCCGAAGCTTAAGACGATAGGCCCAGCTACCTAAACCTAAGTCCAACCTTGAATCAATGATGAAAACTTTTATGCAGAAGCATGGAGACTTGATCCAACAACTTACTACCCGAATGGACCAATTGATGGTCCATAATAACATGCTTGAGACTCAGATTGCACAGCAAGTCGCATCGCTAAGGTTTGACAAGGGTAAGCTACCAGCACAACCAGAGCCTCCTAAGAAAACCAAGGAAGTGATACTGAGGAGTAGAAAGGTTTTGGAACCTATGGTGCAGAAGAATAGGGCTGAAAAAGAATCTGAAGGAACAGATCAGGATACACAACCTATGTAATCCAACACACAGCCTGTGCAACAATCACCTGAGCTCGAGAAATACACACCACCACCACCATATAAGCCACCAATCCCATTCCCTCAGAGATTTCATAGAGCTAAGCTAAACCAGCAGTTTGAAAAATTTGTTGACATTATAAAGAAACTTTATGTTAACATCCCCTTCACAGAAGCCCTTAACCAAATGCCTACTTATGCTAAGTTCTTAAAGAAGATCTTATCCAACAAAAGAAGGCTAGAGGAATTTGCGACTGTGGCCCTTACAGAGGAATCAAGTACCATTCTTCAAAACAAACTCCCTCCTAAGTTTCAAGATCTGGGAAGTTTCTCGATACCTTGCCAAATTGGAACTACAACAATTGGGAAAGCATTATGTGATTTGGGGGCAAGTGTGAGCTTATTGCCATTATCTATCTATCAAAAGTTGGACATTGGAGAGCCTAAACCAATTACCATATCATTGTAGCTAGCCGACAGGTCCATGAAATTTTCCATTGGGATACTGGAAAAGGTACCCCTCAAGGTTGGAAGTCTTTTTATCCGGTAGACTTTGTTGTGCTAGAAATGGAGGAGGATACTAACATACCTATTATACTTGGGAGACCCTTTTTAGCCATAGTTGGAGCAATCATATATGTTAAAAATGGAAAAATGACTCTGAGAGTGGGGGAGGAAGAAATTGAGTTTAATTTGGGAAAGACAATGAAGGCTATGGATGACAAGGATTCTAGTTTAAGGGTGGATCTTATTGACAAGTTGGTTAGTGTTGAATTCAGAAAATCTCATCCAAAGGATTCATTGAAACATTGCTTAGTGAAGGTTGTAGCAATTGCAAGGGGTAATACAAAATTTACAAAGAAGGAATAAGAAATTTTTGAATTTGTACAGATGCTCGATGCACAGCCTATGCAAAGATCTACACAACCTGTGCAACCTGAACTAAAACTATCACCTAATTCGAAAAAAGAAGAACCTCCGAATGTGGAATTGAAATCGTTGCCTCCTAACCTCAGGTATGAATTTCTGAGCCCTAATTTGACATATCTAGTCCTTGTTAATGCTCGTTTAAGCCCTGTGCAGGTTGATAAACTTTTAATAGTGTTTAGAGAACACAAGCAAGCAATTGGGTACAAAATTTCAGATTTGAAGGGAATCTGCCCATCTTTCTGCACACATATAATTCACTTAGAGAATGATGCAAAACCTATAATTGAACATCAAAGGAAGATGAATCCAAACATGAAGGACGTGGTTAAGCAAAAGGTCTTAAAGCTATTAGCTGCAGGTATTATACACCCCATTTCTGACAGTAATTAGGTAAGCCTTGTTCATTATGTGCCCAAGAAGGTTAGTCTAACAGTTGTGAAAAATGAAAGTAACGAATTAATACCAACTAGGACAGTTACGGAATGGCGGATGTGTATAGATTATAGAAAATTGAACAAGGCTACCCGTAAAGACCATTTCCCTTTGCCATGTATTGACCAAATTTTGGAAAGACTTGCTAAACATGATTATTTTTGCTATGTGGATGGTTTCACTGGTTTCTTTCAAATTTCAATTCACCCTAATGACTAAGAGAGAACTACTTTCACCTGCCCCTATGATACCTTCGCATATCGAAGGATGCCATTTGGGTTGTGTAATGCACCAGCTACGTTTCAACATTGCATGACAACAATCTTTTCAGATTTTATTAAGAAAATTATGGAAGTTTTCATGGATAACTTTTCTGTTTATGGACTAATGTTTGACTATTGTTTAGCTAATTGACAAACTCATTTGTTCCTATATATTTTCATCTCATTTGGATGGGTTTTTGTCACTAAAATTGGTATTTATAGCTTTATTTTATTATAATTTGAATTATTGTGCCTTACATTTAATTTTTGCTTATAGAAAAAAATTGTCGTAATTTGGTTTAATTGTGATAAATTAATTTTTGAAAAAAAATTGATGTTACTTTACTTGTAATTTTTTATTGTAGGGTACTTGAAAATTAATGTAATCTACAAGCCAAAGAAAAAAAAACCCAACATAAAAATAACAGTCCAAAACGCAAGCATGATGGAAAGAAACGACAACAGTGGGACATTTAAGAGGAGTCACGTGAGAAGAATTAAAGACTCAAGTCAGAAGCTTCACTATGCCTGCAGGTCAAAGACAAAACACAGCAGCTACTACATGATACGCAGACGGAACACATGGGAGGCACATGCAGCTATTCATCTTTGGAGAGTGGTATGTTGGTTTGTAACTTGAAAAAACAACCAAATGGAAGGAGCTGGTCTGCGTGAAAGGAAGAAGACAACAATAAAAAAAAAAGAAAAAAAAAGCAGTGTGCGTGGCTTGAACTGAGAGAGGCAGCTGGACGTTTGTGAGTGTGCTCGGCATCTAGGAGTGGCTTATATGGGATGTGGACCAAGAAAGGAGGAATTAGAAGAAAGGAAGAAAAGCATAAAGACAAAGTAGGAGCTGTATGCTTGGCTGAAAAGAGAAAAAAAACGCAAGGAACAGTCCAAAATGGTAAGTAAAAAAGGAAAATAATGCAAAGGGGTGGACAGCGTGGCATGGAGGGCAGCAGCTGTGCAAGTAAAGAGGAAATATAGTGCTTGGCTGTTGCGTTGGAGCTGGAAAATAAATGTTGGAGTTAAAGAAGAGAATAACGTGATAGGCAAGTGGTTGAGTGTTGAGTGAGCTGGGTAGCGTGAAGAAACAAAAAAAACAAAAAAACAAAACAGAAGAGAAAAGCTGGTGGTCTTGGCTCTGCTGTGGCGTGGTCTGCTTGGCTGATGGAATAAGAAGAAAACGTTGTAAGTGTGTTGGGAACCAGCTGGCTAAAGAAGAAGAAAACAAGCAAGTGGCTAGCTGGATATGCCGGTGTGGACCAAAGAGGTAGCAGAGGCATGGGGGAAAGCTAGACATATGAGGTGTGTGTGCTGTTGAGGGCTGCGTGAGTTAAATTGGAAGAGAGTTTGGGCTGGAGTGTGTGTGGTAGTATTTAGAGATAAATAAATTAAGCAAGGTGGCGTTTAGTAGAGAGTTAGGAGGAGCTGAAAAAAAAAAGAAATAATAAAAGAAAAGCTGGAGTTGGCTAGTGTGTGTTGTGTTTGCTGTGCTTGTGCGTGAGTGTGTTGTGTAAGTGAGTGTGCTGTGAGTTGTGGAGTGCATGAGTTGGCTAGGAGAAGAGGAAAACGTTGGTGCTGTGGTTTTGAAGAAGCTGTTGGCGTGAGTGCTGTGGAGAAGAGGGCTGCGTGATTTTTCTATGAGGGGTGCTAAAAAAATAACAAAGGAAGATGGTGCTGTGAGTGTAAAGTGTGTGCTTGTGGTGTGAGCAGGCAACGTTTGTAAAGTTGGAGCTGTGTGAGTGCTGGAAAAAAGAAACTAAACAGAAGATAACGTGTTAAAGGCTAGGCGTGAGTGTGTGAGAAGAAGTGAGGCTGCGACAAGTAGCTGTGTTGGTGGAGATTGGGCTGCTGTGGAGTGAAGAGAGGTGGCAGCTGGGTGAGACGTGAGTTTGGCTGGAGAGATTAAAACAAAAAGAAAAAAAACAACGTTGGGCAGCAGCTGAGTTGAAGTGCGTGGTGGGTACATGAATAGGAAGCTTGGACAATATTAAATTGTCACATCATCTACAGAAGGAAGCTATTTCAATTATGCGTAGGAGGGAAAAGCTTGTATAAGAAGGCGATCTAGTTTCATTTTTTACCGTCGTCCTCACCAAATCCAAAAATCATTATTCTCACATCCTATGGCTGACTGTCGGAGATCATTTTTTCACAGCTACTCAATGACTTTTTGTGGCTAAATTATCCTAATCCCTCGGTTCAATGGCAAAGGCAGGAGCTTGGAGCTTTTATAGGGGAGTTAAAACTGCAATTATTTTCTGTCCATTTAATTAATTAGCGATTCCTAAATTTTAGGATAACTA
>JANZLF010000002.1:2488743-2498979 GCA_026546835.1 Erythroxylum foetidum
GATGAGATTGGGATATGTCCCGATGAGATCGCGACATCGACATTGCTGAAAACCGTTTCCGGTGATTTTTCGCCGGCGGGGCCCGGTAGGCCGGTAGGACCGACCCCAGTTTGACTGGACCTCTTCAGCACATATATATATATATATATTAATTAATTAAAGAATTAATTATATATATATATTAAAGATGATTTTCGGTGGACCAAAATGGTGGAGAGGTTTTATTAACTTTGAAAAGTCAAAGTAATGATGGATTTAGCAAATTAAGGCATGTTTTATGCTTTATACGTGGACAAGGCTTCTACCAAGGCTTTCTATGTGTTTTAAGTTGTTAAATACATATAAGAAGGGTTGGGAAGAAGGCTTGCACGGTGATTGCAAGAGGAGAATCGAAAATTGCTTAAAGAGTTAAGCCTTTGGAAATTGTTTCCATCTTCCTCCTCTCATCCTCTCACAATTGCTTCTTCTTCTCCAAGGCTCCACCAAAGTTATCTCCACTTGCTCTCCAAGGCTAAGGTAAGAGCTAGCACTCTTTTCTTTAGTCTAGCTATTCCCGGGTCAAAAGAGTTTGTCCCGGTTAGGTTTTCCGACCTCTGCGTGGATACCGTTAGAGACGGTCTCCGTTGGTCGTTATGGTTTGATTGTTTGTAACTTCACATGGATCCTGGCTTCGGGAATGTCCCGGACTCAAAAAAAATTTTAATTCCGCACTGTGGGCATGTGATGTCCATCCCGGGATGTTCCTACAGTTTTGGGCAGTTTGATCGCGGTTTCCCACTACTCGGCATCAACGGCTTTCCCTTTCCCCTTGCCTCTTTTCTCCTTCTCTTTCCCGCCTTTACCGGACGGGCCGGACGGTACATCACCAAGCCGAATCAACCTCTTCCTCTTCAGAGGTGGCTCCACTTCCTCTTCCTCCCCCTCTTCCCAGCCCGCTCGGTCCACACTCATCGGCAAAATTGGTAAAGTCTCCGACACAGCGGGACGAACTTCAGTGGATGGAGGGGCCAGCAGCATGGTAGAACGGCCCGGCTCTGCGGCTGGAGTGACGCCTTCACTGGTTCCAGCCTTCAGCTGCTTCTTCCCTTTGACCCGCTTTTTGGATTTAGGAGGAGATGAGGACCCGGGAAAACTGCTTATCCTTGCCATGGCTGCACAGTAATAAACACAAGTCAGAAAGCAAAACTAATGGTCAAAACGCTGCAAGTAATGTAAACACGAGGGGTCAACCAGATGGGGCGGCCTCCTCTCCCAGCCCGCTAATTTGTGGCGGGGGGTCGATAAGAAGGGAATCGGCCGAGGCCCCCCCGGAGTATCCCTAGATGAGTCAAGCAAAGTTGTATCGGCCGAGCCCTTTTATCCGACCGATCACTTCCCACTCCTCTCTGCTGAGCGATATGGTCGATGTGTCATTCCACCGCTCGGCTAAGGGGTACCTCCACAGCTGAGACTCAGAGGAGGATCCAGGGGGCTTCACAAAGAAATACTTAGTTCGCCAAGCGGAGACCTTTGAGGCTGTGCCGGCCGGGCGATATCGGGCGTCTTTATACTGTAGTGAAGGGATCCCAACCCCAGAGCTCGGACTCTGGCTCATCCTCAAAAAATGACGCAAGACATTAACTGAGGGTGAATGGCCGAATTGATGGCACAGCAACGCCAGACCATTGATGAACCTCCAGCGATTTGGAGGAATCTGGCTCGACATTAATTGGAACTCGGCGTACACCTCGTGAATAATAGGGGCGTATGGAAGCCTTGTGCCACCAACCGAGAAAACACTATTAGAGATAGCGAAGTATCCACTCAAGTTGCTGTGGATTCGCTCATTCCCCAAAGCCAATCTAGGTCCCCAAGACATGGGGATATTATTCCTGACGATCGACCGTCTCAGCTCCGTCACGGTCATCGTACATACAGTTCTCGGCGGCGATTCCACAACCAACCCATCCTTCCTTTCTTTTGTTGATATTTCCTCAACGCCCCCCACCATACTCCTGGAGCTAGCCGTCGATATACTTACCACGAAGAGAACTTTTGAAAAAGAAACTTTAGAGGAAGAGACGAGGAAAAAGGATGTACCTATTTAGTGATTTGGGTGGGGAAACCAGACGACGGTTGAAAGAAATTTCCAGGAGCTGAGAGCAAGAAAGAGTAGATGAAGGCAGAGTGAAAGCAAGAACGAAAAAAGTGTGAAGAAAACCCACAGTATATCGATCCTGAACATTTATAGAAGATCGGTTGAACGGACACTTTAATCAAAGCGCGACACGTGGAGAAAATCCGAACAAGCTCGGAAACGCGGAAGAATCCGAGCCAAGGAGAATTAGGGTTATTTAAAATCCGGAGCGACGTGACAGTTGAAAGGACGTGCATGACAGCTACATAACGGTTACAAGGACGATACGCTTCGGATTCTAAAAAGGTGTCAGGGGGCACATGCCGTTGATAATGATTAAATAAAGTACCCCCACGCGCTCAACGTAGGCGATCATCTGAACTCTCTTGATACAAGTTGTCACGCAATAAGAAACGTTGATCGGTTGAGACACCTGACCGAGCGATCCCAAAGTGACCGATCGCGGGCTACATCTCAATGCCCAACCGACCGACCCCAATACGGACGATCACATACTAAATCTCAAAATCCGACCGATCGAGCCCATTACGAGCTGCCTCACGTACGAGCTATAAGACCTCTGCATACTCCTCCGACCCTTCTCTCCGCTCAGACTTGAGGAGTAGAGGGGCTTATGGTCGGGTCGGTCGTGCTAAGCCTAAACCCAGTCATAACGATTCATGGGCCGATCGATCTATTCTTCAAAGATCAGTCTTACGCCTATGCCAAGCCCAAGTCCAATCCACGATCTCCTTGGCCCATTTGTAGGTGAGAGTCTCTCATGCACACGTAAAGACCTAAACCTAGTTGCAACTCCATATATAAGGTATAATTCTCCCATAGCAGAGGTACGTACAATCATAACCCTAGTTTCTCTGCATACAGCGATCCAACCTTCACCAAAAGACTGACTTGAGCGTCGGAGGGGCTTATCAGGAGATAACCCCGACGTGCCTTCTTTGTCTTGCAGGAACCTTCAAGCCAGAATTCACGTGTTCAGCAGTCAGCTTCATGGATCCAAACGGCAACGTACAGTCCCGCCAGAATCCGGTAGAACCAATATATATTCAACAATATTCTTGAAAAACGATATTGTTTATGTGTTTTTAATGTATAACTATTCAGATGCGGCGTAACAGCAAAAACAATAGCAAAAAAGGAAGCAGGATATGCCTACAGAATTATAGATGGGGAAAACAAGGATGCGAGAAGTGGTTCCTTCTTGTTTAATTTCATTTTTTACCTTTGTGTGTGTGTGGTATATATAACAAGAAGGAACCTTGTTTTCCATCCAAGTGAGTATCTACTTATATTTATATAATGGATGTCATTTGTCGTTAATACGGTTTTTCTACCTTATAAGTATAATTATAATTTATTCATTATATCAAATTAATTAAATTAGAAAAGAAAGGCTTGTTTGGTTAACTGTTTGTCTGTTTCGTTTCCTAATCATCCTATTTTTTAAATGCACAGTACGTAGCGATTGCTTTGCTTTTGATCACAGCAGTATAATAAACCTAGTCTTTCCAATTCACGGTAGGATTTCCTAGTCTTTTTCTTATTTTCTAGGATTAGGGTTCGTCCTGACTAGTGAAGTGACCTATTCATAAAAACGAGGAAACTAGTTTCATTACATAACTCGTTTTACTCGTTTTACTCGGATCAAGGATGCTTTTGACTAGCAAACTTGTTTTCCGCGAGGAATTTTACGGCACGGGACCAACTGTGCCAAACAATATTTTCCACATAGGTCCACAAAAATCAATGAAATAGAGTTGGAACTTGGAAATATCTGTTCCCGAATTTTACACATTCTCTAGGTACATCTTTCGCAGACGCTTCGTTTGGTCTCATGCTCGTGCATAATGTTTTCCTCACCACTTTGCTGAGTCTTAAATTAATTGACCTTCTCACATCTCCTTGATTAATTTGTTCTTACACGAACAAGGTTCCTGGAATCTAATCATAATGTAGCTACAAAGTTTTGGTGGGTTAAACAAAGTTCAAATACAACAAGTAATTGTATGTCCTTGGCAACGACTTTTGGCTTGTGCCTGAATTGAAACAATAAAAAATAAGTCTTCCCTATCGCATGTTTAAAATCATATTCACGATGGCGCTAGTAAGACCGTGCCAATAAATCATTTCACTGATGGTAACAAAAGAGGCATCGTAATTGAAAAAATTGATTTAGTGATTATTTCGCAAACTTTTTGATTTGTTCACGATAAACACAAAAATTAAAAACACCAAAGATAAATAAAAATTAAGATTTGTTAATGCAATTCAGTACATCTTGCCTACGTCTGCAGTGTTCTTACCTAGTTTAATAACTTTCATAAAAGTTTAATAGATTTACACGAAGGCTTTTAAAGTTGACTCACTCAATCTTTGAAATTATCTCTCAATTTTACTTCTTATGAAAACTTTTTCCAATCTAATAATACTGACTGATTCATGTTAACCTCAACAAAACAATTTGTTAACTAAAAGATACTAAATAAGGAACTCAAGTATCTGAAAACTGTATAGAAAAATCAAAACACGTTTAAAGATTGAAATAGAGCAACTTCTTTATAAATTTTGCTCCTCAACAAGAGATATGAAAGTTGTTCATATAAAGTCGGTCCAACTATGAGTCACTCCATAAGGATAATAGTCTAGCATTAGCAATTCTCTCACAATCAAAATAAAGCAATGAATCTCTCACTCTAATAACACGTATTGTACCTTTTAATTGTCATCAATCAAGCAAGAAAGACACCATCAATGAACACGTAACAAATAGCCCACATCCGGATGTTAACGCCATCGTATAGCACAGTCATACTTTCAATAATAACTCATCAATCCACACAACCTCAAAGAGCCCAACAATCACGAGACTTGATCCTCTGGTCCAGATGCTCTGGCCCTATTCTGTGCCAAAAGATCTCAGCCATTCATTTAACTTCTGAAGGCCAACAATCACTGTCAATTGACACACTCAAGATACACACAATAAAGACCCAAATTTCACACACAAACCCTTCTTTCCTCTACTTAAATTCAGTACCCTTCACAATTATAAACATGATATGTCACAATTTTTCAAATGATAGGCTTTAATTTACCGTGAAATTCTTTTTTTTCTTTGCCTACGAGGTATTCTAAAAGAATCTTAATTATAGAAAGACACATTTAAGCCATACACTCCTAGACTAATTCTCGTTCGAGTCGGATAAATTCTTTGCAGGAAGCAAAATTTTAACTTTAAGTTTTAAACGGATGCATATATGAGAGCGGTTCGAACCTGTGACTTTACTTAAGCTAGAAGAACCCCTTGCTAACTCACTTAATGTGTAATTCTTTTACAACTATAAGTATAACAATTATAACTTTTTAAATCCAAGTCTAATTAATAAATAAAATGTCCAAACTAAATAAAAAGAAATATTATATATATAATAACAGTACCATTATCTTTGGTCCTCAATAAGTTAAAAGACTTGAAGCAGGTCAAAATTGAGCGAACACTGTATATTCAGACCTTTGAAAGTTCAAAGAATGTGGCAAGTACTTGCAACTCAATAAATACCCGGCCCTCGCATTCCTTTGGACATCACAAAAGACTCATCAATTTCGCGGTAGTGTAAATTTAAGCTTCTCTTTCAAAACTTAAAGCTCTTCAATCATTTCCTTCTCAATCACTCACATGGAAACTCCAAGATCACCCCTTCAACCTCCAACTTTCGGAGACCTAATCACCATTCTTAGCATGGACGGAGGCGGAGTAAGAGGAATTATTCCAGGAACTATCCTTGCTTTTTTAGAATCTGAGCTTCAGGTAGAGAATAAAGATCTTTTATGTAGTGCCACTAGACATAAAAAGGAATCACGAAAGAGTATTATGCATATATGCTTTTTAATCATCTTTTGCATGTTATAAAATGTTCTCTACAGGACGTGTATATAGTTTTCATGTTCCTGGTTTTGTGTTTGAGTTTAGAGAAACATGACTTATAAGTTTTATTTTTTTCCTTGGATGCACAAACTCTAACTATTCGTTTGGTTGCTGACATGCAGAAACTGGATGGTGAGCAAGCAAGACTTGCCGATTACTTCGATGTGATTTCGGGGACGAGCACCGGTGGCCTTGTGACTGCTATGTTAACAGCTCCAAATGAAGAAAACCGCCCTCTGTTTGCTGCTAAAGACATCAAAGAATTTTATATCGAGCACTGCCCCAAATTCTTTCCCCACCATAGGTTATTACCCACCATTTCCCTAAGGAAATAACATAAACTAGCTAGCATCCAGTTATCGTTTCCGTTAACTCTGTTTTTATTGCTTGTAACAGCGCTCCTGCGAGCCTCGTCAAGTCATTATCAGGACCAAAGTACGATGGCAAGTACTTGCACAAAATTGTTAAGGAGAAGTTGGGAGAGAAACAATTGCACCAAACATTGACAAACGTTGTCATTCCAACATTTGACATTAAGCGCCTCCAGCCTACAATTTTCTCCAGCTATCAGGTTCATAAGTGTCTGGTTTAGTTAGGTAACAGAGGTACAATCTTCGAGCTTCTATTATTTTAACGGTTCCTTGGTTGGCTTGATCAGGTGAAGAGTAATCCGAGCACAGATGCTCTTCTGTCAGATATATGCATTGCAACCTCAGCTGCCCCAACGTATCTCCCAGCTCATCATTTCGAAACTAAAGACTCTACAGGGAAAGTTAGGGAGTTTGATCTCATCGACGGTGGTGTGGTTGCTAACAATCCGGTAAAACCTTAATCTGCCTTCGAATCTTCATCCTTCATGACGAAATTTGGATTATAATTACACCCATGGATATTTTCAGACTCTAGTTGCTATGAACGAAGTAATGAAGGAGATCAACCGGGGCAGTCCTGGTTTCTTCCCTATAAAGCCAACAGACTATCGTCGATTCTTAGTCCTCTCGTTGGGAACTGGAACAGCAAAATCTGAGGAAAAGTATAGTGCCGATGAAGCGGCGAATTGGGGCTTATTGGGATGGCTGACGGCTGATGGTTCAACTCCTTTGGTGGATATATTTATGCAAGCCAGTAGTGACTTGGTTGATTTCCACATCGCTACGCTTTTCCGGGTTCTTCATTCTCAAGAGAATTACCTTCGAATTCAGGTATAACCCAAGTTCTCCCAATTAAGTTGACCCCATCCTAAAAGAGAACGCTAATAAAATGAAAACTTACGGCGTCAAATTGCAGGATGATACACTAACTGGGGATGTGTCATCAACGGATGTTTCCACAAAAGAAAACTTAGATAATCTGGTGAAAGCGGGAGATGCGTTGTTGAAGAAACCAGTGTCAAGGGTGAACCTAGATACTGGAATTTTTGAACCTTCTTACAATTCGACAAATGAACACGCTCTCATAAAGTATACATCTGAAACTCAAGCTAAATATCACGGTGACTACTAATCTGCATTACAGCAATTGATTTTTCCTGACCTTTTTGTCTGATCTGCTCAGGTTGGCTAAAATCCTGTCAAGGGAAAAGCATCTTCGTGAATCAAGATCGCCAAAAGGATGGCATGCTCCCAGGAGAAATGTACATGATGCTTAGACTAACTGTCTACCTCTGCTTCTGCATTAAATTTAAATAACTTTATGTTAACTGTAATTCGCCATGCAATAATTGTTTCTTCGGAGTCTTACTCAAGGAAGAGTAATTCTTTGATTTATAAGTAATTTGCTATGCAATAATTGTTTCTTCGGAGTCCTCCGAGTTTGACTACATTTGAAGTTCAATTAAATTCAAATAACGTAAATTAACTTTGATTTGAATTATTTAAAATAACGATTATTTTAACTAAGACACAAATCATTTAAACTTTAAAATTAAACGTTACATAAGTAATTACAAAGCCAAATATCATATCGATCTTTCAAATTTTAGACTAATTAAAGTCTAATTAATTCAAATTTAATATATTAATTTCAAAATACACATGTTTTTGTGTTTGCCTTTTTGCCATCCTACACCACTGACATTTGTTGGTAGCCTGTGTTTTAAAAATCGGACCAGATCAGCCGGTCCGACCGATCCGATCGATGACCGGTCGGTGGTCCGGTCCGGTTTATGTCTCAAAACTGGTCTTTAATTGACCTGGTGTGAACCGGTCAAAATCGATCAATTGATCGGTTTTTGACCGGTCAGACCGGTCCGGTTGGACCTGTTCTACAATTTTTTTTATTTTTTTATTTTTTATTTTTTTAATTTTTTAAATATTTTTAATATTATATATAATTAAATATAATTATTGTATAATTATTATGTCACATCGATTCGACCGGTAGTTGAACCGGTCGAACCGGTCAAACCGATAATCAGTAAGATCACCAATTTAATGACCGATCCGGATTTCAGAACATTGTTAGTCGCAGTCCAGTCTTTGAATGGTAGAAACGAGGAATATTTCTAGTGTCACGTTTTGCAAGTTGCAATAACGCCGACCCTCTGTCTTGTCTGAAAGCAATTCGTTTGACGAAGTATGGCAGCAGCAGCAGCTAGCGTAAACTCCACTTTTAAACTTAAGAGAACTCAACTCATTCCGTACCCATTAAACTTACTTTAACAAAACAAATTGAACAATTCTAGCTGTTTTTATCCAAAATTATAATTTTACAGATTAAGTAAACCCAAGTTTTCTTGTTACTTTTTTTTAAAAGGAAAGATGAACAGGTAACTAGATGATGTTTGCGATCGACACAGAATAATTTAGTGCTTGCTTTAAGTTTGAAGAAGTCTAAGTGAATAGATTAAAGAACAAGTTGATAAAATCACATATAAATAATTCAACTGATACGTCATACTATTGCAAATTATTTTTTAAAGAGTGTAAAAGTTTAAGAAATTATACATGAAAATACTTGAATTGATAAAATTAACATCTGATAAGTGAAGGCTTACAATATGCAGTGGAATTAAAAATGACAATTTTATACTTACCTATTGGGTTTAATAAGAACAAGGAAAAATAATGAATAATAAAATTTGTGAGCATTAATTAATACTGAATTTTGAAAATATAAAATTTTTATATACTTCACACCAAAAAATACGTCTTATTTTTAATATTTGATATGATTATAGTTAAATTTGAAGAACTCTTTTTTCATGATCCAAAAAAAACAATTTTCTAAACTTTTTCTTTTGTTAATTTTCTTGTACAAAGAGCAAAAAAAATGGAGGACTATATCTTGCTTATACTCTTTTTTCTTCATAAGTCTAATAATAACGCTACTTTTTCAAAACTTAAAAAAAAAACTATTCACAGACCTTACCAATCGTTATTTCGTTTTGGTTATATATAAAACAAAAACAATAACCACCAACGTTTACTATCTGATGCCTTTTGATTTTTTTTATAATAATAAATTATTATTATTATTTATAAAATAAACTATTTTATTTTATTCATTTATTTTGTATAAGAGAATTTTTACTATTAATTATATTTTTATGCTAGTAAAAATAATAATAATATATCATATAGATTATTTAATAAATTATTTCATAATAAATTAAATAATCATAAATAAGAAATATTACAATCGTAAGTGTGTGACTACAAGAAAAATGTAAATTAGCGACGGAAAATTAGCTACAGAAACATTTTCATAGGCAATTAGCGACGGAAATATGCTTTCCGTCGTTAACATTGAGTGAGTTAGCGACGGTACTAATATTCGTCGCTAAATTTGGAGGGAATTTGTCGCGGCAAAATTATCGATGGACATTAGCGACGGAACAATATTTCTGTCGGTAATAAATTACCGACGGAAAATATATCGTTGGAAATTAGCGACGGAAAGCATATTTCCGTCGCTCAAATTGAGTAATTTAACGACGGTACTAATACTCGTCGCTAAATTTGGAGGAAATTTGGGGCGGCAAAATTAGCAACGGAATTTAGCGACGGTATACGTTCCGTCGCTAAAAATGGAGGGAATTTTTGGCGGAATTAAAAATTTTGAATTTACCTACGGAAAATTCCGTAGGTAAATTCCGCTGGTAAATTAATTTAGCGACGGAAATTTTTATTCCGTCGGTAAAAAGGCGGGAATTATTGGCGGTATAAAATTTTTT
>JANZLF010000002.1:2518927-2536947 GCA_026546835.1 Erythroxylum foetidum
AAGTTGCAAAACTCGAGATTCTCCTTACTCCCGTCCTCAATTGGCTTGGGTCTAGTATCTCCAAGGTGAGTTATGCCGTTAATTCTCAAAATCGAGCATTTGTACCTACAAAGTAATAAACTTGAAATGTGAGTGAATTTGCTGAATAAACTTAAATTACAATCAAATAAAATAAGTCAAATTGAATCTAAATCATTCCCACGCATTTACAAAATTTGACTTATCAGGGCCCAAAGGCCAGACAAAAGCCCAAACGTAGAAAATCAGGGGAGAAAGTTCTAGGACCAATGTTCCCCAAGAACTGGAAAAGGACACAGTCCCACAAATCCAACTAAAACCCACCATTAAAAAAATATCAATAGCAATAGATTCCCATACGGAAATGGTATGTGATAGCCAGCTATTTGAAGACAAAGAACTGGCTAATGAAGAGAGACTCCAGTTAATGGACGAAGTTGAGGCCCAGGAGGAGATTGGGATAATCAGTAAGGATATTGAAATGCCCCACATAGACCCTCCAGATATAGCAGCCGGGGTGGGAAGCTCAGACACCATGCATCAACTGCCCTAGGACGAGGTGCAAGAAACATAGCCTTAGGGTGTTGACACCAAGGAAGTCCCCATTGAAGGTATAGCTTCTAATTAGTTTGATTTTCTCTATGTCGATCTTAATTTGGAATTGTCAAGGGGTAGGAGGGAAGAAACTCCAAGCAATACTTTGTAATTACACTAGGCATTTTAATCCTGGTATCCTCGTTTTGATGGAAACCCAAATTAGTGGTCCTAGGGCCAATAAAGTCATCAATGTTTTGGGATTACTCATTTAGAGTAGAGATAGAGGGTTTCTCTGGAGGGATATGGCTCTTATGGAAGGACGACTTCAATATCTCAATAGTAATCACACACCACCAGTTTATTCATACCACGATCAAGTATGCTACTTGCTCGTTTGATTTCACAGCAGTCTATGCAAGCTTGTAAGCCTCTTCCTAAACATACCTTTGGCCTATTTTAAGATGGGTAGGAAGCTCTACTCATAGACCCTAGCTCGTAGGAGGGGACTTCAATGCTAATTGCAGTCAACGGATAAACGAGGTGGAGCTAAGAATGCGTGAACAGTAAACCAAAAGTTTCAAGATTGGGTGCACGAAAGTAGCCAACATGATCTTGGTTTTATAGGCTCTAATTTTATGTGGCATCGAGGAATGGTTCAAGCAAGGCTGGAAAAAGTTTTCAACTCGACGACTTGGCTGTAAGCTTTTCCTCAAACAGAAAACCATCACTTACCCTTCCTTGGGTCAGACCATAGACCCATACTGGTCCATCTACAATGACAGGCTCCTAAATTAATTAGGTCCCCAGTGTTTAGATTTCAAAATGCCTAGCTCACTCATCCAGGGTTTGATGAAGTAATCGTAAAGCATTGGTTACCAACTGTGGCAACGATGAGTAAATCTTTGTCCCTCTTCTCCATTCAACTTATGAGCTTGAATAGCTTAGATTTTGGTAATATTTTCCAACAGAAAAAACATCTGTTAGTGTAGCTTCAAGGCATTTAGAAAGCAATGACAAGAGACAACTTGGACTCACTTTTAGACTTAGAGGAAAAAGTTAGTGGGGAACTGATGTAGGTTTTATGTGAGGAGGAAATCTATTGGCATAAAAAAACCCAATGTAACTGAATCTCGAAGGGTGATAGGAATACAAAATATTGCCATACCCTCACTCTCTCCAAAAGGAAGAAATTCAAGATAGAGCGACTCGCTGACTCTCATGGGACACATATTTCTGAACCGATACAATTGTGTAAGATAGCAAAGGATTACTTCATCAATTTGTATACCCAGGAAGAAGAGCCATTATACTGTTACCCAAGCTCAGGATCTTTCCCGCTGCTCTCGATAGATAGACTACACGCTTTAAATCAACCAATCCAAGCACCGAAATCAAGACAGCAGTTTTTGACATGAACCCAAAAAAAACCCCCTAGAGTAGATGGTTTAAATGCCCTATTTTTTCCGAAACATTGGGGGCAGGTCGGGCTGAAAGTGATAATGTACGTTAAGGAAGTATTCAGGCTAGAATGTTGGAAACAGGACTTAAATCAAACCACTCTAGTCCTGATACCCAAAGTTCCCTCCCCAAGGAATATCGTGCAATTTCAACCGATTAGCCTCTACAATGTACTGTACAAGATAATTTCCAAAGTTATTGTAAATCAATTGAAAAACCACATGGATTGGCTAGTGTAGGCGCCTCAAAGCAGTTTTATTCCTGGAAGACAAATAACTGATAATATTATCATTGCCCAGGAAGTCATACATTTGATGCGAAAGAATGAGGGGAAGACCAAGTTTTTGGCTATCAAGGTGGATTTAGAAAAGCTTCCAACCGGATTCGATGGGACTTTATTCAAAATTCTTTAAAATACATTGGGATTCTGGACTATCTAATCTCGATCATTATAAAGTGTGTGTCAACGGTGACTTTGCAAGTCGTATGGAAAAGCATAGTTACTGATCTCTTTAGCCCATCCCAAGGTATTAGACAAGAAAATTCGCTCTCGCCCTATAAAGATGAGGAGATCCGCTCTCACCGTACTTATTTGTACTATACATGGAGAGGCTAGGTCAACTTATCTTGAGGAATGTGGAACAAGGTGTATGGAGGCCGATAAAACTAAGCCCTATTGGGCCTCAATTATCTCATCTCTTTTTTGCAGATGACCTAGATCTTTTTGCGAAAGCTACAGTCTCTCAAACCCTAGTTATCGCAAGAATGCTAGAAGAGTTTTGTATGGCATCTGGCCAGAAAGTGAATATTGACAAAACTTGAATTTTCTTCCAAAGAACGTATCCCCAGCACTTGAGCGTAGGCTCAGTCAAGACCTGCGCATTTTTCGTACGAACAATCTGAGAAAATATTTAGGAGTCTCACTGTTACATGAGCGGACATTAAGGCAAACTTATCAATATATCCTAGATAAGGCACACAAGAAACTTGCAGGATGGCAGGCAAGGGTACTATCTCTAGTGGGAAGAGTTACACTAACCTAGTCTACGATATCGACACTACCCATTTATATGATGCAAACAGTTAGAATTATAAGGTAGCTATATGATGACTCGGAACAAATCATGCCAGATTTTGTTTGGTGTTCAACGAGTGAGCACGGAAAAATGCATATAGCAAATTGGAAAACAGTGTGTCAGCCCAAAAAAGCGGGGGGCCTAGGCATTAAACGAATTCACTCTTCTAATGATGCTTTATTATCTAAGTTAGGTTAGGCGGTGATTACACAACCTTAAGCTTTATGGGTCAAGATCTTAAGAGCTAAATATCGCATAGGCCCATATCATATACCTCCTACATTAGATAGGGTCGGGGCTTCGAGCATTTGGAGGGGAATCTCTGCAACTTGGCAAGTCATTCACCAAGGTATAAAATGGAAGCAAGGTAATGGAAAGAGAATCCTATTCTGTATGGATAATTGGTTACAGGACTGGGGAACTCTAATCTATGTGGTGACCTCCCCAATACCTGAAAACATACTCCACGCTTCTATTGCGGATTTCAAGAATGAGGATAACACATGGAAATGAAACTTGTTCCAACAATACATCCCCTCTGTCGTCTGTCTGGATATTGCGGAGGTCCCCACTATTGTAGATAGCACAACGGAAGATATTTTACGGTGGGGATAAATAGCGCATGGGACGTTTCACAGTAGAGTCAGCCTACGACTTAATCATAGGGAGTACCACCGAGGAGAATAATAGCCTGTAGGAATTAATTTGGAAATGGGTAGGGCCCTAACGAATTAGGGCATTCCTGTAGTTAATGACTAAAGGGAAACTGATGACCAATCAATAATGAGTGGCGTGTCACATCATTACGAATAGTAGATGTCACAACTGTGCCCAAGAAGAGTCCACTCTCTATGTGATTAGGGATTGTCCGAAAGTAAAAGCTTTCTAGGAAAATTTCCCCCCGGAGCTAGTTGATACGGATTTCTTCCTACAAGATGAGGGACTGTGGGTGAAATCCAACCTTACAAAGCACTTTCAAGTGCTGTAGTTGGACTAGGCTTCTATCTTTGGAGTAGCCTATTAGTTTTTATGGCATTAGCGCAATAAAATTGTTTTTGAATCTGACTTCGCTTAGCCCACAGAAGGTAACAAAGCTGTTATGGAGTACGTAGAATGGATATTACAGGCATGGGCAGCGGAAAGTTGTGTGTTGCCATCACAGGGATTACCCATGGGGAGTTTAGTTGGGTGGACAAAACCACCAGAAGACTAGGTCAAGTTAAACACTAATGGAGTAGTAAAACAAGGGACAAACTTTGCTACTGCTGAGGGTTACTTAAAGACTGGCAAGGTCAGTGGTGCGGTGGGTTCATTCAGCACGTTGGACAAGGCTCAGCGCTAACTGCAGAACTCTGGAAAGTTCAATCGGGACTTACTCTGGCTTGGATATTTGGTTATAGATGACTCATAATAGAAGCGGATTCCTTAGAAGTTATAAACATCTTGTCCTCATCCAATATAGTTTTATCTGATGAGAATTTTTTGGTGACAAGTACCCATGGATTAATCCAACAAGATTGGGAGGTGTATCTTCAGCACGTACATCGCGAAGGGAACTAGTGTGTAGACAATTTGGCCTCAATCGCAACCTTAACCAGTCCAGGACTACATATTCTCCAAGAACCTTTGAAGACAGTAATGGAGCTCATTTACCAAGACAAACAAGGAGCTTTGTACCGCAAAACATTGCGCTAGTTAGCTTGTTTTTTGGCTTTTAGTTTATTTTCCTTTGTAAAAAAAAGAACAACTGATGTTACACTGCTTCCCAAGTACGTGTTTATGTAGTATCTTAGTGATGGTATAAAGTTTTTCAGGTATGAGCTTATCAAGATAAATCAATTCAGGGGTTTATCATTGAGTATTGTCCAAATGTTCTCTAAGCAGGTATGCCATATTTAGATCAGCAGTTAGACTACCGCTATGATGCATTATATTTGGAGTGACTCGTGTTCTCATTCATCTCTCAATGTTTTTCAAAAAGATTTTGCACGGATTAGCCTTGCTAAAAGATGCTGGAATTATTCACTGTGATCTGAAGCCTGAAAACATTCTTCTATGCACAAGGTGAATGACTTTTTATCATGAATTTTGGACTTAAACTCAGCAACTGCTCTTGTTCTTCAATTTGAACTTCTTTTTATCTTCGAAAAATACAGTGTGAAGCCAGCTGAAGTTAAGATAATAGACTTTGGATCAGCATGCATGGAGGATCGTACTGTTTACTCCTACATTCAGGTTGCAAGGTTTATACATTATTTCTTTCTTTTCCATATCTTCCATATTAAGTTTACTAATTGCTAATTCCTTTCATTCTGCAGAGCCGTTACTACAGGTCTCCTGAAGTTCTTCTTGGTTATCAGTATCCTATCAACTTAGCCAGTGATCTACTCTTGCTTATTTATTCTTCTGTTTAAATTATAATTTGAAATTTATTTGCATCTCCTTGTAGCTAATTTCTATTGACTTCTTCAATGGATTTTTTTTTGAAAAATTTATTCAGTTGAAGTTGCTTTGATTGTTGTACCAAAATTATTTGGACATGTGTGAATATATTTTCCTTTCCTCAGCACATTTTAAATGGATGTGCTAAATGGAAAGTTTCATCAAATTCTGTTGTCTTCACTGAAAGTAATTGGATAAAATGATGCATAATTCTTTGGATGATTGTTTTGTTATGTTACACTGGTGATTGGATCTTTTGTGTTCACTAGAAATTGATTCCTTTAAGATGGATGAATTTATGTTATAATCGTAATTTAATTGTGGCTCATGATTAAATAATGCTTAACATGTATCTAATTTTGGTTTGTATATCTTTTGTGCCATTCTAATGACTAATCACATGAAAATCCCAAAGGGATGTGACTCGTGTACTAGAAGGAGAAGGCTTGACCATTTAGTTGTGGATTGAAATCCTTAATCTATCCAGATATACTACAGCCATTGACATGTGGTCCCTTGGATGCATAGTTGCAGAACTATTTCTAGGATTGCCGCTTTTCCCTGGAGCTTCAGAGTTTGATCTTTTGAGGAGAATGATTGAAATTCTTGGGTAAGTTACTTTTCATTGTAGAATGAAATTATGATTCAGTTTTTATTGTTTACTTTGAATTTGCTTACTTATGATTTTCTGGTGATGTATGACACGCTTTTTTGGAAATCTAAGCTCTGTTTTCTGGGATCTCTTGAGATAAAATAAAGAATCAAGAAAATGTCTGGAGATTTCAGTGTGTTTCTTTCAATTTTTGTTCTCATCTTTTTCTACGAGGAACCTGTAGAGTTGATGACTATTATGATTAAAAAAAATATATCTACAAAAGTTTTGGTGAGTCGCTGAAATCATTGGGTGCAGCGATTTTGTCTCTGTGCCACTGCTCCCTTGTGAATGCTATCTGCAAAATTTTTTTCTCAAGTTTATCTAATCTGCCCATCTCATGAACTGACAATTCTGTGGTAAGGTGATGTCATCTAAGATTTAGTTCTGGTGCTACTTTAGCCAAAGAAGGGCTGGCCTTTGTACTTATTCCAAGTAGCTAGATGTATGTGTTTCCATTGCTTTGAACAAACTTTTACGTGTTTTTCAATTTTTGTAGGGGACAACCTCCGGATTATGTACTTAAGGACGCAAAGAACACAAGCAAGTTCTTTAAGTGCATTCGTAGTGTCCATAACATAGACAATGGAGAAATTTGCTCTGGTGGTAGAAATGCTTACCAGGCATTATCAGTGGAAGAATATGAAGCTGTAAGTATAATAGATTGGGAAGTAAGAGAGGAATTTATAACTAACGAAGTAAGAGTTCTCTATGAATGTGCTTCCATATTTATCTTTCCCATACTACCGATGTTTGATGTCTACGTTATTTACATCCTTTTCTGTTTCTTTTGATGAATTTACTACTTGTTGGTGGTAATGGTTTTTTTTTAACATGTTCAGAGAGAGATGAAAAAGCCATCCATTGGGAAGGAATATTTCCATCATATGAACCTTGAGGCAATTGTTAAAAATTATCCCTACAGGAAGAATTTGCCGCCAGAAGATGTTATAAAAGGTTGTTTCGAATGTGCTGCATCTTTTTTCTGAACAGTAAGGTTCGAAACCTTTTTTTTATAAATTACTATCTGTTGCATTTCTTTTGTATGGCAGAAAGTCGAATACGATTAGCTTTGATAGATTTCTTGAGAGGACTTGTAGAGTTTGACCCGGCTAAGCGATGGTCCCCTTTTCAGGTAGTGAATTTTCACCTGTTTCCATCATTTTATCACAACTTTTACTTGATTCCTTAAGCAGTATGCGTAATTGTGCGTAAGAATAGTAATGGATCTTTCTCCTGCAGGCTTCAAAACACCCTTTTGTTACAGGTGAGCCTTTCACATGCCCTTACAAGCCTCCTTCAGAAACACCTCGCATGGTAAGTGGGTCACTATGCATACTTGTTGAACTTACTTTAGAAGCTTCAGTTTTGGTGTGATGGTCCAGCTTTTTAATCTAAATCTTGATGATTATGTATCCTCAATGCTTTTTCCAAAACCGTCCACAATAACAATCAAGGATTAGTCTTAAATTTTAAAAGTTTTCGGACTTGTCATTCTTTAGTGTTAGTGGTTGCTAACAGATTCAACAGCTTTGTCCGCAATACAGGAATTTCAGTAAATCTCACCTCTTTTTATTTGTTTGTGTTTTTTTCTACATTTTCCCCTCCAACTGTACTTGTCACCTTTACACAGTTGACTTGCTAGTCTAAATAATGTGCGGTTTAAAAGAATCAATTGGAGGGTTTCTGAAAATAGGTTTCTGTCTACATTATTTTTCCAGTTTTATGTTGATTTTTAATTGTTAATAGATAAGAAGATGTAATCAGTTGTGAAGAATGTTGGTCCTGGTATTCTTTTCCTTTCTCATCCCTAAATGAATGGGTCAGGGAGTAGCAGATGTATTTATTCTAGGATTTCACATTAAGAGGGTAGAAGAGGACATATCAAGATTTTAAAAATAAATTTATAAATGTTTTGATCTAAGCTTCATTTTAAGGTTCTAAAAACTAGTAATCTTTGTCATCTTTTAGTTTTCCTATGTAGACCTTTTATCTTCTTTAGAGGCATGTACAAATTCTCTGCAATTTGAGGATTATCTATCAAACTATGGTATTATTTTTTAAAATGATGCTGATGTCTCTGTTATTATACATGTTTTTATAGCCTGTTGCTCAAAATGCTAAGGTGGACCATCATCCAGGTGGAGGGCATTGGTTTGCTGCTGGTCTCTCTCCAAATGTGAGCTCACGGTTCTTCTGTTCTTGTCATATTTTGGTTTTGGAGTTTGTGTCACCTACCAACCTCCCCTTTCCCCTTCTGTACGTACATCTGTTCATAAACTATTATGTAGGTTGTAAACGTGTAATTGCTGTGGTTTTTTCTCTTTGATCATTGCATCTAATTGTCTCCATTAGTATATGCTATTTTGCTAATATGTAATCTCTGGGACATATTAGCTGCCATGTTTGTGAAAGGCTCATGCCAAAAAGGAAGAGGAAGACAAGAAAAAAACACTGACCATTTTCACATCATGCAGGTTCCAGGTAGGACTAGACCACACAACAGTCCGCACTTTCAGGTCTTTTCTTATGCACATGGAAATAGTTATGGGAGTGTAGGAAGTCATGGTAGCTATAACGATGGTATTGGTCACGGGAGCAGCTATGGAAGTTATGGTGATAGCAATCATATGTTTGCTTATTATTCACCTGTTGCTCCATCTGGAATGAACATGCATCCCCAAGCCAGTATGTCTATGCTTGGAACTAGTCCTGATGCAAGACGGAGATTTATGCATTATTCACATGGAAATGGGCTCGGTATCAGTCCATCAGCAGGAAATTTTGCAGCACTACCCCTTGGAACTAGTCCATCGCAATTCACTCCACCAAGTTCATATTCTCAAGTTTCGGCTGGTTCTCCTGGACATTATGGCCCAACTTCCCCAGCAAGAAATAGTTGTCACGGATCACCATTAGGAAAATTGGCAGCTGCTACCCAATTTAATAGGAGGAAAAGTTTGGGGTACCCTGGAAGTTGCCAAGTTCAAGAGGGTTCATCTTTGCATTGGCAAGGACAAATTAATGATGGCATGAGCTCTAGCCAAGGTGAGGGAAATCCGTCTGTAATTGGAACATCGACCTCTCACCAACATTCAAACTTTAGTTCTGGAAGCTGGATGCAGCAGCAAGGAGGTGATGGATCTATTCATAATATATCTGGGTCCTTTAAACCTTGTAATAGCATCCAATCAGGGCGAGGTTGTGACAAGTTTGAGGCTAGCCTATCAGTGCCAGACCCTGGAGACTGGGATCCCAATTACAGGTGAAGAGAAGAACTTTCATACTGACAAAAGCTTACTGGACATTATGTTTCTGTTGATTAAGGGATGCATTTATTTGATTTGAGCAAACCACTAATCCTTTGAAATTGAAATGGCTTTTTCTTTATCTTTGCTTAAATAGGGACTAGCTATGATTGTGCTGTTTGATCACAGTTCAGATAGCCTTTACAGTAATGTGAGAGAGGATAACTAGTTCATCGAATAGATTGGAAATTGATTAATAGTTTATGGGCATAATCTTGAAAAATTAGGAAGATGGATAAACGAAAGTAATAGTAAGTCCACTTTTAACTGAAGTGGTTATGCAAAACAATAGTTAATTGAAATTGGTGGACAACTAATGCAGTATTCAGATATATTTGTAATTAGATGTAGCAAAATCATAGAGTGTATTTTACGTTAATTTAACTTGTTTTTCCATGGGTTGGTATTCGTTTATTGATAGATTGAACTAAAATGTCAATTAATTTTCCATTTGAAGATACTGTGGAAAACAATCCCTGTTTGTTTCATTGGTGCCTAGCATTGATGAAAAGAAATTGTGGTTGCCTCTTCTTGTTCTACTTGATTTCAGTTAAATTTTGCCATATGGCTTTGCTATACCCAAACTTGCAATTTGGAATTTTTGGGAGTTAATGTGATTGTCTGAAGCAGCTTTGACTTGAGTAGGGAAGTTGCCTGCCTTATGAATCCTATAATCCAGGGTATTGGGGCTTCCTTGCATATGTAGAAAACTACTAATTGGTTGACAGATTACGACGAGTACTCTCATACGCTAAATCATATATTCTTGCTCTTATACAGACTAGAATTTATGTGCCTATTAAGGACCTGCACTTTCAATCTGTTTCCTTTTTAATCATTGTCATACTCATCAACGTATTTAACTTGTTTGGCATATCACGCACTGCATTGCAGCGATGAACTACTTCTGCAAGAGGAGGATGGTTCAGATGTTGGTTCCATGAGCACTGAGTTCAGCAAAAGCATGCATCTTAGTTCAGGAGATCCATCAGTTGGTCTTGGAAGGTCCAACCGTGTTTCAAACCCAGGCTCCAATTCATCCATCCAAAGGTATGGCTTGGAACATTCACAAGTAAATCATTTGGGATTCTCTGGAGTAGATCAAATACTTATCTATGATCTGCAAATGACTATGGCCGGATATTTTAAATCCAGTTTGAAAATTGCAGTGAGTGAACAAATTGTGGGGATTTTTCTTTATATTGGAAAGCAAAATTTCGGGTTTTAAATGGTGCATTTTTTCATGTTTAATAATAGAATTTTAGATTCGTTGGAGATGGAAGTTGTAAGAATCAGAGCTGATACTTGAAGCAGCCATTTCTTTCTTAATGGTATCTGCTAAAACCTTTCCACACGAACCATTTTTTTGGTGTATGTCAGACAAAATGGACCTATGCAAGGTTTTCCGCATGCGGAGATTGGCAGCCCTACCTCAGCTCATGATTTGCATGCTGGGTGCGGCCATGTAACCTCAAAGCCTTCTCATTTTATCCCTCACATCTCACAAAGTTCTCCGAGCCGATTAGGACAGCCACCTCTGAACAGGTTTAATCATGGAAGGTCTAGTGGTCGTGAATGGAATCATATAAAGGTTCAACACCCTCCTGCCAGCTTTGTTTCAGGGGAGCCGCATTCACCCAGAAAGACTTCATTAAACAACGGCATGCCATGGGGTACACACACACACACTAGATTTCAATTCAAAATTGCCAATTCTTTTGTATAATCAATATCATTAACTGGTACTTGGCATTCTGTGGTAGGGCGTAGAGGAAACTATCCCGTCACAACCATCCTACCGGCAGCATCGCGTGGAAGAAAAGATTATGGAAGAATTGCCTAGTTTTGGAATGAATGAGCTTATGATGTGTATTTTACTGCGAGGGTGTGCCTTGTGCTTCCAGAAAAAGAAAAAAAGAATTGTACTCAAATAGTTCACGTTCCTAGTGGGCTGATGCTAAGAAAATCATCATCCAGACTTGTCCATTCATTGTGGTTGCATAAGTTTAATATAATGATTTCTGTTTTTATTTGTCTGCTTGCACTAACCCATTATTGCTTTTTCACATTTTATGGAAGTGGTAGGGAAGGAACCTGTGCAGAAATATGTTTATCCCAATCAATCTCTTCCATTTTTAATGTGGTTGTATCAAACGTAACTTATTCGCCGCATAATGCGAGGGATGACATGTGAGATTGAGGGCCACCGGAATGCAATGACTCCGATGAACCTTTATATTCATACTTTGCGCTGCGGAGCAGATCACTTGTTCTCAAAATTCTGTGTTCCATTGGGAAGGTGATCTGAACCCTTTGCGCTGACACTCAGCTCAGTATATTAGAAATTTTAATAACAAACATTTTTATAATTATAAATGTTAGATTCATATGAACATATCATATTGCATAGGATCGAATACATATATGCGTGGAAAACAGAAACATACTTGATTTGATGATTCGTTGATTTCCACTGGTTAGAGAACCGAGTCTGCTCAATACAAGGTTTTTTCCTTCAACGCCAAAATACCCGAAGCATATTCACATTCTAAACCGTTGGCTTTATATATTGATCATCTGGGAATAACTACCGGTAGTAGTTATTCACACCAGATGACCATTGAACCCATTATAGGTATAACGCGGTCATCATTTTAATCGTCTATGCATGCAGCATGTTATGCTGCAACAAAGACTATCTTGTCATTGATTTATGGATTTGAGAAAAGAAAATTGTACTATTCCTACTTGTTTCAGTTTATATTTCAGCGTTACACCTAAACTCTGTTACTTAAGTCGCCGTAGAGCCAATCTTAATAGGAAAAAAATTTAATACTGGATATTAAATATTAAATATCAGAGCAGTACAGATTAGTTTCTATATGAAAAGTTGAAGCCATTTGCAAATTCAGAGTGGACTAATACTTACGAGAGAAAATCAAAACCTTAGTGTTACCTGCAAATAAAATAATAGTCGAAGATAACTATACAAATTAAGAGTTCAAAATTGTGCGATCTTAAATTTCTTATTTCTTATGTCAAATTTCTTGTTTCTCTGTACCTAAAATAAGGTGGAGAACAAAGATTTCCCTTGATTCCTACTGAACATAATAAACCATATATTCTAACTAATTAGAGAACTCAGGTACTTCGGGCAAACACAGATTTGATGAGATATGACTATTTGTCCAGAAATATCAGTTCCCTATCTTTTTTTCTTCTTTGCTTCTCTGAATCCATGTTACTTCGTTTTTTTAATTTAACATATGGGGTCGGCAATTACAGCATTAATTATCATCTCGTTACAATCCTATACGAGAACAATGTTAATTTTTTGACGGGGAGAGGATAACATCACATATAACAATATACTAGAAAAAAATATAGAGCCTATTATACCAACATTAACTGGGTTGAAAGATTAATAGATCTCCATAACTAGTACTCTCAAGATGTATATATACTGTAATGCTGATTATGTTAAAGCAAGAGGCACATGCAACATAACATGTAATTACTTTGTGTTATAAGTGCAGATAACCAACGGTCTGACCAATAGGAAAAATGGATTTACTCAACTTGGTCTTAGCGGTGCTTAATTTATTTCCATATGAAATTTTATGTTAAATTATGCAAAGAGTAGAAAACTTCCAGCTTCTTTACCTCGGACTATTGTGGTTATATGTATGTACACGGCAGGGTTGCTCAAATTGCCAAACATTTTAACTGAATTAGAGCCAATGAAAAGGACGCAAGTTATAGAGACACACTGTATAGTGTAATATATAACTCAGTGTAATAACAGACCGATCCTCTGTCTCTAAATTTATGTACCAATTCTATTCCCTTAAATCTAAGTCATTAATTTATATAAGACTCATATAAATAAATAGTTTGGATCTAACGAGACAAAGTTGATACACAATTTTGAGTACAGAGCATTTCATGCCGTGTAATAAAAGCCGAAGGCCCTGGTGACGAGTACTGTGGCCCACCTTGTGCGCTATAAAAGGCCCTCAAGACCCTTCAAATTTTGCACCACCAAAACACCGGCAATCGAATCAACAAAATGTCTCTCAAACACTTGACTTTAGTCTTCTTGTTCCTAACCGGGACAGTGATCCTCTCCACTTCCCTATCTTTTGCTGATCCTGATCAAAACCCTCCTATAGGCTACCCAATAAGGCCAGCACCAGAACACAGAGGAGAGAAAACTCTTCCTGAACACAGAGGAGAAAAACCACCTGCTGAACATGAAGGAGAGATACCAGCTACAGAACTCGAGGAAGGTCATGATCACCCATATGAGCCTCCACAGCCTCATGATCGTCACCTTTTGGCAGAGGACTTAGAACGTTTCCCCAGACTACCGCCACGTTTCTTCCCACCGCGTAGGCCTCCACATTACCGCCGACCGCATAAGCCTCCGCCTCACCTCCCACCGCATAAGCCTCCCCCTCACTTCCCACCTCATAAGCCTCCCCCTCACTTCCCACCGCATAAGCCTCCGCCTCACTTCCCACCGCATAAGCCTCCGACAGCTAACTGAGTCATCATCCCATATATGACTGGTTTAAATAAGCGCAATGATGCATACTTAAATAAGACCAATGATGCATGCATACTTAAATAAGAGCAATATCATGAGAGTGTTATGCTCTTCCGTACGTCGGAGCGTTATCTATGCTTGTGTTCGTAGACCTTGTACTTGGTTTGGCTAGTTATAGCTTATGAAAGTAGATGGATGTTCGTTATCTAGAGATGCTTCTGTTTCCGTTTGAGAATTTAAGTTTGAGCAGCCTTATGCAAATCCCAATTATTACGACGTAACTATAACAAGGCATAACTGTTAGCAGAGTCAAAAAATAACAATAATAAAATAAGTTAGTCATACCTTTTATTAAATAAAAATTATTTTATAAAAATAATATCAAATTATTTATGATATTAATAATTAGTATATTCATGAATCACTCCTGCCTGCTTACAATCTTTTGCCTTCTTTTGGTGCCAAAGTTGTGTTGCCAACCACACATTCTAGTTCTTATCTACGAAGTAGTCCCGGCACTTTCACTATCACGGTCATTCTCTTACAAGCTTTTTTCGTTGCCTTTCCCAGAATCGTATATCAAAACACACACTCGTTAGGGCCCACTTTCACTTACATTTTAGCATCGTTCATTCTTTTAATAGTTGGAGGCTATTAAATGTAATTTAATAATTGGACGGCATTGATTTGAAACTTAGATAAGATCGGTCGGTTTAATCGGTCCGTAAA
This sequence comes from Erythroxylum foetidum, assembly GCA_026546835.1. Taxonomy (NCBI): domain Eukaryota; kingdom Viridiplantae; phylum Streptophyta; class Magnoliopsida; order Malpighiales; family Erythroxylaceae; genus Erythroxylum; species Erythroxylum foetidum. The sequence continues at coordinate 2,533,697 of JANZLF010000002.1, forward strand.
AGCTGATCTTCAGTTGAACCAGTAAAATTCGATAAAAATCGGTTAATTGATCGGTCGAACCGGTGCGGTTCGATCACTGGTTCAATAATTTTTTATTTTTTAATATTTTTAATATTATTTGATATATTTTTCTATTTTTTAATATTACTAATATTATATATAATTAAATATAATTATTGCATAATTATGACGTTACACCGATTCGATCGGTGGTTGAACCGGTGGAATCGGTGACCAATAAAGCTTCCGATTTAATGTCCGGTATGAGTTTCAAAACCTTGTTGCACGGAAGGGAAAGAGACAATTTTGGGTTGATATAATCCCATATTATTACATAATACTTTCACCTTTCAAAGACTAAGGATAATTTTTAGTTTCAGATGCTTATAAATTTATTAGAAGCCTGTTACACACTAATTTTTTTATGACCATCTATATGAGTCTAAAGTGCTCCAAGTCAAAGTTTCTAACACGTGATGACTTATGAGTTTTTAATGAAAATTTAATGGTAAAATTTTTAAATTTTTTAATGTATTTTTAGCTTACTAAATATTTAAATATATTATAATTAATTTATAATTTGTTATTGATGTGGACATTATATTATCATTTTAAATCAAAAAATAATATTAAATGATATTGTGTTTATTTGTGTTTCTTCTTTTTATTTTTAGATTACTTATTATTTATAAAAAATATAATTAAACATTAATAAATAATATAATTTTTTTAACTATAATTTTCATTATACTTTGTCTCTGTTAGATTTATGTTCTTGTAGAGATTCACATAACTTTAGTAATAATATGACTAGAGTCAAATTTAAAGATTTGATAAGTTAGTGTATGAATAATTAATAATATAGTAATTAAAACTCTAAATAATATTTTTAATCATTAGAACAATTATGTAAAAGTTCACTATATAAAGATAAAATAGAAAATAGTAAAAGTATTGAAAATGGTATTTATGATTTTTAAGATCATGATTTAAAAAAAGTCGTTTTTAATTATGTTAATTTCTTGTATTTTAAAAATTAGTTTCTCTATAATTAAAATTTGCTCTTTATTTTTTTTAATATAGGATATTAAATTTTACTCTTTATTTTTTTTCTCTGTCACATATATAAAATCATTGATATATTCTTGTGATATATTGTAAAACTATTGATGTTCTGTTGTGCTGCATATTTCTTCCAATTTCGTATAAATTTTTTTGTTCCTTTTATTAGTTTAATTGTATTATAAGTATATATTGTCAATTTATTGAAAAAAAATTTCTTCGCCAATGGCCTATAAAATGTTAAGAAGGACTATACTAGGAAGACCCAAACATTGGGACAACATTTGAAAAAAAAAAAACGAGTATTTGTGATATTGTGATAATACTAAAATTAGATGAAAACTGAAAGATAGGCTCTTCCTCCCTTACTAAAAGATGAATAAAATTTGTCAAATCTTACCGTGTGATCCAAAAGTTCAAAGAGCTTTGAAGTCGTGAGTGTTACCCAAAGGGCCTAGTTTCCTTTATTCTTTGTTTTTTTTTTCTTTTCCTTTGCACCACTAAAAAAATTTCAAAATAAATCAAGAAACGAAAAAAAAAAAGAGATTTTAAGCGTTACTCCTGTAAATTGGAAAATCATACTAAACCGCACACTTTCATACCAAACACGTTTGAAAAATAAAATGATAAATCACCATTTCATTTCAGAATTTGTATTGTGGAAAAAAAAATGAAAATAAGCCTTAGTTATATATAAACTTAAAGTTGTAAAATGAGTTGTGGTGACACATCATAGTGATTACAATTATGGCAACAACTTACCATTGCAAGCCTCCTTTGTTTAATTATGGTAATACAATTGGAGTTCAGATCTCCTATCTAATATTATGATGTTTTATTGTGTCCAATGAATCTCAGCTATTTTTTTATATGAGTCTCATGTAAGTTTCGCATAGGTCCCGTGTAAATTTTGCAAAATAAATGACTGAGATTTTTAAGATTAAATAAAATAGGATAATATTAAACAGAAAATCTTGCTCTATTAATATTAGACAGAAAATCTTATTCTTACATAGTTTCTTTTATCTGAACCTGTCACTGCTAAACCACACCTTGAGTAGTGTTTTGCTTAGCTCCTAGTCCTAGTACGTAGACTAGTAGATGTTGAGAGCCTTGGAGACATTGTACCTAATTAGATCACGATGTTGATTTTTTGGGTTGTGAAACAGAGGCGCGGAGAAAATTGTTACAATTCTACTATATAATGCACACTTTTTCCACAGAATGCTTCACTTTTCGCCGAACCAATTTACTTGTCAAGAGGTTAAATGACCTTTTTTTCTATAGCAACTACGCATTACCTTTGGAATTTGGTGGAGAAAACCAATCATAGCTTGAAATGAAGTGGAAAAAAATAAAAGGAATGAATGATTGAATGATTCCTTTTATTTTTTTCCATTTCATTTCAAGCTATGATTGGCTTTAATGACTCGGAAATCAATTTGGTACATAATTTAGAAACAAAGAAGAAATTTGACAAGTCAGATCTTGAAGAAATTTGGCTAAAATTCAAATTTCCTCTGTCGGTCAGGCATATGTACAAAGTCGTTTAAGTCAATGATCACGTGGAATCGAGAAAAGAAAACCTAAGGTCAAGTTTGTTTTTGGTAATTAACGCAAGGTCAAGTTCTACTGCAGAAAACATTATCTTGTCATTGATTTTAGTTTAACTATTAAGCAAAAGGCCAAATGAATTCTATGCTTGCTAAGTTTTCTATTTGTCTTTATCTGCTTGAGTTTCTGCTTGATTTCTTGGTGATATTGATGTAATTATTAAGTGAGTTTCGGGTTGCATCTTCCTCAGTTGCTGTATTTCCTAGTTTATCATTGGTTTCTTTGAGGCTTGGCTGACGGAGTATTTAGCAGCAGTGTCTGTGAATTTTTTTGTATATATTTTGTTTATTTATTAAATTTTTCTCTGATTTACCAAAAAAAAAAGGCCAAATGGATTTGAGATAAGAGAATTGTACTATTCCTACTTTGTTTCAGTTTATATTTCAGTATTACACCTAAACGCTGTTACTTAAGTCCCGGCCCCATATAGCCAATCTTAGGTTCAGCTTTTGGAGACTCTAAAAGCACTTTTTTTCTACCGCAAAAGCTATTTTTAGGAAAAAAATGGGTGTTTGGCTGCAAACTTCAAAAGCACTTTTTAAGTAGAAATAACTTTTGAAAAAGCTAAAATACAG
>JANZLF010000002.1:2577215-2588506 GCA_026546835.1 Erythroxylum foetidum
GGTAGCAGGTAACTGCAAACCCATCCGTTGTAACTCCAGAGCCGCAACTGCGACTATATCAGTGTTAGTTGCTGCCGCCTGACTGATCTGTGTGCTTCTCGACGTGGTGCCCTGATGTCGGGCCCCACGGTGAACGCCAATTGGTTCAACCTGGTTCTGGCGAGGCTGCACGTTGCCGTTTGGATCCATAGAATCGACTGCTGAACACGAGAATTCCGGCTTGAAGGTTCCTGCAAAACAAAGAAGGCACATCGGGGGTTGTTTCCCGATAAGCCCCTCTGACGCTCAAGTCAGTCTTTTGTGTAGGTGAGATCGTCGTATGCAGAGAAAGCTAAGGTTATGATTACGTACCTTCATTATGGCAGAATTATACCTTATATTTGGAGCAGATGCTAGGTTTAAGTCTTTACGTATGCATGAGAAACTTCCACCTGTGAATGGGCCACGAATTCGTGGGCTGAGCCTGGGCCTGATATAGCCGACCCGATCGGTTATTATTATTATTGTATTAGACTGTGATGGCAGCTAGAGAAAATAAGTCTTAAATGGAACAAATTGGATATCTTACTGACAACTTGGCTCATAAGCCGTTAAGATTAAAAGACTAACATAGTTGTGATTGTAATTAAAACAATAACATTTTTTAGCCTCGGTAGAGTTGGACATAAAAATAGTGAACTGAAGATTCGAACTCAGCAAAAAGGGCTTAGTTCTAGCTCAATTGAGTTTCAAGAATTCAAGTCAAACTCAAATTACTTCTAAATTAACCCATTGTCATTTTTAGATATGATTAGATTCAAAATTAACAAGTTAGATTTTATTGTGTCGGGCTTAATTATTCGTATGCAATCAAAACTTCGATTACACATATTTGGCAGGGATTTTCTCCTTAAAACTTATTATTACTTGAAAAGTGTTCAAAATTAGTTACAATAAATTATAGACCGGAAAATCGTACTAGCAGGAGACAGTCCTCGTCCGAATAGCCTTTTTAAGCTCTAAAGTTTAATTTTGACCGTCAGATTCTAATCTCAGTCGCATATGATCAATTGATTATTTTCTTATCCAATCATATTCCACCTATGGGATTGCAGCTGGCACCCCCCACAGTCACTCTATCACTACTTCAAAATGAGTGGGAATCCAACGGTCGACTGCCTAAAGACTAATGCCCTTAATTCAATTTACTTGGGGCTCGTCACATTGCATAGCAAAATCTAGTGTGAGTTCGCAGAAATGGTGGCGAAGCTATCACCATACGAGGAAAGGCGGCTAAAGAGAGTGGAGGAGAACAAGAAACGCGTGGAAGCTCTCAGTCTGTGTAAGCTTTCTCTGGCTCTTCGGAACTCCTCACCCAAAACTTCTTCGGTAGGTTTTACTGGCTAAACCGCTTGTATGCGTCTCTTGGTTTTCGAGTTCAATACAATGCCAAGCCTCATGAGTTATGACCTCTTTGCTGCTGAATCGTCAGATTAAACACGTCAAACCTCGAACCGTCGAGAAACAAGTGGTCGTGGTTAGGAGGTCGAGTCGCGTCGCGAACCAGCCTGCTCCTGTTTACAAAGAAGTATTACTTCTTCTTCTCTCTGTGCCTCTTAAATGTACAACATTGTTGTGCTCATGTAAGATTTCTTGACAGGTTGTTATTGAGCGTGTAGAGATACCCAGAAGGTATATTGGTTGGGATATTATATTATGGGTTGCGTTTGATTGTTTTAAGTAGCTTTCTGGGGTCTTTCGTTTTGATTTAGGTATCTTTTTGTGTTTAGGATCTCTAAGCGAAGAGATCTGTCAAACCGAGTCTATGCTTCCGATGAAGCCAGGGCAGAGGCTACAGAGAAAGCAGAGAAGCTACAATCTGGTTTGGAACCCGAGTATCCATCTTTTGTCAAGTCCATGCTTCAATCCCATGTTAGCGGCGGATTTTGGCTGGTGCGATAAGTTTTATCTTCTCTAAATTTGTGTGCAGGAAGGTTTTCCCTTTTTTCGTTGGTATCGAATCACTGAACTGCCAAGCGCTGACATTTCTTAAATAGTGTAGCTAATTCCTTAGCATGAATGAAATATTGAACTCTGTTCAAGAAATGTCTTCTAATTTCAATGAGAATAATTTGAAACAGGGCCTTCCTGTGCACTTCTGCAAGGGAAACCTTCCCAAACATGACGATGTCATGACTCTGATAGACGAAGATGATGATGAATACCCGACCATTTACTTAGCCAGAAAAACAGGACTTAGCGGTGGATGGAAAGGTTTTGCCGTTGCCCATGAATTGGCAGATGGAGATGCTTTGGTCTTCCAATTGGTCAGGCCAACATCATTCAAGGTGGGTATTTAAGACATTCGGTTGAACTTTCTGCTTCTCGTGATTCATCTTGTTCGTAACATAGTTTATTCCGGTTCTCGCTTTTACCTTTCTCCAGGTCTACATCATAAGGGCCAATGGTTCTGAACATGGCAACCATCATTGACTCTGACAAAATTGATCAATTGGGCCAGTGTCATCCTCCTAGGTAAGTAGTGTTTTGAGACAATACACGACTAAAATGGGTTCAATGCTTCTTCTCTGCCTGATTCTGTTCATCAACATATAGCATATGTTGGCCAAGAAGAACTTCAGGTTTATGCTTGCTTTTAAATTATAGCACAAGTACTTACAGTAATCCACACTTCAACATGAAATTCACACATATTGGATTCCTCGACTGAGAGATGTCCAAATTGTTTCACACCCCCATTAATTGTGGCTCGTGGTCCACATCCACATCCACATCCGTTGTGAGACTGCCGGGTCAATCCGGCACCTCTTTGTCACAATTATTTATTCGGCCCCCTATATCATTTAGCTATACTACAAGTAAACTCAAAAAGGACTTTCACAGCTTTTGACCCGTTCCTCAATTATCTTAATTGCTTTTCGTGCTGAATGTTTACAGTGCCAAAGATCTGCTTGCGTTTGGTATCAGGTTTTGTCAGCCTTCAGAGAAAAGGAAAGTGGGTGGATTTTGCCGAAATGATTAGACTTACTTATGGGATGACCATTTCTTTGTATATTTACAATGATTCAACCTGGCCCAATTGTAATATCAGTAGTTGCAACTGCTTTATATTAATCAGTAAGCTATCTGTTTAACCCCACTTGAAAATTATATGGAGTGAGAATTGAGAAATGGTAAAAGTCATAAAGACAGGCCGGGTCCTTGTCAATGCCTATCTTGCATGAAAAGGTCAATGTTTGTCCAGCTTGCATCGCTTGGAATCCAATGACCAGAACATGTCTTTAAGCTCATTTTCAAGCCAGTCCCAGCCAAAAATCAGGGAACGTGCTTTGGAGCCCGCTTGTCAACAACAAATCCCCTAGGCCCTAAGAAAGTAAAAAACGAATTCCTAACGTAATTTCAGGGTCATTATTTTGTTTTATAAGCGCGGTGTCTTATTAAGTTAGTATTGTCATCATTAGTCTTCACTTCACGCGGTTATCCATTTACCCGACAGTTGTGATTCCTCACGCGCCTTTTCCTATCAATCAACATCATTTAACGTAACCTATTATATTTACTATTTAAAAATTGTTCCTAATAATGTAAAAAGGATTTAATAAAAGCAACAACTATTCTAAGGTCTTTTAATTTTGAATTAAAATTTAAATATAATTAAAAATTTTAAAAGTTAAGAATTTAAATATAATTAAAAATTATTTTTATTCACAAGAAATTTAAACTCTCAATGCAAGAAATAAAAATTAATTTATTATAATATATAAAAATTGATCAATTAATTGATTTAAAATTTTTACGATTAAATTTTTTAGCTTGACTTTTTTAATTATTAATTATAAATAAAAATAAAATATATCATTATTATTAAATTTTCTTTTAACTAATTTTATTTTTAACGTACATGATTGGGTATAATTAACGCCGAGAATTTCGGGGTGTTTGCCAAGTAGATGTCAAAGGTTTAAAGTGGAAAGTGACTCATTAAACTATGGAAAATGGTGTCCAGATCATAGCAAAGACCATCTTTTTCGCAAATCAATAATAATAAATATTATATATATATATATATTCATTAAATAAATGTTTTTGTTGGTCCAATCAGTCAATTTTAAAATTATTAAAATAATTTAAAGTAAAATTTTAAAAATAACTTATTTATAATTTTTTAATTGATAAAAATACTGTGTACAAATTTTATAATTAAATCTTAAACATTTTAGATTTAATTTTTATTCTAATTTTAAAAATATTTTGAAAAACAAATGTTCAATTTAATAATGGCAAACAAAATTGTATTTTCTTTGTCTATTTATTGACTGAGTCCATCCGATTCTCAACCGGCGTTGTGATTGTTTGAAATCGGAGACGACGGCGTTTTTGGTCCTCCCAAATGGGTTTTATATCCTAAAACGGTCAAATTAGAGCCGCCAAAACGTTACTGCGATGCATTTTTGCCACGTCAACGTATAAAAATAACTAACCAAGAGATTAAATAAAAGAAACAGAAAGAAGAGGCATTGGATGGAGTGGGAGAAAAGAGCTCGCTCCATTTTGCGCCTCTTCTTCTTCTTCTTCTTCTTCGTAGTACTTATTAATTGATTGATTGATATTATATTAATTTATTTATAGTTATCGAAATTTGCTTTTAACCTCTCTCTCTCTCTCTACAATGGAATTTTCCCAGCTCGCCGGGATCCGAGTTTCTCGATCGCAGCAACGACCAGTTGTTTCTCTTCGCGCGTAAAATCTCTCGTCGGCTTCCTACAAGTTCCCTCACCTCCACCATAATCTCGCTTTCCTTCCGTACTTTTATTCATTCTGTTTCCTTTATTTTCTTTACGTTCTCCAAATTGTTTTTGTGATCTGTCATTTCTTGGAAGTTTCAACGGTTTTGTTTGTGAGATGTTTTCCACATTGATCTCGGAATCTGATTTTGTTTCCTTATGTGCCGTTACTCATTTTCCGGTTTTCCCTTGCGCTAAGTCATCTCTCTCTCTTAAATGTTAGATCGTCGGAATTTGTTTTAGTGTTGGTTCTCATTTTATACATATTGTATTTAATGTAGTTGCTTTACGTGGGGATCTCCGTGATTCTGTTCTTGTTACGGTCGAATAGGATTTCGAGCATTTTTTGGTAATTCATTCCCGTTAATTTCGTTCTCATGTGAAATATCTCATGTGTAATTTATTTAATTATGTTATAGATTGGCTATTTGTTTCTGATTATATGAAGAATTGAAGGTGGTTGTGTGAATCGTCTGAGGAAGGAGCAGTGAGTAGGTGGTGAAATTTTTTAAGACGTGATCAGTGATGTCTACAAGGGACCATCAAACTGTGCCGCTTGCAGTGCTGTTAAAGCGAGAGTTGGCAAATGAGAAAGTAGAGAAGCCAGAGATTTTACACGGTCAGGCCAACCAGAGCAAGAAAGGAGAGGACTTCACACTTGTTAAAACCGAATGCCAAAGGGTTGCTGGTGATGGGGTCACCACTTATTCTGTTTTTGGGGTAAATCTCGTTCTCTGATTGGCTTATCATGGAATTGCAAATTATCTTGTTAGCGATCAGATTCAATGAGTTAGTCGAAACATTCTTTAATGTTGTGGGCAACTAATGTTAGATATCTGATCGATTCATATTTACAACCCATTTCCGGTCAACTAGTCAAGTTTCTTAGAAGTTGGAGATAAATTTCTTCTTCTATTGAATAATTCATCAATCTGTATGCTTTTTTCCTCAAGTCTGATGGCTGGTAATGTTTTTCAGTTGTTTGATGGACATAATGGATCCGCAGCTGCAATATACACTAAAGAGAACCTCTTAAATAATGTGACAGCTGCCATTCCTCCTGACCTAAACAGAGATGAGTGGTTGGCAGCACTTCCAAGGGCGTTGGTTGCTGGGTTTGTCAAAACAGATAAAGACTTTCAATCAAAAGGTTAAAGCCTTTTTCAGGCAATTGCATATGACTTTTTTTAGATAAAGTCATCCTCATTTTAATTCGTTTGCCTGTAAACAAGGAGATAAAACTTTGCCATTAAATTTCACATTCCCATTTGTAAATTGATGATTATAAATGCTCTTTCAATTCACTAAATATACTCTTTTTTCTCCCTTCCAGCGCAACTATCAGGAACAACTGTGACCTTTGTGATAATAGAAGGATGGGTGGTAACAGTTGCATCTGTTGGTGATTCCCGCTGCATTCTTGAATCTGCTGAAGGTGATATATATTACTTGTCAGCAGATCACAGACTTGACTGCAATGAAGAGGAGTAAGTCAAATATGATACGTTTCTGAGTCATTATCAATGGTATTCACAATTAACTTTTCAACTTTTCATCAAGGTTTTGTCTTTTGTGCTGTATTTAGGGAGGCGCGTGTTACTTCCAGTGGAGGGGAGGTTGCACGGCTATACACTGGTGGTGGGGCAGAGGTATTGTCACTTTTTTTTCACAATCATTCTCATTCTCTAAAAGGTTTTGTGTGCTACTTGCAAAAAGATTCTTTCTTAGGCTCATGGCATGATATTCTACCAGAACACAAGTATAATTCAAGTATACAACCTTTTATTATCCGTAGTGAGACTTCTTGCAATAGTTCTGAATTGTTTCAAATAACAAAGAAAAAAGAATTCTACATAATTCTTAATTGATGTTTTCAAACTGTCATATAATAATACAATGAATTTTTCTTGAACCGACTATATCAACCTGCCATATGAAGATACTGTTTCGTTCTACTTATACTGTTAAATAATCTTATTCTATCAAGCTAATGATGCATTTCTAATTATTGTTAATTATTTTTTAGGTTGGTCCTAAGAGGTTTTGGCCTGGTGGATTGTGTATTTCACGATCTATTGGAGATGTTGATGTTGGAGAAATTATTGTTCCTGTTCCTTATGTGAAGCAAATTAAGGTTGGTTTTTGGAGATGTTGCATATACAGTTTGCATTACATTCGTGTCTGCTAAGTGCTAAGGTTATCTAAGTCATGGTTGATGATTTGGACTTATTCCCCTTACTCTCATGAATGTATGCTTATATGCAGTTGTCAACTGCGGGTGGTAGGCTTGTCATTGCAAGCGATGGTGTTTGGGATTCCATATCTGCAGAGATGGCACTTGATTGTTGTCGTGGGATTCCAGCAGAAGCTGCAGCCACACAAATTGTAAAAGTATGATAGTTATAGCACTCTGATCTATTTTTGTTAATACTTGAGACTTTTCAGTTGTTCTGAACCCGTAATTTTCATGTGGCTCCTCAACTTTTTGTAGATGAGAGGATGTAACAACGACATATTATATGCTCATATTTATGTTCTTAAACATCCTCATTGTACCTACGTTACATTTTGCAGGAAGCCGTACAGCTGAAGGGGCTTAGAGACGATACAACCTGCATTGTAGTTGATATGCTACCACAAGAGAAGCCACCTGCTTCTTTGCCACCACCAAAGAAGCATGTTAAAGGAGTGTTAAAGTCCATGTTTCGCAAGAAAGCTTCTGAATCATCTTCTCAAAGTGAGAAAGAGTATGCCAAACCAGATGTTGTGGAAGAATTATTTGAAGAAGGATCTGCTATACTTTCAGAAAGGTTTATGCTGTGATGATGTTCACTGTTGGCCTTTTTCTTCCTTCAGTTGCTAGATTGAACTTTGTGTGGCAAAAGAGTACTTCGTTTGCATCTTGCTAGTTTCTTTTTTCTCTGCGTCCTGGTTTATGCTATATATTAGGATCAGATATCTGTCTACAACTAACTTTTATTGTATTAACACGAAGTATGTTTTGTTGGACGCAGGTTGGATACTAAATACCCACTATGCAACATGTTTAAGTTGTTCATGTGTGCAGTCTGTCAAGTAGAGATAAAACCTGAAGAAGGAATTTCAATACATGCGGGTTCATCTAATTCGAGAAAATTGCGTCCCTGGGATGGCCCTTTCCTTTGCTTAAGTTGCCAAGAGAAAAGAGAAGCCATGGAAGGCAAAAGATCATCAGGAGGTACATTATTCTTTTTCTTTTTTTCTGCATTAAGGCTTACAAAGTTGCCTTTCTTGAATGATTGATCCTTTAGTTGATTCTTGTTCTATTTTAACAGATAAGCATAGCAGTGAAAGTGAATAGCATCAGGGACTGATATTCCTTGGAAAGCCCAGCTTAGATGGAAAGATGGAACTTCCTTACATACAGTTTTACTTCCTTGATTGTTCAAGAGGGAATTGCACATGACGATCCATTTGTGTCTATTCTCATAGCTTGCATATTAGGTGTTCCCTTGCTCTAAGTGTGAAGATCCGAATTAAAGCTACTAGCATTGTAGAATCAGTTTCTGACTTGAAGGCTAATAGCCAGTTGTGCTTGTTTCCCGTAAAGATTTGGTGGACTTGGATAAGCTCCCAATGCTGATCAAAACACCAGGAGTTGGCAACTTTTTCAGATTGTATCGTCCCTCCATGTTCACAGAGCTAACATCAAATGCCTCGGTGAATTCATTTGTGATGTCTATAAAGATTTGTTTTTTCCTTTTATATTACAGTTCGTGGTTAATTAGGGGAAACCCGAGTAATCATCCTTCTGAGTGAATTTGTTTATGTAAAAAACCGAACCTTTGTCGAATAGGTCTATCAAACATTTCATTTCATAACATTATCCATATTCTTTGTTAATCATTCTGTCTCTTCAGACCGGCTTGTTAAGATAATTCTTCTCTTTATTTCCAAATTTCATTTTGTGACTGGATCATGAAGACTCCATCCAGAGAGTGGCATTTGTTCTCACCAAAGCGTTAAGTTGTTATTCGTTTTTGCTTGCGATACGTCCTGTCATATGGGCCAGATGTTCCTAATTATCGGGAACATCCATTGCGAGACAATGTGTACATTGCCTGGCTTCACACTGTAGTCAAACAACATGGGAACTTGCTATTTACTTAATAGAGACTTGTGTTGTATGCTTCTCTTTGTTTTGTGTAACCCTTCTTTTGTCAATTAATCGCTACCATACCATGCGCTATCTCCACCACTTTTATGGATTGGAACATCTCAACCATGTTTCCTCTTATTCAATGCACCTGAAAGAAGATAAAATCTTTGGACAATTTATTCTTTTTCTGTAAGTAATATTATCTGTCTGAGAGAATGTTTTCTTTTAGACTTCTAAACCTTTTCAAACTCTGCATTTTAAGGAAGATATTATCGTTATTATTGTCAGTGTAACCGTGTTATAGTTCTTGAAGTGAAGAACAGACATGCAATTCTGGCGTTTGGAGTGTTGTGGACCCTTGGGATTCTGCAGGTCCAAAAGGTTGTAATGATGATAAACATTAGACCCTCTAAGCTTTTTGAGATAATAATAAAGTTATCACGTGTGACGTGGTGGGGTTTTGGCTTGTGTTACGGTTGTTTTCTAGTTGGCCTTCTTTTTCGGTATCCTAAGACTGGCAATGTGCCAATGTCTGCGTTGAGAATATAAAAGCAGTGGACAGAGGCAAAAGCAGAAAAAGGGAAAGTATTTGTACTAAAAAGATATTTGTTTTTTTGTTTTTTGGATCAATGGTAAAACTTAGAATTGAATTACAGCAGGATTATGGAGTGGCGGTGTTGTGAAGAAGATGATAGACTCCATCCAAGATTAAAATAATGGCTCCATGATTGAGATGTTGACCTTTTGACACAAACGAACAAAACTCCCCGTAATGGGAAATGGACCGCTTTGTACACACGTGTGCATGTATGTGTGGGGCATTCATCGACTTTACCCAACGCCCGGTGAATCTGAAACCCATTTGGTCCTCTTTCTTTATTCTTCAAACTACCTAAGCTTTATTATCTGAAAAAGAAAAACCTATACGAATTTTCCCTTTAGAAGTTTTTATTCAATTAAGTTAATTTTTGACTGTTTTAATATACGAGTTACAAATCTAATTTATATTATATTATGATCGGATAATTTAAACTTATCAAAATTAATACAATTTTAAAAATAATTATTTAAATATATAATTTTTACCTTAATGGTTTATAAAAAAATTAAACAAGTCCCTTTTATTATTCGTTCCTATAATCATTTTAAAGATTCAGTCAGTACTATTTTTATAATATTAAAGTGTAATGAGTAAATTTTAATAACATGAAAATGTAAAATAACGGAAAAGTATTTATTTAGATTTTTATAAAATATTAAATTGCAAATCACGTATTCAATCTCATCTATATAAATTAGGAACAATTGCATCATAATTGGTGGGGTTGGGGATTTTTCTATGTGAAAACACAACTTTTGTTTTCAACCAAGTCTTGTCACTGCAAAATTAGTCAAGTTGTTACAAAGTCCTTTTTTTTCTTCTTCTTCCTGAAATTCAAATATAATATTATAAGTTTAATTTTCCTATAATTAATTTTCCCATAAATGGAATGTTTTTCATCTAAACATTTTATAAGGATACGTTCAATCTTATAAATTAATGATTAGTAACCCACGCCCGTTTATTATTATGAACGTTTCTAAACTTGATAACACCTCTTAATAAGTAGGATTAAGTCAAAATGACAAGAAAAAAAAAATGAAGAACTTAGTTATATCCATTCTGCTCTTAGTGTTCCTGTTCGGCTTCTCCGGTAGGAAATTGCTTTCTTATCTTCTCTTCTTCTTCTTCTTCTCTTCTTCTTCTTCTTTTTTTTTTTGCTCCCTCAAATCATTCTGTTTTGTTTAAACTCTGGAAAACAGATATTATCAAGACAACAAGCGGTCAAAACTGCGGTTCTCGGGTGTATCACATGCCGCACTGCACCGAACCTGAATGTGCTAAACTGTGCAAAGCGTATTGTGGTTCGAAAAGAGTGAGCCTTTGCGTAGCTGCAAGTTCGTGCTGGTGCAATGGTAAGAATGTTTTTCTTGTATTACGAGAGTTTGGATTAGGTGTGACGACGACGATAATAATTATGAGAGTAAACCGTGATTTACTCTCTCATAATTTTGACGGGTCGAAGTGTGAAGACGTTTAGAGTGGACGATTTCACCTTTTAAATGCAAAAGAATGTTTTTCTTTTGTTACGAAAGTTTGAATCAGGTGTGATGATGACAAATTTTGATTGTGAAAATGCAGGTCCAAAGACAGCTGTTGCTCCAAAACAGTGGCAGCAATTAGGAAATGATGTGAAGGTATTGTTGGTTTATGCCCTTGCAGTCAATTATGGTTGTATTTTTAAATTGTATAAATTTGTTTTATTCAATAAAAGGCATTCTTTATCTTTGTGCATTTTAATTATTTAATTACTAATCATAAAGATAAA
>JANZLF010000002.1:2588606-2604736 GCA_026546835.1 Erythroxylum foetidum
TGTAACTTTGTCAATTTCTTGTTTTATGTTTCGAATCTAAATCTGTTAAAGTTGATTCTGTGGAAAATTTTTAAATTTATTCCGCTGCGCTTAGATCTGATCTTGCGTATATTTTCCAACAGGTATAACAATTTGGAAGCAGGGGTGATTCTCATTCCATTGGGAATTTGTATTTGAACCCAACTATTTATGAAATTTTATTTCAATAAAATATTAATTCCATTAATTTCCGAAGGCTACGGCCCCTTACATGTTTCATGAATCATGATTGCGTCAATTTTCAAGGGATATCATAACATCAACCAATAAATTTTATATTATAAGTACCAGTAATTTTCATCAAAAAATGTAACTTTCTATTAATAAATAAATATGTAAAACACAATTATATATAGTTTTTGGAATTTGACATTTTCCATTATAATCTTCATGTTTTAAAAATGATTTTGCACTGAAAATTTACAATGATCCTTTCCTTGGATTCTAACAGGACATAGCAACATCCTTAAAACAACGGTTGATCTCCAAGTCTATTACTAGACATTATCTTTATTAACATAGTAACTAGAGTAAGTATGGCTGGAATGGAATTGTATATTGGAAAGATTCCTCTTGAAAATTGAAATGGGGTGCATATTTTCTCGAGAAAGTGTTGGCTTCGGCAATTCAAATCTAAAGTTTTCCAGGAAAGTTTGGATCTTTGCGATTCCCATTCCCAAAATCTGCACTGCGGTAGCTGTTAGATTTGATAAGGACCCACCAACCTTCAGACAATGCTAAACCTATCGTCTCACTCTCATCCTAAGAGTTGCTAAGATCACCACTCACCACACCTCTTTTTTTTTTTTTTTTTGGTACGTGAAGAATAATGCAAGAAAGATAAAATGAGTTATGGGGTTGCAGTTTTTTTTGGTTCAAAAAGCGTTTTTTATGCACAATAAACTAAAACAGAGCACCTCTCTCTCCATTTTCCAATTCCTTCCAAAAGCTCTTTTGGCAACATGTGTTAGGTCTCAGGAAAAAAGTTACAAGAAGAAAAAGATAAGGAGCGAACGAGTTGCTCCTACTGAATCAGAGATCTTATCGGTATGGAAATTCAGCAGTATCCAAGCAGCAGAGGAAAAGTTCCTCAAGAGAAGGACCTTAAAGCTAAGCAACAGGTAAAGAAGGACCTTAAAGCTAAGCAACAGGTAACTACTGCAACAACAACAACAACAGCCGCCTCTGCTTCTCCTCCATCAGCATCTTCCTCTCCTTCTCATGAATTCTCCTTCACAATATCTCTTCACTCTTCTTCAACACCAGTTCCTGATAAGTCCAGAAACCAACCAGCATTTGCCATTGATTTGTCCCCAGCCGATGACATTTTCTTTCACGGTCATTTGCTTCCTCTCCACCTCCTCTCTCAGCTTCCTGCTTCTCCTCGCTCATCGACCAATTCAATCGACAGCTTCACACTTCCCATCAGGGATTTGTTGGACGATCCAAAACCTATCAGAAGGAATAGCAACTGCGTCATGGACGGAGGCAATATCAACCATGTTGTTGATAGTAACCAAACCAGTGTCCAGAGCAACAACGTTGAAGTAAAGGGCAAAAGCAAGGCAAAGTCTTTCTCTTTATTTGGGTGGCGAAAAGGGTGTGAAGGTAGAGACGGTGAAGATAAAGAGAAGCACAAGAAAAAGCTGAAATTCGATGTGACGCGCGTACTCAAAAGGTACGTGAGGATGATGAGGCCTCTGTTGTTCTTTAGAGGAAGGAGAGACAATCGTCAATCCCACCACAGACAACCTTATTCGTTTTCAGGTAATTTGAACATGAGAAACAAGCACGAGTTGCGAGGAAGGAGAGGTGAGTTCTCTGCTCCTGCGTCCATGAGGACATCTCCGACAAATAGTGGTCTTCTTCTTGCAACTACAACGTTTCCTCCACCAAGTGACAGTACCATGGAGGAGTTGCAGGCTGCGATTCAAGCTGCAATCGCTCATTGCAAGAACTCCATTACTGCCTCGGAGGAGAAGATCAAATTCTAATAAGTATATCAAATACATCCCAATTTTTTCCTGTTGAACTTTTCCTATTATATCGTTGTTGTATACCTGTGTACAAAGTGGTGCTTATATACAAGTGAAATGAGTTCGAAGTCACGATGGTTACAGAGGATTAAAGAACTTTTCGGCTTTTGTTTTGTTTTTCTCATCGCATCGGATTTCTATTCTACTTCTTGACACCCTCCAGAGGCTGAATGTTCATGGGGGTGACTCCATTTTCCTGAAGAATCGGGATTTGTCCTGTGCTTTTGTGTTAGGAAATCACCATGGTTTTTCCTGAATTTGCTAAAATCAGACCAGACCAATCATAGCTCACGGACTGATTGATTGATATTTTCCTATTCAATCTCCGTTATGATGTCTGTCTCAAAGATTAAATCTTTTGAGTGGGGTTAAACCGCCATGTACAGGAAGTATACTATAGACAAATTAGACATTATTTGATTAGGATATTGCAGAAAAGCAAATCAGCATTCTAAAACAAAAGGAAAAAGCGGAAATGGTCCCCTGCCATTATGATTATGGCTGGCTTTTAACAAATTATTTTTAGTGTAATTCCTGAGTACATGCATTTGTTTTGCATGAATCATACCCGGAAAACTCTGTGAAGTAGAAATCTAACAAACTTGCATTGAAACTGTAAGACAGTCTCAGACTAGGAGGAAGTTCTGCAAGTGGATGGAGTCAATGAATAAAGAAAGAAAAGCTGACAAGAGAGTGATAAAGTCTACAGAGCTACAGAAAAAAGTCGAAGAATCAGAAATCAGAGTGGTGGGTGACAAATTGAAAAGAATGGTATCACAGAGAGGGGCTCAAAGAGGGTGTGTGTGGGTCAGTTGAGATGATAGCTTCTGAATTCAGCAACATTAAGTAGCAAGTACAACAATAATAACAATTAATAACAATGTGGAAGGTAGATGGTCCACGAAAGATGGTATAGTTACGAGGATGATGAAGATACGTTGGATGGATGTCTACCTTTGACAACTTCTCACAAATGACGAGCATCTTTAATGATTTGCTGTATCTTTCATCATCATCGTCATCCCAGTAAATTCCACTTGCATGAAAGTGTTGTATCTGCCATGCCTTTTTTACTTTGCATGACCATAGAATCATGTAAACAGGCGAAAGTGAAAAGGGCAAAAGCAACAGCACACGTGCGAACAATAGCTAATTGGGTTGTTGGATTCTACTGTAGACTGGAGGAGTACAACTATACAAGATGTTTGTTGAAATGCCAAAGAAAACCTCAAGAAACAGAGAAAATGGCTGCTGGGCTCGAGGAGGAACACTGATGATTGGGATCTACTCAACAATCATTAATTAATCCCCACGAACCTTAATGTCTACTTCCCGTAATTAAAGATTGTATCTTTACCTAAAGATAAGAGCAAAAAGAAGTGCAGTTGGATTGGACCACCAAGTTATAGACTCTTTCAACATTATCTACGTGATGTTCAAGTCAATTCTCAAGCATTTTCTTCCTACCCTCCTTTCAATATTGCAGCTTGGACCGTTGAACTCGAAGACAATTAGCTTTTGAAAAATGAAAAAGTAAATAGTGCGAAGTGGGGAATTGAAAACGTCTTGAAACCTGGCAAATTTGTGCTTACCCCTGTACTCGTAAACAAATCTAGTCAGAAAGCAAGCCCGTATTTCATAACCAGTTTAGGCCTGCATTGCGTTTAAGAAGGATGAACAGTATTCCATAGGACGGAAGCAACTGTTGGAACAAATAGTCTTTATCATTTTTTTTTTACTATAATAGGAAGTAAAGCCGTAAAGGATACGGAAATTACTTCTTTCTATGTCTTTTCAAAATTTTCATATTAGTGAGATTTATACGAAATTGTAGGTTTTCATTAGTATACGTAAAGCTTGTCTCAGGTTAAAATGAACAACCAAAAAAGATTATTGGGAAAGTGATGCTAAAGCAAGTAACGTATAGATTATATGGAACTGTCAATTTGTTCTAGTATTGAACTGCTGTTGCAGGTCGCGCATTTACTTATCCTCTTAGATACTTTCAATCTAGTTACCAAAAGAAAATGGAAGATGCATTCGATGGAAATCCATGTTTCTGACTGGACTATCACACATGAAAATTCCATCTTTTGCTGTTTGATTCGAACCAGTCAAAGGTCAGTATTCAAATGTTCCCTTCTGCAGGCTCTGAATTATATATATATATATTTTCAACGGAGACTCTGAAATCAGAATCACCATCCATGATCCATTTGATTCCACTTTGGAGCTCTTTGATTCCACTTTGAAGCTCTTAAGTTTCGATTTAGTCAAAAACTTGCCAGCGAACTTAACCTACCAACCTCTTTCTCCAGAAACCTAACATACGATACATGTAACCCAAATTTGACTTGCGGGTACTCGATTCTTTTGTGCTACTTGCAGGCTATAAGGTAAGTAAAAGGGCAATTTAGCTGTGCCATGGCATGTTGATCAGAAGTTCATAATCTAAAGATCTTGACATCACTAAAAAGTGTACGTAAAACCATAAATTATCGAACTCTTTGGATCAACTTACAGATCGCTCCACCTTCCCTGATACATGTTAGCCTTCATTCAATAGTAGAATTTCGAGTCCCATTAGAATTAGACAGAGAAAGAGCGCAAAAAGTCTGAAAATTTCGGTATCTAGACTCTTGCAACCCCTCAGGCAATACTCAATTGATCCATTTGCACTTGGGAATTTACTTGAAAGCAAACCAAACCAAACCTAAAGAAACACGGACTAACAACGAACGGCTCCGAGAAGCGGCGTTTTCAGGCAGGAACATGGCACCTGTTGCGTTACGTTGAATGACAGGATCTTGTGGACACGCAGTTTTGTCCGACCACGTGTACTCTCATAAAGGTGTCCATAAATGGAAACCTGGGGGCGAGGGAGACCTGTGGTCCCCACTTCAGTGAAAACTGGACCTCCTGAGTCCTCAACGACCTCGTGCCTACGTGTCACGAACGATCTATCTTTCTTCACATTTCCAAATAAAACACCCTGAATTTCCCTCAAGAGCCTTCTCCTTTGAATCTGTTGGAGATCGTGAACCTGGTGAGTTTCAACCCAAAATCTATTCTTTTGTTTCTTTTACGTTTCCATATCTGTTTCAGCTTTGGTTTATGTCATGTAAGTGATATAATTTAAAGACTTTTATGCCTTTTAAATGCTGGCATTTTAATGATATTAGTTTGGCACATTTGATTAATTAAGAAAGAACATGCCTTTATTGCACCAACTGCTATTCTTTCTCCTGTTTGTATAGCTATCCTATCTTGGTTGCAGTTATAAACGTGTGCTTGTGTGGGTTGGGGTGAGTTATTGACCTGGTTTTGATCTGTGATTGATGCCATCTTCTCTGTTTCTTAATTTGAGCTGTTGGGTGTTGAACGCATGATGAGCTTTTTTGGTCTCATTAATGTCTCTGTTGGTTCCTTCATGTTATAAAGATTGATGCTTGGAGTTGTTATCATTTCAATTATCAAAATTTGATTCAAATTTTTGGGTTCTGATAGAGAATTTAAAGACGCAAAGGCTCCTAACCGAGTGGGATTCACAGGTTTGAGGTTCTTGAATTGGGGAACCTCACAATCTTGTGGGGTTCATCTCCTCAGGGTCTCGTGTTATGACGGAATTTTGATATTTATGTCCATTTGAGCATAGAATATAAGGGTCACAAGATGTATGCTGTGGGGAGGTTAGGCAGCTATATTTCTGGGGGCTTGTATACTGTCTCCGGCCCTTTTCATGTTTTTGGTGGAGCTGTAGATATCATTGTCGTTGAGCAGCCAGATGGAAGCTTCAAATCCTCTCCTTGGTATGTCCGGTTTGGAAAGTTTCAGGGAGTTTTGAAGGCGAAAGAAAAGATTGTAAACATTGGTGTTAATGGAGTCGAGGCGAATTTCCACATGCATCTTGATCAAAGAGGACAAGCCTACTTCCTCAAAGAGGTAGAACGGGAAGAAGACTCTGTGTTGTCTTCTTCATCTTCTAGCGATGAGATGGATGCACAATTTGAGGGAAACAGGATTGTGAAGTCAAAAAGTTGTGATTTTGATGCTACCACGACAAAAGCAGATGACAAGATTGATGAAAGTAGTGCAACAATTGTGGCTAGAGCAAACAGCCACAAGTCAAGGATAGTAGGGCTTGTTTTTGGACAGAGGTCTTTGAGGGACGGTAATTATCAAGGGGTAAAAAATGGTTCTCCTGTGGCACGAATAAATTCATTGGAGCGTGCTGAGATTGCAGCCGACCTTCTCGAGGTGCAGTGGTCTACTAATCTTGCCACTTCTAAGCCCAGGAAAGATGACACGCTCCTTTTTTCTGGTTCTGAAAACTTGCATGGAAAGGGGGATGAAAAAACACAACCTGATGATGTACAAATGAGTCAGGTGGGACCATCTGTACAGGATACCCTTGAAACCAGTATGAACCGCTGCATGTTGGCTCATCAAACTGTTTCCTGCAATGTAAAAAGTAACAAATCACGGTCCAGCTTTGAGAGTCTGGCGTGCTCTGGTCAAATGGATAGTGCACAATTTTGCAGTTCTAGTTCCGTAGAACACATTGTTGAAACTAACAGAGAGTCTCCAAGCGTTTTGGAAGAAAAGTATGAAACATCTGACATGTCAAGAAATATTGATGATCCTACAGCAGAGAATGCTGATGATGATGACAGTGCTGGGGGTTTCGTCTCAAATGGGATTGCAACTGAAGCACGAATATCAAATGCTATTGAAGCAAGCCTTAGTCAAACGCCTGAACAAGATCAACCTTCTGACGAAGGAAACATTGCTCTAACAAAATTTGCCAAGTCTGAGGGGGAAAGTAAATCTCACCAGATTCAAACCTTTATGCATTTTGAAACATCAGGTAGCTCAACAATAGATCCGGATGGTTTGAGCACACACATTCATCAAAATATGCATGTTGCATGTGAAGTCCCTACAGAACCACCCTGTTGTCCTGAAATTTTGAGTGAAACAGCCAGGCAACTCTTACCTCAGGTAAGCCTTTGATAATGCCTGTAAATTGCTTAAGCATATTAAGGTTCAAACAATGAGCATTTCCCAGGACTAGAACATCTTTTATTCCAATGTGAGAATTATTAGGAATGCATATGAATAGTAACATTGGGTTTGGGAAACTTCTATATGATACACTGGACATCATTGTCTCCTAAAAGATCAGGAAGGGGAAAAAAATGCTTTGATAAGTAAATTGCTAATAGCAGGACCATCTACTGAGTAAGCGAGTCTTTTTATGTGAAAAGCTTGACTTGTGTGTTTGTGATGAGCACTTCCTTTCTTTTTCTTGTTATTTTATTCTGTCTTTTATTAGAAATCAATCAACACCCTAGTTAGCTTAGTTACAGAAATGGTCACATCATTTTGACTACCAGGCCAGGTTTATATAGTTTGGTCCATATCCCAAGTTTCAGTTAAAAATGTTGACTTTCTGCGTAGCCAATGAACTAAGATTAGCTTGATTCTAGATGGTTACCAAGCTCTCTAGAAGGCCTTTCTATGCTGCGTTGATTTCAATAACTGTAGCCATATTTACAGCTTCTCTTTTGTTTTGACCCCCAAAGAACAAATTGATGCGCTCTTTTACTTGATATCTGCCATTTACTTATTCATTTTGTTGACACTATGGTATTGAATCTTTTCCACCAGCATATAACTAATCTCCAGGCTGAGACTATTGAATTGGAGATGAAATATGTTAAGGCTTGTGATGATTGTTCACAAAGAAGTCCATGCTCTTCTTCTGCAGATGGCAATGACTTGTTGAAACCTAAAGTGCCAGTGACAGCAAATCGAATTGTCACTGTTGATCTTGCTTCATGTGAAGAAGTTCAGTCAAAAAACATACGTACCGTAGAAAGCTTTAGCATCTCATCTGATGATGTTCACGAGGAGATTATTGGTGATTCAGACTCTGGTCTGGTGAAAGCTATGTGTACACTATCAATCGAAAGTTCAGAGGATGAACAATTCCTTTTTAGTGATCTTGATGAACACAAAGTCACAGAGATCAATTGGCAATCAAATTTATCAGATGGTGTAGATAAAGACAATTCTTCTCCATTTTGTCTGGCAGGCCATGGAGAAGTGAATGTATCTAGTAGTATAAATAATGAGGCCGGTTTGTTGTTGGACCAGTTTTTTCAAGACAATCAATCAGATGACCTGGAATGCATCACAGGAAGTTCACATGCAGCATCAAATCCCCTTGGTATTCCTAAAGTTCATGATGTTGCTGTTGCAGAAGTTGGCTGGGCAGCAAAATCATTACCCAATATGTGGCCTGGGAATGAAAGTCTGGATGCAGATGATTTCCTTTGTCCTTTAAGCCATTCACTGGACTCTAATTCCAAAACATTGGAGTGGAGAGCTCAAGGCACAGATGAGGAAGGCAATACAAGTTCAGATTCAGAAAACGAAAACCAATCACCACTTGACCATTCTAATAAAGATAACGCTCACATTTTAGGAGGTCTTGAAAAGGGTGTCGTCAGTCCTGTTGGTAAAAGAACCTGAACACCATTATCATGCTCTTCTTTCTTCTTCTTTTACTTTATTTGAGACACTCAATAGGTTCTTCGGAACATTATAAGGTTATTTTTGTTTAGTTTGAATTGTTTCTCATGGTTTGTACCAAATACGTCTGCTGATGGAAACAATTTTTCTTTGCAGTAAGCTTGACATTGAAGTGTAATAGGAATCTATTTTCTAGGAACAATTGCATGTCGAAATAAACGAAGCTGAACCAACAAATCATGATTCATGTTGACCACGTTGATAAATATTCTGCAGGCGATTCATCAAAAGCAATTGTTGCTTCCACCAGAAGCTGGACTCTTTGGCCTTTTTCTCTCCAAAGATCAAGATCCAGAAAGTTAACCCAACCAGATGTTAATGATACTGAAAGTTCTCCTGCTGAGAAGGAATCAGACACCAACATTCCTGCAGAGAAAGATACCAATCTGCAGAATCCCGAGGTCACAAAAAGGATGTTGAAAGCAAAAACTCCAACATCTGAACAGCTGGCATCCTTGAATCTAAAGGAGGGGAGGAATTCAGTTACCTTCACATTCTCAACTTCCATGTTGGGAAAGCAGGAGGTTTTCTTTATGGCATTAAGTCTTAACACCGTCCCTTTTCTTTTACAATTGATTCTCTATTCTTTACTCATTTTTTGGGTACTTCGCTTTTGGTGAATATTTGAACATATGTTGCTTAACAGGTTGATGCTAGAATTTATGTATGGAAATGGAACACTCGCATAGTGATCTCGGATGTTGATGGAACAATTACAAAGTAAGAGCCTGTATATATTTAACCAATATCCTATCTTTTTTTTCTTTTCCTAATTATAGATCGCTTGCATTAATTCAATGTACCAAAAAAAAATTACTTCTTGCATCTTTAATGCTTGACATTATTTCTGCACACCAATGCTCCAACCTGAATAAACTTAGGTATACTGCAGCAAAAATGTTGTGAATTTTTTCATATCACATATGCTCTTACCAAAACAGAGATTGAATTCCACCTCCTTTAGTTTACAAGACATATGCTCTAATTTTTGTTCTCAATTTTGTACCACGTTGTGGATTGTTTGAGTTGAAAATGCTGATAAAAGAAAGTGGAAACCCAATACATTGGCAGAGCAAGAGTTTAGTTTTTAAAATGGACTGTATCATGTATCTTGCATGATCTTATAGGGCAACAAGTATAAGTCTCCAAATTTGGATTCAGAATGTGCTGGTTACTAGTAACAAGTTATGAAAATTCACATTTCCAACTGCATCCTCTCAGCACCACTATGATTTCTAAAGTTATATCTATGGTAGTTTTTCAGGCTTCCTCGTTGCTATCTCATTTCTCTGTCAGCTTGAATTTTTACCTTCCTCCCTTTAGTTGCTTCTCTAATATGTATATATCCAACACATCAAATTCAATGTACTGGTTAATCCTTTTTATCTTAACATTGTAGAAATCAGCATTAGAATTCCCACTTCTTATTTCCTGTTTTTTCTGCTTCTTGTTCTTGTTCACTGTGTATTGTAGTCAAGTTAGATAGTATAAAACTTTCTAGTTAATGACATGATAAGTTTTTTTATTTGTTATTACAGATCTGACGTTCTAGGTCAGTTCATGCCTTTGGTTGGTGTAGATTGGTCACAGACGGGTGTTGCACATTTATTTTCATCGATAAAGGTTGGAGAAATTCTGGCTTATGCATTGGAGTGTGCCTTGTGTTCATCATTTTTAATTGGTGAACACTCCATGTTACCTAAACTTAGGATTTAGCGGTCATTTTAGAATATTTTGTTCTCCTAAATAGAGGGCTATATTGCAAAAT
Source organism: Erythroxylum foetidum (assembly GCA_026546835.1). Classification (NCBI taxonomy): domain Eukaryota; kingdom Viridiplantae; phylum Streptophyta; class Magnoliopsida; order Malpighiales; family Erythroxylaceae; genus Erythroxylum; species Erythroxylum foetidum. Next base: position 2,599,047 of record JANZLF010000002.1, read on the forward strand.
GTATCTAACTCTTGGATGCACTTTTACTCAGGGAGTAGTTAGGACATCATTGTATCTCAACAGACCACAATGGTTCTCTGTTGTGCAGGAAAATGGGTATCAATTGCTTTTCTTAAGTGCACGTGCCATTTCTCAAGCCTATCATACGAGACAGTTCCTTGTCAACCTTAAGCAGGTAAATTCGACTAAAGTTTCCAATATAAAGTTGGAAATTCGGATACAAAAATACCATGAATTATTTTCTCAATCAATGCAATGATTTTTAATTCATAGGATGGGAAGACTTTACCAGATGGTCCAATTGTTATCTCGCCTGATGGACTTTTCCCTTCTTTGTTTCGTGAAGGTAACACACACACGTATCAAGACAATATTTAAATTAATCTTGACAAAAATAATCTTTGAGAATGTGTGAAAATACAGACTTTCTACAAAGGATTTATTTTCTCAATGATTTGTTTACTTAAATCAAATTTACTTCTTCAACAGTGATCAGAAGAGCTCCTCATGAATTCAAGATTGCATGCTTAGAGGTGAGTTCCATGTGTTGATGCTTGTATTGGCCTATTCAAACTTACGCTCTCTAACTTAATGCATATACTGTTTTGTAATCACTGTCAAGCCCAAGATTTATAATTTGACCACGTTAGATTCCTTTGTAAGTTTGTTATTAAAAGAATCACTGACTATGACGAGTCCACTGTGTTCTTTGGAAATTTCTTTTCTTCTATAGTCAGCAGTTCAAACTGAGGTGTGCATATACTCTCAGTAGTATGCTAATAAAGTAAAGTACGTTAAATGATGAATACTTTCCAAATCTGAAGAAATTTATAATCTCCTTTTCTGTTAGGTGGTTTAGGCTGTAATGCTTCTCATTTCTTACAACTGCAGGATATCAAAGCGCTGTTCCCTTCAGATCGCAACCCTTTTTATGCTGGTTTTGGCAATAGAGACACTGATGAAATTAGCTACCTCAAGGTTGGGATCCCAAGGGGAAAAATCTTCATCATTAATCCAAAGGTTCTCCTAAGACCTTCATGCTTGAAATACTGTTCAATTAGTTTGTGATTTCTGATAATGCTCAAGTGTCCTTGTGGTTTTTGTTTGCAGGGTGAGGTAGCAGTTCACCGTCGTGTTGACAAAAAATCTTATACTTCCCTTCATGCTCTTGTGCATGACATGTTTCCACCTGCAACTTCATCTGAGCAGGTTTTGATCTGCTCTCTCACTTTAAGTTCTTTTTATCAAATTTTGCATAGCCAAAGCCATGAAATGAAGCATTTCATTTTGTATTAGTGGGCTTGCTCTTCCTTGTTCTTCATGTGATTCTTTTTTACTTGAGCAAAGTTTCATGGCTGCAGGGTAGGTTTTGCCAACTTCGGCTTCCAGGGGATAACTGATATTCTTTCTCCGACCATCTTTCCCTTTGATTTGTTTATTTGCGCAACATTTTGCATATGAGCTCTAACCAAATGCATTGTTACACTTCCTAACCTTTTCTTAACAAGTTATGCTCAATTCCCTGATTTGATTAATCCTTGCATGGTCCCTGATCTTTTGGTTTTTCCTTTATTCCAATGGCAGCAGGAGGATTTTAATTCGTGGAATTTCTGGAAATTGCCACCTCCTAACATTTGAAAGTGTCCACTGTCCAGTGACACCACTACTAAACCCTCCATATCTGCGGAGAAGGGTGTCTGGGTGGTCCTTCATGCCTTGGAAAAGCACAGGTAATTAGATTTGTCTAATGAGCCCTGAAAATTTTGAATCCTGAGTGTATACAATTCTATCTTTACAGAATTGGTCTTTAAATGTTCCAGGCAACTGAATAGCACAAAAGCTGTGAAAATTTATTTTAAATTTACAATTTAGAAGCTGTTAGGTTACGTCCTAGAGCTTGGACTTGGACTGAATTACATTGGGGTGATGCAAAATCTTTGTACTATATACGTAACAAAGTTGCTTGAAAAGTAAATTCTAGCTAGTTGAACTTCAACTATATCAGGTGCTGTTTCTTTTGGTTAGGCAATAATTACTTGTTCTTGACGATCCCATTATACTGCAGGTTGCTCGTGCCCATGGACACCACAACTGTTAGCACCAACGCTGCTTCTTCAGTGCTCGAATGGTTGAAATTTTTGGCGGCTTAGGAAACACCTGGAGAAGGTCTACACAAAATTTAATTCATTATACACCTCCATGCCCTGCTTCGACCGATCAAATGTAATGATATAACTGCGCTTCCACGGCTGTTGAGCATTGCTGGAAATAGGAATCCCTACGAAAAAAACGTTAAATGTAATTATTACCCACCCCATTTTTTGATGCAGCAAAAGTTTCTCATTCCTGGTTGCATCATTCATGTAGAAAAATACACAGCGAGTATATTCAAGTGATTTGCTATTTGTGTGCCTCTCTTTAGTAGCCATAACTAGACAATATTTGAGCATCCAAGCTATATATACTTTTGGGCAATCAAAGCTTATTCATAACTAGATAGTCTCATTCTCCGGACCGCTTTTCAGATGGTCCTTTACCACATCCGGTGCGAGCGAAATCGGAGAATTTACAAGCAAATAGAAAGGAGTAAATACGAGTTAGCGGATTACATTATTAACTTGATCAGGGAAATCATTCTTGTGCATGGGCTGCAAGATCGTTTCTGTCTGACTATGAGAAGACGTTGGCATATTTAGCTGTGGATTGAGGCTGGTTTTTTGTATATCGTTTCCACTCGCTTCTTGCGTCAGTGGCATCTGTGATAGTGGCTTGAACGGCTGCTTTCTCTTCTTGTCTTACCTGCATAGGTTTGCTTTTGCTATTCTTTGCACATTGTAAACGATGTTTCTTTGGTAATTTCATATATTTTAAAATTCCAAAAAAAAGAAGCTTGTTCAGATAAGAAGGCAAAACACGTGATCATGGTTATGAAGAAAATTCAATCTACAAGATCATTACGTAGAGACTTAGAGATTTAAGTTGTTTGCAGAACCACACTCCTGGTGTATAATTATTATCCCGAGTAGCAATATCATTTGATATCGTGAAACTCTTAACTACCAAATTTTGGATGTCTATTAGACAAACAAATATATTATATTCATATTCTTGTCATTAAGTAAAAAGGTTTCATCTCTTAGATTTATCATAAACAGAAGTTCATAAAGCTTAAATTCTTTTTCATGTAAAATTTTTATGTAATTTTATAACTTTGAGATTTTTCATAAGTTCATAATGGTTGAATTTTTATTTTACATGTAAAATTTTACATAAAAAGGTTGCATATTTGAGATTTTGCATAATTAGAAATTTATAATTACATCCTTTAGATTTTTTTACGAGTAGAAGTTCATAAAGATCAGATCTTTTTTACATTTAAAATTTGAACATTAAAATGTTACATCTTTTAAATTAAGTAGGACTTCATAAAAGTTAGATCGTTTTAGGTGTAAACTTATAACTATGAAATTTCAAAGTTAGATCTTTTTAGGACTAAACTTATAACTAACAAATTTCTTACACTTTGAGCCTACCATCATATTGCAATATGATCCAAGAACAAAAACTCCCTTAGGAAGATAGTATGATTATCTGCATAATAGACAATAAGAAGAAACAATTATAGGCACCATTAAACTTTTACCTTCATTGGAAAGCTTATTCACTATTTTTGGTATTTGAGATTTTACTTTCTCTTCCTAGAAGATTTCTTTTTTTTTTTGTAGATTTAGACTGCACGCAAAAATGGTCAGGGATGTCTAGGACATGGTCTACAACCAGTGGGGTATCACCGTCCTCTATATGTTCGACATCCCCTGTCTCCTGATTCTCAGTTAGCCCAATAGTTGCAACTAGAGTTAATATGTTGGCTCAATCCATTTGACAATACTCCAAATATTGAGAGGTGAAATCATTCACGCCACTGTCTTGATTCTCCACATTGTCTACACTTATTAAGAGTTGTCATTCCTTGAAAAATATGAGTGATAACTTGTTCAGTCCTCAAACCAACTAGTTGAATACCATTAGATTGATTTTAGTTCTTTTCCATTTTCTCCACTTCTGCATCAACATGTCTAGCACTTGGTTTTGTAGAACTAGAAATTGCTTCATTTTAAATTTCTCCTATTACACATACTACAGATTCATCATTCTGCACATTCTCTTAATTGTTTTTTCCCATATGCATTCAAAATAACAACACTAGAATCCCATGTGTCCAATGAACCTACCGCCTCTTTAATTTCTTCAATTTCACATACTTCAATTGAATCATTTGAATTCATCACATTCTTTTCCTTCTTGTCCTCTGCTACAATATCATGCCTAGCTACTAATTTTTCTAGTGTGCTTGGTTTCACTTTTCTTCCATTACCCTCCCCATTCTTATTCATCTTAGGAATCCAAACATTGGTTCCCTCTTTCATATACGGCTTCCAAGGATAAGATTTTATCCCCTTCTCCACTATAGTTATACATTGTAAGAAGGAAGAACTGTAGCTTCATGACATTTTATATTGCAGATTTTGACTTTCTCATTAATTAACTGACAGGGGACCATAAGAGATAAAACCATGTTCATCTCTTCTTTCCAAATGGAACAGGAAGAATTGAACTTCAGTGTTGGCATTACTTGTGCAATTACTACAAAAAGAATTGCTTCCCTCCTTTACATAAACTAAACCCTCATGAATCAATAATTTGAGCACCAGACTGTGCCCTATATTTTTAAAGTTACTTTGTGTTCACAAGAATTTTAGCTAAGAACTTGGGCCTCTTTCTCTCCCACTATTCCCCTACCTTCCACCCCAAAAAACCAAGAAGCACAGTGTTCAATTTTCAAGCCTTAGGATAATTTATCAAGAATGTAAGGATGCACCATATTGCACCCAAGATGGAAACTAATAGGTTGTAATGGATATAATAAAATTATAAGCATAAAGTAAAGGGATTATGGCATTTGCATGGAAGCCATAGGGATGGAATGAACTGGAGGCTTTTGATTCTGGGCCAAAAGTTGAGTTGCAGAGATTTGAGTATCTTTCTTTGCCTTGGAAAAGAAAGACCAACCTTTTAAGTACTAAATAGATCGACCCACCAAAATATGCAATGCTTAAAGCTTCAAACTTCGGATTAGAGAATGAAACTGGAATACAAACATTGGTAGAATTCTTAAAACTACGATCAAGGTAATAAACAAGAACCAACTAAGAGATTAAAACACTTCCCAAATCATAAAATAAAAACCTAAAACCTCCTAAAAGAACAAATGATAAAACAAAAAAATGACTCCAATTAAAATGTTGTACGTGCGATTGGAAGAAAGAGAAGAAAAAGAAGACAGTCAAGGGGCGGGTCTGCCAGTCACTGCCTCTGTCGCCCTTACCGTAAGCGCCTGAGGAGGATCGCTGCTGATTAAAGCTTGTGGATTGTCCAACCTAAATTGATTGAAGGAGATAAATCCCTAACTTTAAATCCCCTTTGCCTTTTATGTTTCTTCTAAAACAAATGAGATCCCAAAGAATCACAAAACCTAGAGAGAGGAGAAAAAAATATAAACGCGATGACGTTTGGGAAGGTTGAAAGAGGAGGCAAATAAACCTTCTCGCACGTGATTGGGTTCACGAGAACGATTGTGGGTGAATCATCGAGGATCGTGAGCCAACCGTGAGAAGAAAAGAGAAAGATAG
>JANZLF010000002.1:2629148-2641216 GCA_026546835.1 Erythroxylum foetidum
ATCACTTAACTCAATTCAGACCACATCAGTACATAATTTGCCTCAAATCACAGTACACCTAAATGTACACTTATGGATATTTTTACAAAACAAAGCAAAATAATACTTAACTTTGACTAATCATAACTTTCACTCCCAATATCAAAAAATATCAAATTTTATGGCGACAGAAAGCTATCAATAGAAACTACAAGTTTCATGAAGATCATTTTCTCAAATTCTGCCTAAATCAAAAAGTCAACTCTCTATTCTAAAAAGTCAAACTTTCTCAATTCTTCATATTCTCACACTTTTTCTCTTTCTTTCTTGATTTTTAACTTCCATTTAAAATAATGTATTCACTATCAATTTTATTTAAACTCAAAACCTTGAGGTCTTGGGTTCGAGTCGTAGACTCACCCTTGACCAAAGAGGACAACACCTAGAGTGATGGCGATAGAGGCCGGGCTCTACATCATTGCTCTCGACTCCAATTTACCATCATTTATATGAGCATATGTAGGACAACCAAATATACACATGCCAGAATAATCAGAGGGTTTACCAGACCATACCTCTTAAGGAGTCTTAAAATCTATTGCAGATGATGGAGATCTATTCACCAGATAACAAGCAGTGTTAATTGCTTCAACCCAATACTACTTTCATAAGCCAACATTTAGGCGTATGCATCGAGCACGCTGGAGGAGTGTTTGGTTCATGCATTATACAATTCTTTTATGTTATGGTTTATGTAGTACAGTGCGGTGCCTCATTATACCTTTTGTTTTGCAGAATTAGTTAAGCGGTGCATTGCAAAACTCTAACCCATTATCAATTGACTTGTTTTCCAGTATATTTTTCAACCATAGTCTTCCACTCCTTGAACTGCCCAAACACCTCATCCTTGGATTTCAAAAAATACACCTAAACCTTCCTAGAGTAGTCATCAATGAATGTAATGAAGTACCTACATTTGCCATGAGGTTCAACTAAAGGACCCCACAAATCTAAATGAACTTACTCAAGGATTTCTTTCAAGGTATGTTTTCCAAAACTAAACTTGATTCTATGTTGCTTTCAGATGACACAAGCCTTAAAGAACTTTAACTTTCCAATCTCTGCTCCATCCAAATTTTTTTGCTCAATATTGTCAGCTCTTTTTCACTCATGTGACTTAGTCTACGATGTCATAACTCCATATTGTCATTATCCTTCTCTAAGGACTAAGATATTGTCATTGTTCTCATCACTGAACTATCCATCAAAATATAAATTCCATATTGTAGTTTGCCTTTCATCACTACTAAAGCACCCTTCAGAATCCTTAACCGTTCATCGCCACCAGAGAAACCATACCCATGTTTATCTAAGGTACTCAAAGAAATCAAATTCATATGCAGATCAGGAACATACCACGCATCAAGTGTTATGATAATTCCTTCATATATCTTAATCTGCATCAAACCACTACCTTTTACACTAAGCTCCTTATTATCACCCAACTTTACTGTGCCATTCCACTCCTTGATTGAATGAAACAATTCGCGTGAGAAAGTCATGTAGTAATATGGACACTATCCATCACCTAGGTTTTTGCATAATTAGAAGTATTGACAATCAAAATATCATTGCCCTCTCTTTCATTAGAGTTGTCCTATACTATTATGACACTACCACTACTACTTGATTCCTTATTCTCGTTTCCCTTCTTTCGTTGCGGACAGTTCTTCCTCACTTGCCTCTTCTTTTTACAGAGAAAACACTTAATTGCTTTAGCCTTTGATTTGGAAAGTGACCTACCTCCCCCACCACCATCTATTTCAGTGCTCTACCCCCACTAACAACAAGACCTACTTATACACCATCTTCACTAGAACCAAAGGCCTTTCTCTTTAATTCTTTAAATTGCATAGCATCCTTCACATCGCTAACAGAAATACTATCTTGCCCATACAACATAGTATCAACAAAATTCTCATAAGAATTTGGTAAAGAACAAAAGAGAATAATAGCTTGATCATCATCATCAATATCAACCCAGCGCCTTGTAAACCTAAGACAATTCGGTTAAAGTTATCAAGATGATCTTTTTCTTGCATACTTTTTGTCATTCGCAAGGTATAAAAATGTTGCTTATGATAAAAACGATTTGTGAGAGATTTTTTTTTGAAACCTGCTTTCCAGTTTCGCTCATAATCCTGCTATAGTTGTTTCATATGCCACCTCACTTCTTCGCTTAGAGTCAACAGTATCGCGCTAAGCGCCTTCTCCAAAATTTCATTATTCTCCTTCGTTGACAATTTCTCAAGAATTTTATCTTCTCCATCTAGGGTCGTCGCACATCCCTGTTGAACCTGAAGAGCCCTCATCTTAATCTTCCAGTGAAATCGTTCAATCCATTGAATTTATCAACATCAAACTTGTGAGTTGTCATCTTCCCAAACAATAGATATAACAGCCTCTCAAATATCGCAAGAAAATTTGAACTTTGAAAACACAATCCAAAAAATCCGAACCCTTTAAAAACTTGCTTTGACACCACTTGTTAGAAATAACAGAAGGCAATAAAGAAAAAAATATAAATAAAAAACATAAAAGATTTAAATGGTTCGGCCAATGTGACCTACGTCTAAGGGCAAGGAGAGAGCAATCTTATTCCGTTAGAGAAATTTGTTACAAGTAATTAAAACCCTAAAACTGAATACATCATATATATTTACCTAACTAGTTCGGGCTGCTCCAAAGAATTAAAATACCAATCGGCCCTCTCCCTGCTGACACCACTGATCCCTTATTTTTCCTCCTTTCGGGTCGAGCTCCCAAATATTAGGGTCAGGTCATGATCCGTTTACGATTCACCAAAATTCAAGGCACTCAACACTTATGTAAAGTTCTATTATCACAAATCTTTTTGGTGTTAGCTTCTTCCTGTTCTCGTGATTCCTTTACTAAAAGTAATCCAAGAGATGATCATTTTTCACGTGGCTCTTGCTTCAAGCATCAACCCTACCAATTTACATTAATCAGATTCCACATTTTAAAGTATTAAGCGTGATTTTTAGTCCTTCGAAACTTTTACTAAACAAAGATTAAAATGGTAACCCCTTTAGTTAGGTAATTTGTGTGTTCAATAGAGTATCAAGGAAAAGAGTCAGATGCTATGTACAAAAGAAAAGTAGAAATGTTCGGACGACAAAATGTGAGATTCGGGAGTTAGTGAAGGGGAAAGAATATATCACCTTATCTTTATTCCAAAAATGTTGGATTTGCAATATTCTCTTTAGCTGACAGCGAATTGAAAGTGAAATATAACCATAATTTCTTGCTTTTTGTTCCTTTTTCTTATTCTGACTTATCACTTCCAAAACAATGGATGTGTCTTGCAAGAAATAGGAAGCAAGAAAATTTTCATTTACAAATTCTTTATGTGCGCTAAATATATAGCTCGCTTCTAGTTCCAGTAAATAATTATGACCTTATTACATCACCCATTATTAATAATTATTCATGTTAAGTTTATTAATTGAAGAAAAATTTATTTTATTAAAATATTAATTTTTATTTTAATGATAAAATTCATCATAAATAACAATTGTGTTGGATAAAAGATTTGTATTAAAACAAAAAAAAATTTATTATACAAAATTTTGGTAAACAATTTAACATTAAAATTGAAACGCATCCTTTTAATTTTGAAGGATTACATGTATTATTCTAATAACTACTATGTGTAAATAATAAAATTCATTATTATTCTAATAACCAACTATGGTCTACTTTTTTTTTGAAATTGGAATAATTATTGCACTAACGATAGCAAAACTACCTCAACATTACAACGAGTTCAACTTAAATAAATTATAAATGAAAGTTACAACTAAAGGCATGAGACAAATAACAAAAAAAAAAAGGAAATAGCAGAAAAAACATTTCAAATTTCATCTGGTCTTCTTTCCTGGGGATAGATTGTTAGACTATTTAATGTCTTATGTGACTTATAGATTTGAGTCTCATAAAAAGCACCCAAGATAATAGTTATTGGGTATTAAATAATGAGTCTCAAATGGATTAAAGACCTTTTTTCCTCTCTTTTTCAATTACCAAACGAAATGTAGGTTGGTGATGCTATATAAGTTGAAAAAACTTATTGAATAAGAATTCTGAATCATTGAAGAAGTCGCTAAAGGAAGAAGACGAGAGGAAATAAAATTCTTTCAAGGAAATCAACATCTTACAAAACAAAACAATCATGGATACATGTACGTACAAAATAAATAGATCCATAAATGTCTTACATAGATCAGATATATTTGTTTACTTCCTCATTGCTCTAGACCTTCTTGTTCCTTTCCTTCCATATAGAATATATAGTGGTCATAAAGGCAATTTTGTATATAGGGACATCTTGCGACCTCAAATTGACAAAACAAATGATCCAATTATGAGAAGATGATCGGACATAATTAACAATAACATCAGACAACAAATGCAAAACTCTGCTCTATACTGCTTTAGAGAAACTACATTGCAAGAATAAGTGTTTTTTATCTTCTTCCAACTCTTTACAAAGAAGACAAGTAGGCTTGTAAGATCTAAACCATCTATTTTTAGTACATATCCTGTTTTTTTTATAACCAACCAACTGAAGATAGAGGCCTTATCATTGAGAGAAGATTTCCAAAGGAGATTAAACCAAGGGACATACCCTACTCCTTCCTACAAAGCCTTATAACAAGACCTATTAGTGAATTTACCTGTGGCATCTGGGACCAATGTTACTTGAAGATTTCTAAAGCGGTGTAGTTTCGCAAAATCTTCAATTTGATCGCAGTCATTTCTAGCACAATCAAAAACAAAAAAATGATACGCACAAATGTAAATGAATACAGAAGTTTGTTAATGCAGTTCGACACATCTTATTTAAATATGTTAAGCCTTCACCCAGCTTAATACTTTCACTGAAGACAATAGTTTTATACAAGGCTTTACTAAATCGACACCACTCTGTTGTCCTGAAATTTTGAGTGAAACAACCGGCAACTCTTACCTCAAGTAAACCTTTGATAATGCCAATAAATTACTTATTAGCATATTAAGGTTCAAACTATGAGCATTTCCCAGGACTAGAACATCTTTTATTCCAATGTGAGAATTATTAGGAATGCAATATGAATAGTAACATTGGGCTTGGGGTTCTCTTGACTTTTCGGGATAGTCGATGAAACAACCACTAGCGATTCTCGCATCAAGCTTCTTTTCATGTAGATTATACAGTCTTACTTCTGTCGGATAACCCCAATTCATAAGGTGTCTTAGGAGCTGTCTTACTAGGAATCCTATTAAGCAGATATGTAGCAGTCTTTAATATATGTATCCACAATGATAAAAGTATAGTACTATAACTTAACATACTCCTAACCATATCCATAAAAGTACAATTCTACCTTTCAGTTACACCATTTTATTGTGTGTACCAGGCATTGTGTATTACCCACATACGCCTCAACTTACAAAAAACTTTGCAAATGGACCTGGACATTGTCCACTTTCATCAAATTTTTCATAATATTCACGACCTCTATTACACCTCACTATCTTTACTTTTATATCTGACTACTTTTCTATCTCATTAATGAACACCTCTAGGATGTCCATAGATTGAGACTTCTCATGTACCAGATAAATATAACCATATTGTGAAAAGTCATCAATAAAAGTAATGAAATATTTTTCGCTGCTCCAAGAAGAAACGTCGAAAGATCACATATGTCAGTATGTATTAATTCAAGTAATTTGTTACTTCTTGTGGCTAGATTCCTTAATATATGTTTGGTTTACTTATCTTTAATGTAATCCACACATATGTACCAGTCAGCAAAATCCAACTGAGGTAAGATTTTTTTTTTACTAACCTCTGTACCCTTTCCTTGGATATATGACCTAATCTTTTATGCCACAAAAAACATAATATTCCATATATACACTATGCTTATTTCATATAATATGGTTAATATGAAACAGAGATTCAGCAAAATCAACATCAAGATTGAAACAATATAAACAATCAATTAAATTACTATAACTATAATAGTACTTGTGTTTATATAAAGAAAATACACGGTTTTCAATCTTAAAGTTAAAACCATCATCATCCAATTTTGCAACAGAAACTAAATTCTTAGCACAGTTAGGAACATAAAGACAATTTTTTAGATCCAGGTGACACCCAGTATCAAAGATCAATATGTACGTCCTAGTGTCCTCTATTTGTGCCTTCATTCTGTTCCCTATGTACAAGAACTTTTCAGTTCCGTTTATGGTTTGGATTGAAAGGAATCTCTGTTTAACATGTGACACATGAGTAGTTGCACCAAAATCTAACCATAAGATATTTTTAGGTACTTCAATAAGATTTGATTCAAAACATACTGAAAAATAGTATATACCTTTCTTTTCGAACCAAACCTTTCTTTTAGGGCAATCCTTCTTGAAGTGACCAAAATTTTTGCAGAATTGGCATCTCTTATCCTTATGGATTAAACCCTTATTAACTTTTCTGAGAGCTTAGTCTTGATCTTTTCCTTTCTTTCCTAGTTTATTGTTACTGCTACTAGCTTCTTGATGAACGCAGTGTTTCTTCATTTTCTTCAATCTCCATTCCTCCTAAACCAACATGACCTTAATTTCTTGAAGATTCCATTTTTCCCTTAATGATGTTATAATTCACCTGGAACTGGTCAAACTAAAAAAGAAGTGAGTTGATAATAAACTGGATAAGGAAAGACTCACTTACATCTATACCCATGGATTTTAGCTTTGCAACTAGATTTGACATATGTGTTACATGATCATGAATAGGCTGTGATCAACTAAACTTTTTAGTCATTAGCTCACTCATTAAAGTCCCTACTATGGACTTGTCAGCTATATCAGATTGGAAGTATTCTTTAAACTTCTACATGAACTCCTTTGCAATGTCTGTTTCAGGCATTGACGTCTTTACATTTTCTGCGATCATCATTCGCATCAAATTCAAGCTCAGCCTGTTAGGACCGTTCCCAAGCCTCATAATATGACTTGTCAACTTCAGAACTAGTCTTAGTTATGACTGTAGGCCTTGCATCTGAAACTATAGACATGCCCAAATTCATTATACCCAGTTAGAACTGGCTTTGTTCGAACCAATCAACATAGTTCAGATCATTGAACCTGATTAGCCCATTTCATTATACCCAGTTGGAACTGGCTTTGTTCGAACCAATCAACATAGTTCATATCATTGAACCTGATTAGCCCATTTCTTAAAGCAAACAAATTAGTAGATGCTGCAAACATAATATAGCTCATATAATAATGTTGTGAGTAAACCTAAATGGATTCAAACTAACCAATACACTTTGATTATGCATTTAAATTCTCCTTTGGGTGAAATTTAAATACATACTTGAAACCTATTATGATGCATATATAGTTCACTATAATGGAAAATTAATCATATTCTAGTCAACATGTATGTTATCTTTAGATATACAATCATATTAACCAAATATGTTGATGAAAGCCCTTTAATGTCATTAATTATAAGCAATGGTCCACCTTTGAGTGACCTCCTAGCGTTATAATTAATTATCTCAATTGTTCAGTTCAACCTTTATGTCATTTTAGTATCATATCATAATGAACAATTGAAACAATCACAATTAAATTATTAATATTTTCAAGCTAGGCCACTTTGGTGACTTACAAGTTTTCCATGCAATAAACATTTAATTGGACAATTATCATACATTAAAAAAATTAAGTTAATTATTTTGGTCAATTTGGTGACTAACAAACTATTCTAAACTGTCATAATGTCCTGTATTACACTCAACATATGATAGAAAAATTTAATTCCAAACATTGCATAATATAAAATATTCAAAATACCAAATACAACATATAATATTCACTAATTTTCAAAATTATATTATGCATAGAAAAATAATCAATTATGAATTAAACAATCAATTAAGACCCATCACAAAAAGTTGTTGTACATAGGGTCAAAGTCCATAATTTAATTATTTAATAATCAAAATTTCATAATATAACTTGAATTAAAATATATAAAGTTAGGCCTAAAATCAGTTAATAACCCAATTTAATCAACTAATGGCCCAAAGGTCCAACGAAACACACCATTAATGTATGCTCGAACATTATTGACCAAAGGAATTATAATTGGCCAAAGGAGCAAGACATCTGCATGTGCTAACGTCTGCTCCTTTAGGCATGTGACGCAACGACGCTCATCTTCCTCAACGCTGATTTCGTTTTTCGTTTTGTTCTCTCCATACAAAAACCATCCCAAGCCTTATCAAGAGCATCTCTTGCCAACATTATAATCACAGAGGATCAACATTTTTCTCCAAACCGAAAACTATCCCAAGCCTTACCTTTCTAAGCATGGCATTATAATCATCAGGGCCGTTCCTATCGTTTTATAGGCCTGGGGCGAAATAAAAAAATGAGCCTAATAAATTAAATGAAATAAAAAAAGACTCTAATAAATCGACAGTATACTTAAGTTTACATGTTTTTATAAAATGTAAATGACTCAATTTATAAGTGTACATATTGAACCAAATATTAAATGATCATAACATTTAATTTTCTTCTAGAAACGTGGCATCTTTACAAAATCTATTCAGTTGATAGGAAATGGGCTAGCATATATATGTTATTAAATGAGTCTCTTACCATAAGAAAGGGATGAGAATGGGGCCTCTTTTTAGAACTGAATGTGTTAATAGCTCCGAAAGGAAGGACATGATAAATGCATCATTAATAGGCCTGCATGCTACTTAATTATTAGGTTTGTGTTGTTGTCTTGTGGGCAATTCTTTTAGAGCTTAATTCTATGACTGATTAATATTCTTTTATTTATATCTAAAAAAAAAGTTTTTACCATAAAATTAGGGGCTCCTCCTCGTCATGGGCCCTGGGCAGGTGCCCTGGGCAGGTGCCCTGCTGGCCCTTGCCCAGGGCCGGCACTGATAATCACAGAGGATGATCCAAAAACTATCCCAAGCCTTACCTTTCTAAGCAAGGCATTATAATCACAGAGGATGGTTTCTCTCCATTTTGTATTTTTGATTCTCTCTACTGTGTATTACTCTTACTCTAACCCATACCCATTACCTATCATCATCGAAAGAAAGCATGAAATTTATGGGATATAACATTATCACCACAAATACAACAAACAACCATAGTGGATGGCAAATAGCAATAATGCAACACCTATGATTCTAATATCAATTGTAAGACATTTATGGATCGATTTATTTAGACATATCTAAATCTATGATAATTTTTGTAAGGAAATTTACTCCTTCCCTTCTTCTATTAATCTTTGTTTATGAGTTTCTTTAATGGTTCAGATTTCACATTTACAAGTTTCTAAAATTTATATATCTTTTCACCAACCATTGTGTTGGTTCATTTTAAAAGAGAGAGGGAAAGAGTCTTTGACATATTTGAGATCTATTTATTTAATACCCAACAATCATCATCTTGGATTCTTTTCATGGAGCTCAAATCTATAAATCACATTGGACATTAAAACATTGGCACAAATCAATTGTGCTCCAATCATGTCTTTCACTCCAGAATGAAGCATGTGGCTATCGATCTTCACTTCATATGTGATCAAGTTCAAAATGGCACTCTTAGAGTTGCTCACATGTCCTCCATAGATCAAATTGCAGACGCCTTAATCAAGCTACTTTCACGAACTCGCTTTCTTTTACTACAAGACAAGATTGGTCTTTCTCACCAAGACCCATCTTAAGGGGGAATAATATCGCTATGAAGATTTGATCTATCTCTGATAATATCCACTTCATACATATAGTCTGTATATTAACTGTATGTCTCATCCTATTTAATTTTTTGACTTTTTTCAAATTGGTCCATCTGTATTAAGGCTTATTTGTCCTATAAATTTTTATTTTTCGTTTCAATGAATAGATAGAAAAGTTCTCAGTTATTTCCTCCATTATTGTAAAGGTCCCATATCTATGACTTTGGCAGCCATTTCTTGTTAGAAGAATTGAATAGCTCATCTTTTCTACGTTCTTATAGACACTATAGCCGATAAAAATATGAATGGAACTACGCCTACAAGAATATATAGAATGTTAGAATGTCACGTCACACCGCCATATATAGTTTGGTTGAAGAAAAACCATCACCTTGACATCTCCGAAGCTGATATAATTGTCGAGCAATCATAAGCTTAATCAGATAGGAGGCAAAAGAAGTAATCATGGTTGTGAATAGAAACTTCAACACACCAAGATCACAGTTATAGAGTTTTACATATATAAGATTAAGCACTTCAAAACCATAGGTTGTACATAAATTATCAACCCCCGTGGCAATCCTTTCTTATTTAAAACCTATAGTATTAGTAGTGGATAACGAGGCTGATCCCATTTTGTATTTTTAAGTATAAAGAAAGCTGAAGGTATCGAAACTCCTGCTCATGCTTTAGTTTTTACGATCCTGATATTCAAGTGCTTCTCTGCAAAGCTTATAAGTTCGTTGAGCTCAGAATCGTCGATGTTGCCATCGTGGTTCTTGTCTGCATGCTGTACCCCACGCTTGGCCTTCCAGCCTGCAAACCAACCGCCGGCTTCACGGATGGCCTCGGCGAGTTCTTGTTTATTAATCTTTCCGTCTTTGTTGAGGTCGTGTGCTTGCAACAACCACTCCTTGAACTGCTCTTTCGTCATTTCACGATTTTTCAGACGTTGCACCGGCATCTTGAGTACAGTAAGTTTAGCTGAAAATCACTTGAATATATGTATGTCGCATAGAACCCAGGCTCAGGCTTCTGAATTATATACTACTCTGATCTACACATTGCTTTACGAGATTTGTTTGAATAAGAATCTTGTTGTAAAGTGATATAGACGTAGAGGCTAAAAAAGAAGAAAAAGAATCTGACTAGTTTTCTTATTTTCTTTTTCATGGATAACGTTACAGTAAATTACTTTATTATATTCGAAACAGATGGATAGGTATCAACTTGCTTATATGAAAGCTGACTTGTGATGCTTAATGATTAATATTAGGTTGTGTTTAAAATATTTAATTATTTTGTGTGAGAAAAGCTCACTGATTCTCCATCATCCATACACAGAAGCAATAAAACATAAAGAAACTAAGAAGCTTATGTGTGAAATATCGAAGAGAGATGGAGAAGAAAGCATACTCGAAGGTTCTGTTTGGACAAGAAATGAACAAAATAAAAGACAACACACGTGACCCATTACACATGTCTGAAGCAAGCCAAAAACAATACACAGTCGTTTCATCAAGTCCAAAGGATACAAGCAAAACGCAGAGCACCAAGAGAGTTTCTTAAAGGACCACGTGGAGAGCACATGCAACAGCTTTGACCTATTCAAAAGTCACCTCTGAAAATGCAACTTCATCTTTAGTTATAAAAAGCAAAGGCTTAGGCCTCGGACAGCACAAACATTTTGAGCACTACAAACAAATTTCATTATTTTTGATTGTTCATTGATTTGAGTTGTAACAAGTGAGAAAAACAGAGAGGAAAAATTAGCAGAAAGTGCTAGAGTACTAACCTTAGGTACTGAGGAGTTTTTGAGACTCTTTTGCAGGTGTTCAGGAGAACACTCAGTTTCTGTAATTTTTCTTCCTTGTTGACATCTAGTGATATTTCCTTCACCACTGCAAAGTGGGAACCTTGGACGTAGGTTGCTTTGTGCTACCGAACCAAGTATAATCTGTCTTCTTTAATTTTCTGCAATATTAACATATCTGCAAATTGTCAATCTTTATCAGTCTAGTTATTAAAGATAACAGGTAAACAGTAGAAAAACCCAACAAAGTGGTATCAGAGCATTAAAGACCTCCTGGGGCCTTTCCTGGACACCTTAAGTGTCAAAGATTCATCAAGACTCATCAAGAAAGTCAGTAAGTGAAAGTCTCTTGATTCTTTAATTTCCAGCAAGCATGGTAGGCAAAGAAATGGACATATTTTCTGGTAAAGAAGACTTTACCATCTG
>JANZLF010000002.1:2651938-2662690 GCA_026546835.1 Erythroxylum foetidum
ATAATAATAATAATAATAATAATAATAATAATAATAATAATAATAATAATAATAATAATAATAATAATAATAAAGTAAGACGGAAGTTGAAGCGAAAGTAAGACGGAAGCTAAAGCAAAAGTAAGACGAAAGCACAAGCAAAAGTAAGACGAAAGAAAATAAGACGAAAGCAAAAGTGATTACAACGCTCCTGATTATTATTAATTTTGTTCTTAATAAGAATAACAATTTCTACAAAAATAACATATTTACTTTAATTATAATATAATTAATTAATTAATTCTTTATCTATAATGTTTTTACAAATTAATATAACTAATATTTTTAACTAATATTACCAATCTTCTAAAGTGAGACGAAGCAAACTAAGACGAAAGCGGAAGCAAACTAAGACGGAAGCGAAATTAAAACGAAAGAAACTAAGACGAAAGAAAAACTAAGATGGAAGCGATATAAGCCGAAGTCCCGATACCACATCGAATAATTAATCAATTGATCAATTTAATAATAATACTTTGACTTTCGCTTCGTCTTAGTTTGACAGTCGCTTCATCTTAGTTTTCCACTTCCGCTTCATCTCATCGTCTCTTTTTCTGCTTCCGCTGCGTCTCATTTTCTGCTTCCGCTTCTTCTTAGTTTGATTTCCGCTTCGTCTTACTTTGACTTCTGCTTCGTCTTAGTTTTTCGCTTCCGCTTCGTCTCATTTTCTTTCGTTTTACTTTCTGCTTCCGCTTCGTCTTACTTTTTTCTTCCGCTTTGTCTTAGTTTGATTTCCGCTTCGTCTTACTTTGACTTCTGCTTCGTCTTAGTTTGATTGTCACTTCGTCTTAGTTTTTCGCTTCCACTTCGTCTCATTTTCTTTCGTCTTACTTTCAGCTTCCGCTTCGTCTTACTTTTTGCTTCCGCTTCATCTCATTTTCTACTTCCGCTTCGTCTCATTTTCTGCTTCTGCTTCATCTCATTTTCTTTCGTCTTACTTTCTGCTTCCACTTCGTCTCATTTTCCTTTCGTCTTACTTTCTGCTTCCACTTCGTGTCATTTTCCTTTCGTATTACTTTCTTATATTATTATTTCATTATCATCTAAATTATTATTCGAGAACTCATTTTGACTTAACAATCTCCCACTTTTTTATGATAACAAATAATTATATTCTTAGAAAGATAATCAATATACAATTGAAAAAGAAATTGTAAAGTATACATTCTCCGTTGTCTGCTCTTCTTCTCTTCTTCTTGTTCTCCCCCTATCTTTCTCATTTTCTCCTTTCTCCCCCTATTTGTTATGATCAAAAAAATCACATCCGAAGATGTTTCATAATGTCAGAAAACATTTTCTTCATTTCAGTGCGGAGTGACTTGAGGTCTTGTCATATATATGCTACTTCTTTATGCAAGTCGCCCATTGGCACATGTAGATCATTAACCTTGTCACTAATTTCTCCAATTTCTTTGACTAAGGCATCATCATTCTTCTGTTGTACTACTTCAAAACAATAGTAGTACTATATGCATCTGAAAGTATAACATTCGGTTCAATGACTGTAATATGAGAGGGTATGAAAGATAAGTTTGGTTCAGGGAGATCAAAGTCATCAGGTCTTGGTAGTCTTGGAAATGATCTTCCAAATAGGTGTAGTACATCGCCAATTGAAGACATAGAACTCAAGGGTCTAATGTGTATGAGTAAGTGCACAATAGTCTCTATATTGTAGGTTATATCTCCAACTCTAATGGGTCGGTACTGCCCTTCTACTATTCTGCCAACTACCTGAGACATTTCATCAGTGGTTCGACGACCACAATTACTTCATGATGCCTTTGATATGTGGTGGGAAACATAAGTACCTCTGTGATGACCTTCATAACACGCCTCATCTATGTTTCTCACTTCTCACTTCAGCTTGGATTTGATCTTCTGTCAGATCATTGGTCATCCCTTCAGGATATATTTTCTTCTTCCCTTTTTCATTATTGCGAACAATATAAGGTTGTGGCTGCATGTCAGGTACAATTTTTATCACAGTTTTGTTTATGATAGGAAAAATAATGTACTTCTGCTTGGTCATCTATGTTGGATATGGTGCTGATTGTTCACCTCTCAAAATATTATACAACCATTTTTGACCATCATTCAACAGATGTAATGTATGACTATTCACCAAAATTGGATCAAATTGTACTTTGACTAACCTTTGCAGGGGTTCTCTTATGATTATAGAGTTGTTTCTCCTGATAGGTTGAACTTCTTCAATAATCTTCATTTTTAAATCCTCCTTTTTCAATGGTTGAGAAGGATTAACTTGTGCTGGACTGTGTTCAACTAAACTTTTCTTTTGAACAGCAATTGGAGTGCTCTTCTTCTGACTGATTTTCTGCTTTTTATTTTCTTCAATCAGCCTAGGAAATTGTTGTTGAGATTGGGATTCCTTCTTAAAATCTAATTTCCTTTTTATCTCAGTCTCTTTAGCCAATTTTGCTAAATCTTCTTTCAAATTTGAGACTAAAGACCTGGTTGCCTGCGGTGCTGTCACTTTAGAGTCTCCACTCTAAGTGATAACGCATGCCTTTGATTCAGTCCTAACAGTCAACTTCATGATTTCAGCAACATAATTTTAGCCTTAGAATCTTCTACTGTAATTATATTTCCATGTTTATAGCTTCATTTCTTGTATAAATAGTTGTACAAATCGCCTATAGAAATATATACAAAAACAACACAATTCTTCTTCATCTATCTTTCATGGTATCAGAGCCCACAATCCAGTTCTCTTCCCAAACACTTCTGACATTTACATAGCTCATATATTCCCAGTTCTCAAACCACCATTTTTTTTCAGCACCTATCACACTCCACAGAATTTACAGACTATTCAACACAATTACCTTACACACCAATCTCCTCACATGCCAATGGCTACACAACACACAGAACAAACACTACCACCCTTTCCTCTTCAAAACATTACCAACTTCATAACCACAACTTTGGACACTTCCAATTATCTTGTTTGGAGCAATCAAGTTCGAACAATTTTACGTACCTGCAACCTACTGGGACACATTGACGGCACTAGTGCCCCGCCTGCCAACACTATCTCCCCTGACTGGGAAAAACACGATGGCTTGGTCTACTGCGCGCTAACTGCTACTCTGTCTCCAGCGGTGTCCTCCATGGCCCTCGGATGTACTACTGCTCACCAGCTGTGGACCCGACTAGAGACCCACTTCCTACAGCAGACGACAGCCCAACGTTCTCTCCTTCGTCGCCGATTACACACCACTAGGAAAGGTAACGCCACAATTTTAGAATATCTCACCACTCTGTCCTCCATATCACAGGATCTCGCCGCCATAGGAGCCTCTATCCCAGACGAAGATTTGGTCGTTCTCGCTCTTAACGGCTTACCAGCTGAATATGAAGCCTTCGTCACCGCCGTCGAGAATCGTGAGGTCCAACCTTCCTTCACTGAGCTTTGAGCCAAGCTTCTACTTCATGAACAACGGTTGTCGGTGTACCACTCACCCTCTCCGAACGACCCTGACGTCGCCCTTGTTGCCGCCCGCATCAGCAACCATGGAAGAGGTGGACGGTGGAATCCCAACTCTCACTGATTCCCTCATCAACAACGGACGACTTACCCTAAAAATAACCCTCCCCAATTTTATGGGTCACCGACCCACTCACCATCGTTAACCCAAGCCCAACCTCCAACCTCCAACCTCCTTTCCTCAAGCCCATGCTCCTCCTTTTTTAGCCCAAGCCCCAATTCCCTTTTATCAAGCCCACCAGCCCCACCTCAACCACTCTCCAGCCCAATCTCAATCCTTTTCCTCGGCCCACCATCAACATTTTCACCCCAACTTTGTCACAAAATCTAACTACACCAACCCACCTACCCTTTGTCAAATTTGTTACAAAATGGGACATACAGCTGCTAAATGTCGTTTTAGATATTCCAACTCTAGAAATGCCCATCCATACCCTAACCCAAACACATTTCATAGTGCATTCTCTGCTATGAACATCAATGAACACCCAAATACTTCTAATCTCACCACTAGCACTATCAATGAATGGCTTCTTGACACTGGTGCCTCTGCTCACATGACGCTCAACCCACAACTCCTAGACAATACTGAGCCCTATAGTGGAACAAATCAAGTACTTGTTGGTAATGGCAAAGCCCTCTCTATCACTTCCACTGGTACATGCACACTCACACACCATCCGAAATCTTTTAACCTTAATAATGTTCTACTTGTTCCACAAATAACCAGTAATCTCTTATCTGTTGGTCAATTTGTCACTGATAATTTATGTTCCATTGAATTTAAGCCCTTTGGTTATGTTGTTCAGGATCTCCAAACCCAGACTCCACTTCTCAAGGGTAACATTTATGGCAACCTCTACCCAATGAGGATACCTAACACCTTTCATAATCCAATTGCTCTTATTGCTCAAACGGTCTCTCCTACAATCTGGCATCAACAACTTGGGCACCCCTGTCATACCACAACCTCTCGTATGTTTCGAAGTCTATCGAATAAACCTTATGTAATAAAACCTTGTCCTTTATGCCGTCAAGGCAAAAGTACTAGACTTCCTTTTTCTTCATCATCCCGCAAATCAATAGCTTTGTTACAACTCATTCACTGTAATATCTGGGGACAATCCCCAACTTTATCTTTCTCTGGGTATCAATACTTCATTATTTTTATTGATTACTATAGTCGTTTCACATGGATATACCCATTAACCCACAAATCACAAGCTCTTGATCAATTTCGCCATTTGAAAACCACCTATGAAAACTTATTATCTGCCACAATCAAAATATTACAAACCGATGTGGACCTGAACTCATCAAAGGTCCTTTTGCTCAGTATACATCCAATAATGGCATAATCAACCGCATCTCTTGTCCTCATACACTGCAACAAAATGGTGTTGCTGAACGCAAAATTAGGCACATCACAGAAACAAGCCTTACATTACTCCTCCATGCCCACCTACCCAAAACATTCTGGTATGAAGCCTTTTCAACAGCTGTCTACCTAATCAACCTTCTCCCTACACCAGTGCTTCTCAATAAAACACCTTATGAAGTCTTGTTCTGTACCAAACCTAATCTCACACACCTAAAAGTGTTTGGATGTGCTTGCTTTCCCTTCCTCGGCTCCATACGGTCTGATAAGCTCACTCTTAAGGCCAAACCATGCATCTTTCTTGGGTATTCTTCTCAACATAAGGGTTATCGATGTCTTGATCCTACCACACATAAAATCCATCTCTCTCGACATGTTCGTTTCATTAAAACCCAATTTCCATACAAAGACCTTACCACTCCACCACCCCATATTCACTCCCCACTCACAATAACATTACCATTACCATTACCATCACAAACATCAATATAAAACCTGGACTCTTGTCCCAACTCCAATCAATGCCAATATCGTAGGTTGCAAATAATTCTTTAGGACCAAAAGAAAACCTGATGGCACAATAGATCGTTACAAAACCCGTCTCGTAGCCAAAGGTTATCACCAATCACCCGGCATTGACTATACTGACACCTTTAGTGCCGTCATCAAGCCAACAACTATTCACATAATTCTCACCATTTCCCTCTCCAATTCTTGGCTCATCCGTCAATTAGACGTCAACAATGCATTCCTTCATGGGAATCTTCATAAACCAGTTTACATGCTTCAACCTTCAGGATTTGTCGATCCTCAATATGCTCATTATGTTTGTCATCTTCATAAAGCTCTTTATGGTTTAAAATAAGCACCCCGTGCCTGGTTTCAACGTCTAAGACAACAACTTCTTGACCTCCAGTTCACTCAATCCAAATCTGACACCTCTCTCTTCATTCACACTACTCCTACTACTACTACATTTGTGTTCGTTTATGTTGATGATATCTTTGTTACTGGCTCTTCCCAATCTTTCATTACCACTCTCATAGATACTCTACATACCACATTCTCTATCAAAGACCTAGGTCCCCTTCACTACTTTCTTAGACTTGAAACCACCACCACATCAAATGGCCTTCTCCTTACCCAAACAAAATATACCAAAGACCTTTTCTCGTACAAATCTTGATCAATCTAAACCCACTTCAACTCCAATGACTCCTACTTTACCCCTCTCCAAAAACCATGGAATACCACTTGCTGACCCAACTGAATACAGAAGCACCGTTGGGGCTCTACAATACCTTTACCTTACCCATCCTGATATTCAATTTGTCGTCAAGAAGGTCTCCCAATTCCTGCATTGTCCTACTGATGCTCACTGGACAGCCCTTAAGCGAATCCTCCGCTATCTACGTTCCACTATCTCTCACGGTCAACACTTTCTCAAATCACCAACACTTACCCTTGCGGCCTACTCTGATGCTAATTGGGCCGGATGTCCTGATGATCGTCGCTCCACTTCTGGTTATTGTGCTTACCTGGGCCCTAATCTTATTTCTTGGAGTGTCAAGAAACAACCTACAGTTGCTCGCTCCAGCATTGAAACAGAATACTGGAGTATTGCCCTTGCTTCAGCAGAAGTATGTTGGATTACATCACTTCTCCATGAAATTGGTCTTTCCATCCCACCACCAACACTTTAGTGTGACAATCTTGGTGCTACTTTTCTCACTATTGATCCTGATGCTCATGCTCGCACCAAACACATTAAAATAGATATTCATTTTGTTCGTGATTTGGTTGCCAAAAAATCTCTCCTCGTACGACACATTTCTGCCAAGGACCAAATTGCAGATGTCATGACCAAACCCTTACCTATCGCAGCTTTTCGCCAACTACGAGACAAGCTCACTATTGCGTCAACCTTGAGCTTGAGGAGGGATGATAACGCATGCCTTTGATTCAGTCATAACAGTCAACTCCATGATTTCAGCAACATAATTTTAGCCTTAGAATCTTCTAGTGTAATTATATTTCCATGTTTATACTTTCATTTCTTGTATAAATAGTTGTACAAATCGCCTATAGTAAATATACAAAAATAACACAATTCTTCTTCATCTATCTTTCAATAAGTTTCTTTATTCGTAATAATAGATTCGACGTTCTGAGTTAGTTCATGTCTTTCGTTGGTGTAAATTGGTCATGGACGGATGTTGCACACTTATTTTCTTCGATAAGGGTTTGAAAATTTCCAATTATTATCTCCCCCAACGAACTTTTCCTTTCTCCATTTTGTGAAGATAACACACATTTCTAACAAAATAATATCTAAAATTAATTTTGACCGAAATAATTTCTGAAAATACTTACAAATACAGACTTTCTGCCAAGAATTTTTTTTTAATAATTTTTCTTTTTGAGTAAAATTTACTTTTTTGACAGTGATCAGTGATCAGAAAGTTTCCTCATGAATTCTAAGATTGCCTGCTTAGAGGTGAGTTTCATTTGTTGAGGCTTGTATTGGCCTATGAATTATGCTCTCTACCTTAATGCATATACACTTTTTTGTAATCACCATCAAGCCCAAGATTTATGATTTGACCACGTTAGATCCTTCTAAGTTTGGAATTAAAAGAATTATATTTGTCGAGTCCACAGTGTTCTTTGAATCTTTTTTTTCTTCTATAGTCAGCAGTTCAAATTGAGGTGAGCATAGACTCTCAGTAGTGGAGTAATAAAGTAAAGTACGTTAGATGATGAATAATATCCAAGCCTGGAGAAGTTTATAGTTTCCTTTTCTTTTAGGTGGTTTAGGCTGTATTGCTTCTCATTCCTACGACCGCAGGACATCAAAGCACTGTTCCCTTCCGAGCACAGCACCTTTTTGGCTGGTTTTGGCAATAGGGACACTGATGAGCATCGCTGGAAATAGGAATCATTATGAAAAAAAAAAGATAAATTAATTATTACCCACCTCATTTTTTGATGTAACGATGTAGAAAAATTTTGTCATTCCTGGTTGCATTCTTGATATAGAATAATATACAGCGAGCGTTCAAGTGAATCTGTTCCTTGCGTGCCTTTCTCTTTAGTAGTCGTAACTAGACAATACTTACGGGCAGTCAAAGCTTATTCAGATGAGAAAGCAGGAAGTGAACATGGTTGTGAGTTGAAACTTCAACCGACAAGTGTTGGACAATTTTATCATTCCTCACAAATTTAAACAACTATTGATTGTATTTTCAGATTTTTAATAACTTATCAATTAAGTTATATAATTTGACCTAGACAAAGATAATAAAGTGACCCAATAAATTATCTAAATTAATAAGTCGAAGTTTGGGAAGAAAATGGATCCTGATTAGTATAGAACGGACTCATATTGAATTTATGATGAGGAAGCTCGATATGGAAGTTATATATAAAGATTAAGGTCTCTTATAGTTACTCATATCATTCGTAAGTATACAAATTCTTTGACCCATTAAAAGCAATTAAGTCTTGAGAAAACTATAGAAAAACATTAACCGTGTGTCCGTGAACGTTTTCTTTAAAGGTGTAGAGAGATTGAAGCTCATTTTGGCATTGAAAAGTGCTTTGAAAATTCAGATAGAACTGAAATCAGGTATTCTATATTTTTTTCGATTTTAACCTTTTTATGAATGATCCAAGATACGTAATAAAGTTTATCCTACGTGTCACAACAAAATCAAGAGGTGCAGAATTAGAGACCAAGTTTATTTGCAGAACTACATCTGGATATAAATTATCAACAGGAGTAGCAATATTTTCATTTTTTATGCGGTGAAAGGTGAAACTACTAAATTTTGGATGTGCAACAAATAAATTATATTAGTATTTTTGTCCTTAAATGAAGGTTACATCTTTTAAATTTCATAAATAGAAGTTCATAAAGGTATAATTCCTTTTACATGTAAAATTTTAATACAAAAGGGTTACATTTTTAAAAAAAAATTACGAGTAGAATTTCATTATTACATCTTTTACATTTTTTATAACTAAAAGTTCATAAAAATTAGATATTTACATGTAAAATTTTAACATAAAAATGTTACATCTTTTAAAATTTTCTTAAGTAGAACTTTATAATTACATATTTTAAATTTTTCATAAGTGAAAATTTATAGAAATTGGATCTTTTTTAATGTTAAATTTTAATATGAAAAGGTTATATCTATTAGATTTTTGCCAAGTATAAGTTCATAATTACATCTTTTAAATTTTTCGTAAGTCCAAACTCATAAAGGCTGGATCTTTTTAGATATAAAACTAACATATATAAAAGAGTTACACCTTTTAGATTTTTCATTAGTAGAAGTTTTTAAAGATTGAGTCCTTTTTAAATGTAAGCTTCTAACAAATAAATTTCCTTGCATCTATTCAATGTTCTTGTTGATAGTATTACTAGTCAAAATATGTATATAGAACTACTTCTACAAGAATGTGTAGAACGTCACTTCACTCCTCTATCAGGAAAAACGTAAACTGTATAGTTTTGTTTTAAAAAAACATTATCTGACATCTCCGAAGCTGTTATAATGTCGAGCGATGATAAGCTTAATCAGATCGGAGGCAAAAGAAGTAATCATGGTTGTGAATACGAACTTCAACACACCAAGACCATATAGAGTTATATATATATATATATATATATAAGATTAAGCAGTTCACAACCATAGCTTGTTAATAAATTATTAACCCAAGTAGTGTATAAAGAGGCTGATCCCCCCAGAATTGAGGATAAAGAAGAAAGAAAGCAGCAGATATCAAAACTCATGCTCATTCTTTACGATCTACGATCCTGATACCCAAGAACTTCTCTATGCAGCCTGAGCTTGCAAGTTTGTCGAGTTCACTGTTGTCGATGCGGCCATTGGAGTTCTCGTCAGCAAACCGTAACCCGTGCTTGGCCTTACGACCTGGAAACCAACAACCGGCGGCACGGAGGGCTTCGGCGAGCTCTTCTCGGCTAATGTTTCCGTCTTTGTCGGCGTCGTATGTTTGCAAAAACCACCGCTTGAACTGCTCTTTCGTCATTTCTGGCTTTCCAGTCATCGGACCACTCTTCACCGGCATTTTGAGTGTAGTAAGTTTAGCTAAGATGCACTTGATAATGTGTACGTCGCACAGAACTGAGGCTCAGGCTTCTGAATTATATACTACTCTGATCTACCCTAGTTGCTTCACGTGATTTGTTTAAAGAAGAATCTTGTTGCAAAGTGATATAGACGTAGAGGCTAAAAAAGAAGAAAAAGAATCTAGTTAGTTGTCGTACCTTATTTTTCGTGGATAACGTTACAGTAAATTACTTAACCATTTTATTGCATATTCGAAACAGATAGGCATCAATCTTCTTATATGAAAGCTGACTATAGCTTCAAACCCATTATAAACCAGACGACTGGCCATGATCAAGACAGTGGAGTCTGATTAGAACTACCAAACAATGACAAGCCGCATACTAGGGTTTAAAGTTCTCCTGAACAAATTCCACAAGCTTTTCTGTTGGAAAGAAAGCACAGAAAGAGCACAAGAAATTTACGTGGAAAACTCCAATAGAGTAAAAACCACGGAGAGAGAAGAATTTCACTATAACAAAATAGGGATTACAAACTTAACCCTCTAATTTGTTTAAAAGGATATGTTTGATTATTTTGGTGCATTGAAGTAGGAGGGGAGGGCTTTCTTTTATAAGCCCCTCTCCTCCTCTCATATTCTCATCTCACCGATGTGGGATGAGGGTCATAACATTCTCCCACTTGAAGATTGAATTGGATGCCAATTAATCTTCACCATTCTT
>JANZLF010000002.1:2717311-2744300 GCA_026546835.1 Erythroxylum foetidum
AAGTTCGTCCAATTTGGTTTAGTATACTGAAAGGTATACTCAAAAGATTTCAGGTTGTTCTTGAGCTTCAACAGAATTCTTATCTCAACTTCCAATCAGATTATGAAATTCTTAGAGATAGAATTAGATTTTAATCTCTTATACAATTTGTAGCCTTATGTCTCTAGTTTACTTCAAATTAAAAATCACTCCATTCGGATAACTACAAAGAAAGTTATGCCTAAAATATCAAAGCATATGCAAGCTGCCAGGAAACTTTTGGCTGGCCGCGGCGGACTTATAAAAGTTTGCCTCAGTGAGCTAAAGAGTTGGTCGCGGCGATCCTCACTGGTCATCTTCTTCCTCTCTTCCATTCTTTTCCCAGATTTTCTCACTTCCCTCTTATTCAATGAACACATAACACACTTAAACCAATTTTTCTACTTCCATTTCAGCCCATCACAACTCAAACAAATCACATCTATATTTAAACACTAAAAACCGATGCATGCACGAGAAATCCTATTTAACTTTCTCTCTCTACTTTCATCTGCTGCATTACATTTCACTTTTTTACTCTTTCCTTTCATCAGAAACTCTATACCACGATTTCATCAAATCTTCATTTCATAACATTAAACTCATCTCTATAAACACTTCATATATACATGCATGAACAGTACAACCATATAAACAAAACAGAGTATATAAACTCATTGATTTTCCTAAACTTCTATATCATTTCCATTTTCTCAGTCCAATTCAAACATTATCAAGATAACATTTACAAAACTATAAAGCTTAAAAATTAACTTACGTAAGTTAGCTAAATTCCTATCAGTGAGACTGAAGAGTTGGGTTTCGGAGGATGGGCAAGGAGAACTACAAGAATAGGTAGACACAACATCAGTTGGGTTGAAATATTTGCATGCAAATGATGACACTAATGTAAGAGTGAAACCAGTACTTTGGTGATTTTTCAAAGAACACCAATATAACCCGAAGAACAATGATGCTTCTGTGATTTTTCCTCTCCAGCACAAGTACTCACGTGTGTTACTACCATGTGTATAGCTACCAACTTGACATATGGCTCATTTCATGTGAGCCATTTTTCATGCACATAAGGTGTTACATGTTATTAAGCCATTGGTCTTTTTGTCTCATATTTTTCTTACTCCAAAAATACCCCAAATTTTCAGAAATTTTCTAAAATTCACCGAAAATTCCAAAATACCTGAAATACTCCAAACTGACCAAATCACCATTCTCACCTTAATCAAAATTCTAAAACCAACTACACTCGGAATTGTCATGAATGCATGCACAAAAATTGTATAGGTCCAAAATGCTTATGCACAAATAAGCAAAAATTCAAAGATGCAAAGCATAAAATGTACAGAATTTCCTTAATATTCTAACCCCTAGTATGGGGTGTTACACAACGACTGCTCTGTCCCATTATTGATCGAGCTTGTCACAGAAGGAAGACGATAGGAACACACTGCCTCCGACTTCCTGGGTGATGTCGCCATCCACCACCTCAATGTGGTCTTCTTCAGGCCAGGCCAACGCTTCGGAGGTAGCGGCCGACGATGGTCTGGCAACGGCTACACTTTACGAGATTTTGGGTCCAGGAGTAACCTCCTCGTCCCTTTTCCGGATACGTCCCTTCTTAGGAGGGTGCCCCTCCAACTCGGGATTGGCCATGCAACGCCTTATCCTAGATTATAGCTTTTGGATTATCCGAGCTCGTTCGATAGCTACTCGTGTTTTTCCGGACCCGAGTCTTCCCCGTGGTACCCTAATGGGCTGGGCTAAGCCCCCAGAGGGATGGATCAAACTCAATACCGATAGCACTGCCAGCGCTAAGTCCCTCTGGATCGCAGCTGGGGGACTTCTGCAAATTAGCCTCAACCATTGGTATGGCGGCTTTCTTCAGCATATTGGACGGGTACGCCCCTAGAGACAAAATTGTGGGGGGTCCACACTAGGCTCAGTCTGGCGTGGGATAGCAGCTATCGTCACGTGGTTGTAGAGGTGGACTCACTGGAGGTAATCAATGTCCTCTCCCCTTCCACTAACGATTTGACTGACATCTCTCCTTTGTTGACAGGTCTCCGGGAGTAGCTCTGTCGCCCGTGGGAGGTCCGTTTCCAGCATATCTATCGCGAGGGTAATCGGTGTGCCGATCTTCTAGTCTCCTTAGTGGCTGCATCTCGGCCAGGGCTTCAGTCCTTATAAGATCCGCCGTCGTGTCTTCGCGACGCTTTACTTCATGATGCGACTGGGGTGTCCCACTCCCGCGGCCTGCGTGCCGACGTTTCCGGCAATGTGCCGTTGTTAGTAGCTTTTTAATGTTTTAGTTTTCCTTGTTTAAAATATTAAAAAAAAAACGATTCCATTTTCATTTGAACTGTGATTCCTCCAAATAAACATTCATCAAAGCATGGCAAATTAATATTTACTAAGTTTCGAGCCAAAATCAATAAAATAAACCCTATTTAATCACGTATGATTTAGTATATTTAAATTTAAGTTTAGTTTAGATTTAAATTTGATAATTTTTTATTCAATTAATGATGATAATTTAGTTAAATCTAACACATATTAAAATTAAGGAATCAAATCAAATTAGTATATTTAAATTCAATCAAACTCTACATTCAGACATCATTATACTCATTTTTTAGTCCTAAACAATTCAATTAAAACTTAATCCATTACCGATTCTAGCTATCACAATCAAATAAGAATCAAACAAATTATCTGTTTGTTGGCACATCACAACCAGCAAATCTATTCAACATCTTATATAAGGAGTACCAAAAGAGAGGAGGAAAGAATTATTAACGCTGACATGTGTATAACCATTTAAAAAATGAACTAACGTAGATCGCTTACCTAGAAATGGTTTAATAATTAATAAATTGACAAATGGAGAAATGGGGATTGTTTACTTGACTTGATTGATTCGGAGCATATAGGATAAGACTCGATGAGTCGTTTGACCTAATGCCCCTTTTGCTCATGTCATCAAACCGAATTCATTGAAAAGAACATTAATATAGATGTTGGAAATAAGAGTTTTAACGGACATTTATTGCATGTAGGAAGTTGAAATGGCATCTAAGCTGTTTGTTGGGGGATTACTTTCTTGGTTACAAATTTAGATTCGATTCAAGTTAATCTAATTGAAAATTAATAAAAATTCAAGTTGACAAATTTGGTAAATTACAGAATTAGTCTAAAAACATTGTCACCAACAGCATGAAAAAGAGACAAAGTCTTATTTAAATGCCGTAGTTAGTCTTGAAATTAAGCAAGCACTAAATATAGATACGTGGAGCCTTGTGTGCATTCCTTAAATCTTCTAAGTTCTAACCACTACAACCAAATTGCTCCTGAACGTTGTCGACTGCAAAGATTAATCATCATAAATTAATTAAAAATAATTAAGATAGAGAGTAGGTGTGTATATATATAAACACACGCACACACAAAGGCCTCTTAATTAGTTTCATACGACAGTGCTCCGCTTGAAAAGATGGTG
This sequence comes from Erythroxylum foetidum, assembly GCA_026546835.1. NCBI lineage: Eukaryota > Viridiplantae > Streptophyta > Magnoliopsida > Malpighiales > Erythroxylaceae > Erythroxylum > Erythroxylum foetidum. The sequence goes on from JANZLF010000002.1 coordinate 2,720,844, forward strand.
TTGGGTCTTAGACCTCAAAAGATTGTGAAGGCCATAGCTTCAAAAGCTTTGGTGATTAGGATCAACTTGGTCTTCCTTGCTTTTCCCATTTTCATGTTTGTGTCTCTTATTCTACGTTGGCCGTCTTCTTCAGTCCATATCGATAATGCAGGGCCGCTTGCTAGGTGTTCATTGCGCGAGTGCCATCACAAGGTAAGGTGAGCTTTATAGTATAGTCAATCGTTGTTTATACCGGTGTTCTGAGTTTCTTAAAGTATAATCAGGATTCGATTAAAAGCGATTCGGTTGAATTTCTTGTAGGCTGAAAGTGGGGTGAAGATGAAGGCGGTCTTGGATGAGAGTAACGTACATGTTTCGAAGCAGAAGGGTTTTAGTCTGACTAAGATTGAGGTACCAAGCTTCGTTGGTGACATGGGAAAAAGATTGAAGATCGGTATGGTCAATATGGACGTAGATGAAGATAGTGATTGGGAAATCCATGGAGAGACTGTACCAATCCACTTTGAGCGAGTCCCGAAACTTTTGAAATGGGAAGATTTGTTTCCTGAATGGATCGACGAGGAAGAAAAGAACAAAGTACCGTCATGTCCTGAGATACCGATGCCTGACTTTAAAATTTATGGTAAGATGGACATGATAGTGGCAAAACTACCATGCAAGTACCCTGAGGAAGGTTGGAACAGAGAGGTGTTCAGGCTTCAAGTTCATCTTATAGCTGCAAAATTGGCAGTGGAAAATGGAAAGAGAGATTGGAAGCTGAGGACTAAAGTTTTATTATGGAGTAAGTGTCGGCCGATGATGGAGTTGTTTAGATGCGATGATTTGGTGAGACGAGAAGGTGAATGGTGGTTGTTTGAACCTGAAGCTGCGAGACTGGAACACAAGATTTCATTGCCTGTTGGGTCTTGCAAGTTGTCTTTGCCTATCTGGTCACGAGGTATGTACGTACATCAAAACATAGTTTAAGTTTCAAAAGATGAAATGGTCAACAACATAATTATCGTAAACAAATTTGGGTTACACAGATATAGACTTACCAACAACTCCCGAGGAAAAAATTGAGTCCTTCATGACGAAGCTAAGTTGGTGATTAGGCTTTGTAGACTCCAAAATTTCTTATTTTGTATTAGTTGGGGATGAAACAATCAACCGGATAATAAACAGTGTCCCAACGTTGGATTCGACCAGGTCTGGTTTCTTAACATCATAGAAGTGGAGAACTTAGATTACCATGATCAATATAGATACATATGAACTTCCCCTCATCTTAACATGGGTGCTAATTTAACATTTATTTCACTTCGCAGGAATTAACGAAGTCAGCGATCTTTCAGAACATCAAAGCACTACAAGGACAGCCAAACGAGAAGCTTATGTCACTGTCCTCCACTCCTCAGAATCCTACGTTTGTGGTGCCATAACCCTTGCACAAAGCCTCCTACGAACAAGAACCAAGCGTGATCTTGTTCTTCTCATAGACAAGTCCATCTCACGACCTAAACGTGACGCTCTCGTTGCAGCTGGTTGGGAGATCAGACTCATCAAGAGGATTCGGAACCCCAGAGCCCAAAAAAAAGCCTACAACGAGTACAACTACAGCAAGTTCAGGCTGTGGCAGCTCACAGACTATGACAAAATCGTTTTTATAGATTCAGACATCTTGGTCTTACGTAATCTTGATCTGCTGTTTCGCTTTCCTCAGATGTCAGCCACAGGCAACGATATGTGGATGTTCAACTCTGGAATCATGATCATTGAGCCCTCAAATTGCACGTTCAAGGCTTTGATGGATGGACTTGACGACGTTGTTTCATACAATGGTGGCGATCAGGGTTTCCTTAATGAAGTTTTTGTTTGGTGGCATAGGTTATCGAGTAGGGTGAACTTTCTGAAGAATTTCTGGGCCAACACTACAGCAGAAGCTACCGTCAAGAACGGATTGATGGGAGCTGACCCTCCAAAACTTTACGCAATACACTATCTGGGGTTAAAGCCTTGGCATTGTTATAGAGATTACGATTGTAACTGGAATAGAGTGGACCACCACGTTTATGCCAGTAATGTAGCTCATGAGAGGTGGTGGAAGTTTCATGACTCCATGGATGAGAAGCTCCAGAAGTTTTGCGTGTTAACAAAGAAAAGGAGGCTGCGATTGGACTTTGACAGAAAGTTAGCAAGAAACATGAGTTTCCGTGACGAACATGGGAAAATAAAAGTCAAAGATCCAAGGCGGACCCAAAAAGCACCCCCTAAGTTTCTTCAGCAACGAGCACTATTCTCTGGACCCAGATGCTCTGTCTCCCTTCCTCTGGCTCAACCCTGACCTCTTTCCATCCTAGCCATCCATTTATATGGGAACCACATGAATAGATGGCTAGAATGGGAGGAGGCTAGGTTGGGCCAGGGGAGGGGCACCGAGGATCCCCAAGTTTCTGTTTCTTGGTCATTAATTATCATCAAAGAAAGTGATAATTTAATGATGGGGTCCAACGAACAGTGAAGGGAAAAAAGTTTGGTTTGGCAAATCCTGTTTAGGTGTAACAAGCTATCCGATAAGCCAAGAGAAACACGATATAAAACTGTGTCGTTTGGGGGAGGGTATAATGGTCACGTGATTCTTTTCTATTTTAATAAATTCACATTTCATTTATTTTATTCACATGAAACGTGGTCGAGACCGAGTGGTGGCGGCGGCTCACATTTAACGGACATATCACAAAAATAGACAAAGCCCACTTCCCCTTCAATGGGGACTCACTGTCCATTTCAGTTTTTTACCGTTTTGTCTGTTCAAACCAAGGGCTATTTCAGTATTTTTCATTACATTTCTGGTGCGTGGATAATAAAAATTATTATCTAAAAATAGAAATAAAATATTTTTTTAAAAAAAAAACAAAATTCTGTCGTAGAAAGAAAAAGGAGAACCATTAAAAACACCTCATTATAATTATTGCTTTCTAAAAAGGGGTACAGTTAAATAATTTCCACCTCCATATAAAGTTTTATTTTAAGCCAAAAAAGAAAAAAAGTGAATCCAAAGTGAAGGGAAGGGAAGGGACGAGGTAAGGCTCTGCTCTGCTGCAGTGCAGTCCATGCACGTGTTCCCTCCCTCTCTCTCTCTCTCTCTCGCTCTCTATTTTTCTCTATTCCTATTTTTAGTTCAAAGTCTAAATTTTTCATTTATTCATATCCATTCCCAATTTTTGTTTTTGTTCTCTCAATTTCACCACCTCTTTTGCTTTTCAAATTCTCTTTCGTTTTCTGGAATCTCCTGGTAACCTTTCTCTCTGTCTAGTTCTCTTTCTTTTGGCCTTCTGAAGCTTGGAGAAGTCCTTTATTCTTTTCATTGTTGAGATTTTGATTGGTTGGTCCTGTTTTTAATATGCAGCTTTCTTGTAGTTTGAAATTCCAGTTATGGTGTGGGAGCTCGATAGATAAATAGAAAGTAGGTTGACTTGTTTAATGTGTAAGTTGTTTTTGTAGTTTTTTTTTTCCTAATTGAATCTCAGTTAAATTTGTTGAGTTCCTTATAGTTTAACGTTATTGGCTTGTGTTCAAGTGTGCTTATAGGTTTATACAAGTTGCTTGACTCAATTTTCCCAATTATCCGTCGTTTTTAATTCCAGATTATCGTTCAGGTGGAAGTTGTCATTGAATCCTTTCAACCATTCTAGCTGTGGGTTCTTTTTTTTCTTTTCCTTTTGAATATCAAGGAATTAAATTCGGATTCGGGAAATTTGTGAAATATAACAAGGAACTGGAATTGAAGAAAAAAGTGATGACAAGGGTAGAACAGTGGAAGATGGCATAGATTCTTGGTCCTCTGTCGTTGAAATTAGAAGCTTACATGATAAAATGTTTCTGCTTTCAATTTCTGGGTTTCATGTGTTAACATAATTGGGACATGAAATATTCATGCATTTAGCTGATAACATGTTCTCTAATCCTTAGTAATGCCTAGGTAGAGAAATGTTGTGGTAAATTATCATTTCATGTGGGCCTGTGATCTTGATGTTTAACTTGTTTCTGATACTACTTATTCTGGTTCTGATAATTATTGTTGTTTATTGTTTTTTTTTTTTGTTGTATTTCAGTCGCCATTGAGCTAGCCTTATTACTGTTTTCTTCTAATGGAGGATGCGAAAAATACCGAGGCCATACCTCCGCTAGAGTCTACTTCATCCTCTGTACATGATGATCATTCTCCCAGTAAAGCTTCAGCAAGCCCTATCACTAATGGAAATGCAGAATTGGATAGTCTTTTGTCCTTGAACGATGATTCTGAATCTGTGGCTGTTCAAGGCTCTTCTCATAACATTGTTGTAGGCAAAGATGATGTGCTTACAGCGGAAACTTTGGACCACCACGATACGCTTTCACCATGTAATTTAATTTCATCTTCCACAGGTGATGAAATAGAGAAAGGCCAAATCTTTCCAACAAATAACCCCGTTTTGACTCCATTGGCTGATGTGGTAGATCAAGTTCAATGTTTTCCTCCAGACAACTTAATTTCAAATTTAACAGTTGATGAAGAAGAAAAAGGTCAAACTCTTCCTGTGAGCGATGAAGCAGAGAAAGGCCATCAAAGTCAAATAAGTGCAGACCCAAAAACTGAAGCAGTACTTATTTTATCTGATAGAGTAGAGCCTGATTATCCCATGCAAGGTATAAAAATATCCTCTAATGGAGTACATGACGAGGGTAAAACTGAGGCCACACAAAGCTTCTCTCACGAATGTCAATTTCAAGCAGAGACTGATGCCTTACCCTTGTCTTCTGATATGCAACTGTCCCAGGATTCCTCTTCAATTGCCAACCTCTCTGTTCATATCGATGATGCCATACCAGCTGATTCCTATCCCAAGGTAAGAGTGCAAGGTGCAGAGCGCACTTTACCCCCTTTAAAGGTCAGGGTGGATCCAGATGAATTTTCACCACCACATGCCAAAGTTGATAGTCCAATTTCTGAAACACTTACTTCTGTTGATTCTCCTAGTAAGTTGGGTGAGATGAGTAGAGGTCTTATTGATACAGCTGCACCTTTCGAATCTGTTAAAGAAGCTGTTTCCAAGTTTGGGGGAATTGTTGATTGGAAGGCCCATAAAATTGAAACTGTAGAGGTACAGAAGATATTAAGTTTTCATTAAGCATTGCATTCCTATTTCATTTTTCTTGATTAAAGTGACCACAATTTCATTGACCAATAAGCAATTGTTTTGACAAGAAGCATGGGCCGACTTCTGTAGTTCATTCGTTTGCATAATATTGTGTGAGAATGCTGCTTTGAATTACTGTGTCCTGTGTCATTGGTGCATTTACTCTCATACCTCTAACAGTTTGTTTTCATGGTGTTGCCTTGCATCTTTGTATATCCTTGAACTGCAGTTTTAGAGAGCTTAGGATATTGGGTTCAGGACCTAAGCGTTGATCTATTGTAACTAAAGAGGCTGTAATGATTTTCTTGTTAATGGTGTTGGACCATCTTCTGTTTCAGGGGAGCGCGAGATTCTTTATTTATCTGAACTTGTGAAGCAACTTGTTTTCAAGACATTCTTGGGATTAATGTTTGTAATTTCAAGAAAAAGTTATATCTGTTGTTGAATCATTTTCATATTTTCTGTTACTCTTGAATTGTTTCTTTTATTTTTGCTTTCCTCCATGAACTAAAACAAGGAGCAAAGTTATGCCTTTTGGGTAATTTCTTATGCAAGTGCAATTTTGCTACATATTTGCACCGTGTTTTTTCAAGTGTAGAAGGTTTTTTTTTTTTCCTTCCTTTTAACATGAGTGGATATGTAATTTCTCTTTACCTGATCTACTCTCGGGATCGCTTGATTGTCACCCATCTGTAGTGTAAAGTGACGTTTGTGCTTCTTACTTTACAGAGGAAGAAGCTTATAGAACAAGAACTAGATAAATTGCAGGAGGAGATGCCTGACTATAGGAAACGATCAGAGGCTGCAGAAGAGGAAAAAGTAAAGGTCCTTAAGGAGCTAGATAGCACCAAGAGACTTATTGAAGAGCTAAAGCTCAACCTAGAGAGAGCAAAAACTGAAGAGCATCAAGCAAAACAAGATTCTGAACTTGCCCAGCTCAGAGTGGAAGAGCTTGAGCAAGGGATTGCTGATGAGGCTAGTGTTGCAGCAAAGGCACAGCTTGAGGTTGCCAAAGCTAGACATTCAACTGCTGTTTCAGAGCTGAAGTCTGTTAATGAAGAGTTGGAAGCACTGCGCAAGGAATATGCCTCTTTAATCACTGAGAAAGAGGAAGCTGTAAGAAAGGCTGAAGAGGCAGTGTCTGCATCCAAGGATGTTGAGAAGACGGTGGAGGAACTTACCATTGAATTGATTGCTACCAAGGAGTCCTTAGAGTCTGCACATGCTGCACATCTAGAGGCAGAGGAACAAAGAATAGGAGCAGCTATGGCGAGGGATCAGGACCTACTATATTGGGAGAAACAGTTAAAGCAGGCAGAAGAAGAGCTAGAGAAACTTAACCAGCAAATTCTTGTGTCAAAAGATCTTAAATCAAAATTAGATACTGCTTCATCCTTTCTATCTGATCTGAAAGCTGAATTAGCAGCTTATATGGAGTCCAAATTAAACGAGGAAACTGACGAAGAAAGAAAGACAAAATTTAAGCAAGATGAACCGGAGAAACAAAATCATACCGACATTCAAGCTGCCATTGCTTCAGCAAAGAAGGAACTAGAAGAAGTTAAGCTCAACATTGAGAAAGCAACCACTGAAGTGAGTATCTTGAAAGTGGCTGCCACATCATTGCAGTCAGAGCTTGAAAATGAAAAATCTTCTCTTGTCGCCATTAAGCAGAGAGAAGGAATGGCATCAGTTGCAGTTGCTTCAATTGAAGCTGAGATTGAGAAGACTAGGTCTGAAATTGCTCTTGCCCAAATGAAGGAGAAAGAAGCCAGAGAGAAAATATCTGAGCTACCCAAGCAACTGCAGCAAGCAGCACAAGCTGCTGATGAGGCCAGGGTACTTGCGCAAATGGCTCAAGATGAGCTGCGCAAAGCAAAGGAAGAAGCTGAACAAGCAAAGGCAGGGGTTAATACAATCGAAAGCAGGCTACTTGCAACTCAAAAGGAAATAGAGGCAGCTAAGGCTTCTGAAAATTTAGCTATAGGCGCTATTAAAGCCTTGCAAGAGAGTGAATCAGCTCAAAAAGCTAATGATAAAAGTTCAGCTCCTGGAATAACAGTGTCACTAGAAGAGTACTATGAGCTCAGCAAGCGTACCCATGACGCAGAGGAGCGGGCCAACATGAGGGTAGCTGCTGCTATTGCTCAAATTGAGGCAGCAAAGGATTCTGAGTCCAAAACGATGGAGAGGCTGGAAGAAGTGAACCGAGAAATGGCGGCAAGAAAGGAATCATTAAGAGCTGCAATGGACAAGGCTGAAAAGGCCAAGGAAGGGAAACTTGGCGTAGAACAAGAGTTGAGAACATGGAGGGCTGAACATGAGCAACGAAGGAAGGTTGGTGAATCAGTTCAAGGAGTTGCAAATCAAAGGCCAAGCTTTGAGGATGGAAAGGGAGAGCCGACTCAGGATGTGTTGAGCCAATATTCACCAAGCTCAAAAGCATACGAACATGGAAGTAACGCTGTAGTTGAGGCAGCACCTGAAGTGAAGGGTCACAAGAAGAAGAAGAAACTATTCTTCCCTCGGTTTTTCATGTTTCTGGGAAGGAGGAAGACACACAAGTCTGGTTGACACGGGGAAAACAAACCAGAATGAGCTGCCTTTCATTGTGGTGAATTTCATATTTCCCCATACTCTCACATTGCTGGAAACGAGCAGAGGTGTGTTATTAGTTGAATGTAAATGTTGGTGATTATTTAATGTATCATAAATTGATAAGATTATAGTTTTGGTCGCTAAGAGGATTTGCAAACAATCTGATGTAAAGATGCCTTCGGGTTTGGGAATGCTATGATGAGTTGGTTGTGGCAAGATGAACAATGTAAAGGCTTACCAAATATTTTCTTCCATTCTATATATTTGACTTTACAAGCCATGGAAGATTGGTGAAATTGAACTTTAGAGTCTTAAACAGTACAGCAGAGAACTTAAAAAGGAGTCATCACGCCAACAACTAAATTGACAACAGTCTAAAGTACAGTTTAGATTCCTTAACAAAACATTGGGAACTTCAATGGTCATGCGTGGGCTAACATTCAGCGAGTCACTGCCTGCTGGATATACTGAAGGAGCTGACTTTCATAGGGGTGGCGATCACCAGAGGTGCCTCAGGGGAATCACCGACAGAAAACTTGTCATGCATGAAACGACTGTCAACTATCGAGTCATCTCTAAGGACTATCTTATAGCAATAGCAACTTTTTAGACCCTCTTGATTACGATAGCACTCGTGAGAACCGTTCTTCACCTGCTGGAAGTTCCATATGACACTAAATTTGCCCACTGTTGCAACCAAATGGCGCTCCTGCTTCCCATTCTCAGTGACCTAAGTAATTGTAACATGCAGATAAAGTTTCTGATCCTCAATAGTTACCGAAAAATTCAGAAAACTAACACCAGAAAAGAATGAACAAATTTTATTCTGCAGATTTTGGATAGAAGGTGAGCTCAATAGCACTATATTAATGAAGATTCAAAAATGAATTGCAATAGATTTGAGAAAAGGTATTACTTCAACTACTAAGACTCCATAGGCATGCCACACTGGCACTATAGTAGATATAAACCATTAATCTCACATTCAAGTAGCAAATAAAACAGCACAACTGGTACTTGTTTGTCACTCAAAGAACTGTGCCCAAAAAAAAAGATCTGGGATGTGAACGATTCCTTACTGATTCAAAACATTTTAAGATAGGTTCATATGTAAAAAACTGTTTAATGTGAACTCACCAGCAAAGTGGTTCCTAACTTGATATGAAAACTATCTCAATTGAAAGTCCAAGAGCCGCATAAAAAGCTAGAAAACTACCCATAAAACCTTTTACCTTAGACATGCACCTGCATATAAACCCAAAAACTGAAGATTTTAATACCTATTACATGTACCAAAGGGGCACAAAAGATAACTTTTTGGTTCAACAATAACCAACACAGAGATCACATATTAAGAATTTGAGAGAGGTCTTAAGTTCTAGGATTATGATGTGAAACAGTTTACGTATTGACAATAAAATAGGAAATAAAGAATTATGTAACGATTACTCTCATCAATGACTTCCAGGTAAATGGCCACGAAGCTATAAATGCACCGCCCAAGTATTTCGAGAAGAAATTTGGACAGGTTAAAGAATCAGTATCTGCAACTCATCCAACAAACAGTTAACGTATGCTTACCCAAGAAAACTGAGCATTACGAAATTTGTTATCAACTCCAGCAGAATGCGCATCTAGTGGCATTAGTTTCAACAATCTTGGGGCTGCAATCCTATTCCCCATCCGACCGTTGAAACCGGTCTTTGTCTTGCCATCTTTGCCTGTGAAAAGAGTACAAATTAGGATCAGGTAAGTATCAGTCGTACCCAGAATCCACTTCCCATCAAATGTAACATCAACGTGAGTGATTGGTGATCCCAGCCCAGGGAAAGCCGTCTTTGCCTGCCTCATGGAATTACTTGAGTACAGACGAATCTTTCCGTCAAGAGATCCAACAACAATTGATCCATCACCAGTGGTTGCAAAGCACTGAAAATTAGTCCCTCTGGAGAACTGATGCCCTTGAGCCCAATTCAGAACCGGGCCATCAGAATTTGCAAGATTCTGAACAATCCCATTCCGGTCACGCATGTCCCACCTACACAGCCTATTATCATCCAGTCCCAAGAACGTCGATCCAGAGGGATCCAACTGGGCTCCCTTGCTATCATTCGCAATGTCCCTCATCGTAATGTCAGTTCCATCCTTGGCAAACTTCCACTCTGAAACAATCTTGCCAGTCTCAATATCAAGCTGATGTAATCCAGTAGTATGTGGTTTCCCTTCATTCAATGGACTCATAAGCAACATATTAGTCTCAGCTCGCATAAGAAGCGCCTTTTTCGGAGTGGAATGCACCAAACTGGAACGATTGCGATGATCCCCACTTCCGTAGTTAACATAAACACCTTTCCCATGAATTCCATGGCTGAAATTCTTGACAACCTGAATCCCAGAATCACCCACCAAGAAACTGTTATCCAATGCACCCAAGGCCAAGCTTTGAATCCCTCCATTGGCCGCCTCTTCAAACTCCTCTCTCAAATCTTGATTTGCCCTCACTGGAGTAGCTGACTGAGGGCTTTTCAACAAAGCATCATCTGCATCCTCCCACATAGAATCATCGGCTTCTTCGGGATTAGCCCACCCAATAAAATCTTTTCCATAAATCTTAACCTTGTTTGCTTCATTGAACTCAAACCCATGAGTATTCTCAAACAAACAATCGTTATACTTACTCACAAAAGTTCTATAATCCTCATCGTTAAAGAACTTCATAGCCCAAACACCTTGTGCAACAAAATCAACACGACGCTGCTCCTTAAACGTTATCAATTGCAACTCAACAGAAACTTTAGCCCTAACTTTATTGCTAACCTTCAAGACCCACCAAGATTCTCCCTCAGATTCCGACTCCGACTCTTCATCTTCATCGTCCTCTTGATTTTGACCGCCGATCTTCGACGTCTTCACAAAGGAGTAAGAAGCGAGCTTCTCAGACGTGACCCATTTGGCTTTCGGGGTGTTCCCTCCAATGTGAAGATAGAGCTTAACTGCATTTCTCAGGTTAGGGGTTTGCTGTACCGTTGCAGTGGATCGGTATTTCAATTGGAGAGCTTTGAGCCTAGCTTCGACTTCGTCCAATGAAGAAGGAGTTTTGGATCTTCGTTCGGAGGCTGACCCTCTCTCTGGAGTTTCGTCGCTTGCCTCCTGGTAGCTGTCTTCTTCTTCTTCTTCTTCTTCAGTTCCATTTTCGTGCTCTGAGTCAGAGTCCGATAACTCCAGATCTTCACGACTGTGAGCGCCTCCCATTTTCCCCTTCTCTTATTCTAGTCTCTGCTTCGTGGGATTCCGGAGAAAGTAAGATTCGGGAAGCGAGAAAAACCAGATCGATAAGCGCCAAAGTTCGAAATTTGAAATTTGGAGTTTTGGTTACTTTCTTGTCGAGGGTTTGGAGTGAAACAAAGAAAGTGCGATGAGTGAAAGGCAGATTGCCGGCTAATAACGGTTATTAATGATCTAAGCTTAGTGTTTTGGTCCCTGATTTGATTTAACTAAATTTTAATTTTAATTTTTTAAAAATTAAAATTTTAAATAAATATTAAATTTATATTATAAACATGTTAATTTTGGTCAGTCCAGTTCGACCCAAATTTTGGCCCGAGATGACCGGGCTATGAATGAGTTATAAGTTAAAAACTTAAAATTAATCGGCCTGATCGGATCACAGACAGATCAGGCCGGGCCGCAATCGTAAGCGAGATTGGGCAAGCACAGGTCAACTTATAGCCCAACAAGTTATTTCTACCACGAGTTCAAAACTTGAAATGACTTAACTTGCCACAATCTGCTATGCTTACCCGCAAGATGGATATTTGTTTCCATTGAACGTACTTTATTATAATTTTGGATTCCTTTCATCTAATGTAGATGAAGTCACTTGTATTTGGCTAACTCCTGAACACCCATCACCTCCAGTGTCCCTCATCATCTCCCTAACTCTCACAACATCGTCCCATCTCATTGTGACTGCATAAAGATTTGACATTAATACATAAATACCACCATTTTTGTGATCCAACAAATACAGTTTCTTGGCCAAGCACTCCCCAAGTTTGACCTCTTGGTGGATGCAACAGGCACTAAGCAAAGCACCCCACACAGCAGAATCTGGTTCGGTCTCCATGTTTCTGATAAAAGTTATGGCTTCCTCGAACAAACTCGCACGGCCTAGGAGACCAACCACGCATGCACAGTGTTGCAGGCTGGGTGAAATACCAAATTCTTGTGTCATGATCTGGAAATACCTTCTGCCTTCATCAACAAGACCGGCATGAGTACAAGCAGCTAGAATTCCCAAGAAAGTGATATCATCAGGCTGCAGACCTTGATCTCGCATGGCAGAGTAACAACTCAGAGCTTTGTGTTCAAAGCCATACCAACTATAGCCTGAAAGCATTGTATTCCACGTAGCTAGACATGGTTTCTGGATGCTCTTGAACACTCTTTCTGCGTGCACTATACTTCCACAGTTAGCATACATGTCTACAAGAGCAGTTCCAACAAAATCTTCGATTCCCATATTGCTTCTTAGAATATAACTGTGAACTTTCTCTCCAAACTGCAAGTTCCCTAGTTGGGAACAACTGCACAGTAAACTAGCAACAGTGATGTTATCTGGATTGCGTCCAGAGATTTTCATCTGACAAAATACCTGCAGAGCATCACTCGCCCTTCCAGCTTGTACACAACCAGATATCACTGAGTTCCAACTGATCAATGGCTTCTCAGGCATCAGATAAAACAGAGAGAATACAGCTTCCAAGTCTTTAAAACTGGCATACATGCTTATTAGCCCATTTGTGACCAGAGTATAGATGTCCAACCCACTCCTTAACGCATAACCATGGAAACAATGTCCAAAGTCCAAGTACATAGGATCTCTGATCCCATGAAAGATGCTAACCATAGCAACAGAATCCAGTTTCATATCCATCTGCTGAATTCGAGCAAAACACTCTGCCACCATAGTCATTTTCCCGGTCTCAGCATAGCTTGAAAGGATCGCAGTCAGAGAAACCAAATTTTCTTGTGGCATGGACCAGTAAAGTTGTTCTGCTGGCTTCGTATTACCACATTTAGTGTATGCACAAATCAATGAAGTAACTACAGAATCATCATTGACAAGTCCAGTTTTGATTGTATAACAATGGATAAGCTCCGGAATTGCGTTCGCGGAATGAAGACACATTATGGTAATAGGATTCACTTCCACAGATTCCTGAATCATTCGTTTGAACATGAGCATTGCCTCATGAAAGCAGCCGTTATGGTTATATGCGCCAACCATGGTATTCCAAGAAACTGTACTTTTCTCCACCATGTCTTCTTCAAACAAAAGTTCAGCCTCTTCCATGTTCCCAGATTTAGCATACATCGAAGTGAGTGCATTTTTCACTCGAGAATCCAAATCAAGGCCTCTCTTAATTCCCAATCCATGAATAGACTTCCCTTGAAACACCAAATCAGGCCACCCACAAGCTGGAACCAGACCAACCAACGTAGTATGACAAGGGCAAAAACCCTCTCTAAGCATTTGAACAAAAAGCTCCAACGCGTCAAAACTATACCCATTTCGTGAAAAACCATTGACCAAGACATTCCAAGAAACAACATCTCTGTCGCGCATACAATCAAAAACCTTGCATGCACTCTCAATACATACTAATTTCATATACAAGTCAAGGAGCGCGGTATTCACATAGACAAACTGGTTAAGACCCGATTTTACGAGGTGGGTTTGGATTTGATTGACCTCTACTGTCGCATTTGACAATGGAGAAGAAACAGAGGATTTAAGTAGTAGAGAAAAAGTAAGGTCGTTTGGTTTCAAGTGGGATCGCAATAATAGGCGGAGAAAAGCTAACGACGACTTGGGGTTTCTCGCTTCGATTTGGGATTTGATTAGGGAGTGAAAATGGGAGAGACTTGACTTCGATTGCACACATACAGAGGCAGAAAAGCCCATGCTACGATACTATTGGTTCTTTGACCATTCGATTACAGCAACTATACGGCTATTTCGGGGCAATAGTTGTTATCTTGCTGTCTGCCGCAGACTCTGTTGGAATTAGAATCTTAAATGAATCAAAAGACACCTTAAAATGTCAGCAAAGAGACTGTACCAGTACCATGTTTACGCGTACAGGTAAGTCCAGAGTCTCGGGATTCAGGGTCTGAATTATGAGTCGAGTTCATTAGTTCTTGACTTGGACTTTAGGAAACAGACATTTTCTACCCCAAAACATACTAAAACTCTCCTTCATTCTTGAAGTCAAGAACGGGGGAAATACAACAGAAATGATTCAGAAAAGGGAATCTAGAGTTCCACTTTTATTTTACTAGGCACTGTGTAATTTCAAAGTTTGTTCCATACGGCATACTGATTCCCAGAAGCAGCAACCCGGAAGTTTGATGGGATAAGGTTTCCTAGATCCAACTTGGGTCCAATCTTTACAATTATGTTGTCGTTAATTGCTGCTACATATAGGTCAGCATCAGAGGCCAAAATTTTTACTTTACTTGTGGAGCTGATTTGGTAAGTCTTCCTGATCGATGCCAGCTTCCCAATCTGTTCCTTCAGTCCCCAATCAAAGAAGTGATCATAGAACTGTGTGACATAGAAAGTAGAAAAAAGAAAAAGAAAAAACACATTAGGTTACAGATTCAGGTGTTAAAAGGAAACGGGGAAGGAGAAGAAACTTACTATGGAGGGAGTCCCTGGATGGGTTAGAATGTAAGCATATCCTTGCATGACTTTATCTGATGGAAATGGCCACATTTTCTGAGTAGAGCCAGTGTCATGATTGTCAATGAAAGTCACAGCATTATGTGGCAACAGACCTATAAGTCCAGGTGGGTTTCCATTCGAATCTTTCAATCTCCACAACTCTCCTTGCACAGCAGCTTGAAGAATCCCTTTTGTTGTGAAATCAAAAGCTGTGACTGAACCGCCAGCAGCTTGAATCCAATCTCTTAGTGCACCACGATGCGAATCCTGATTATAGACAGGCTTACCGTCTTGTCCATAAGCAAGAGAATCCCATTTTTCTGCAACTGCAAAATCTGGTGAAGTGTTCTCCATATATATCTTGGTTATACTAGGAGCATACCCCTTCACAAAATCGAATCGCCATCCGTTGAACCCAATTTCAGATTTTAACCAATTCATCCAATCTGACAACTCTTTCTGAACTGTTGGATTGAGATGGTCAATGTCAGGGGCAGGTTTAAAATCCTCTCCGGTGTCAGGATTTCCTTGGCCATTAGAGTAGTCAGTGTCTGTGCTGCAAATGAACGAGGGACCCCAATCAAGACGATTATCTGGAGTTCCACCTTCAAATATGGACCATATTCCTCTATCATCTTTCCTCTCAGCAGTTCTATGGTTAATAACAATATCAGCTACAGCTTTAATTCCTCTTTGATGCAAAGAATCAATCAAGGACTTGAGTTCCACTTGGGATCCATACTTGGACGAGTCAAGATCATATAGACGGCCTGGCAAATATCCTGACAGATATTGAAAAAAAAACAGCATTAGTTGAACTCATCTTATCGTCATATATCCCTCCGTTCCAAGCTTCTTCCCATTAAAAAAGGGTTCTCAAACTTGAAGCATCTTTCAATAGAAACACGAAACATGTCACAGAAATTAAACAAATGAACTTGGTTTGAAAGTACCCTGAGGTGCAGCTGATTGAGAAGATGGAGGGAGCCAAACATGAGTAATTCCAGCATTAGCCAAGTCAGGAACGGAGTTCTTCAGGAAATTGTACCATCCGCCTGCTTTGTTACATGACTCCCAGTTGAATCCCTGATACATACCACGAAAAAAAAAAAGATTACATAAACTTGGCAAAATAGGTGTCTGTATATGTGCAGTTTCCAGAGGACTAACTTTTGCATTTCATACCTGAAACAACAATTGAGAATATGTGAACAGAGGCAAGAAGGAGAGGAACAGGAAAGAAAGGAAACAGAAAGAAGCGTAACAATTCATTGTCAATAATTTCTGCTATGCACTGGGAAGGTGTGTGGTACACTTGTCTATTTATAATGGGACGTTTTCTTTTTTGATATTCATGGAAATAATATTTTGTTATGGATAACGAGAGAAACTTGGTATGTCCTGTAAATTTCTTGGTTTCATCGTATCATTGCATTTCATACCCTACTTGGATACAGACAATCTTGACTTCTCTTCGCAGAAAAACGAAGAAAGGGGTCAGCTTTTTATATGGTGTTTTCACATTCCAAAAATTCCCAAGGAAGTTGCGATTGAAGATCGACTGTTCCCTTTTATCCAAGACAAACCTTGTTCCATCACTATCTAACCACGAATTTTGCTGGCACCCACTGAAATTTGTGGCCATGCAGGAATGACATAGGGTTGGTCTTGGATAAAAAGACCAGAAGAATTGGTCCGGAAGTTGCATGTCTGCAATTCCAGGGTAGGAATTTGGATATAGCATGAGAGGTAAAGGTAGAACTGATATAAAGTACCAGGTAAAGAGATCGAAACTGAATTATCTGGGCGATGAAGGATTGATGTTTCCAGTTAAAATTTTTCCCCATATCTCTCATCCAGGGACGTCGCAGTATGAAATGACAGAGTATGAACTATCATCGGATCAAATGTTTGTTACAACGGTTTAGAAAAGGAACAATGATGAATTCATAACTTGTCAAATCCTAACGAGGAACTCGTTAAAGGAATCTGGAGGAATAATTTGCGTTTTCGTGCACTGTTCCAGGAAATGACAATACAAATCGTTACTTCGCTACACTTGGTTGGATGTCGAGAGCTACTGGCGTGTTCCTTACGTCATCCTACGCAAAACATACCGTACAAGTAAAAAACATGACAAGAGAAACTAACGTGCAAGGAAGGTCCTCGATAAATTGCATGAACACTATGGTAAACACAAATTTTACCACATTGAAGGCTTTGTACAGAAGCAACACATGCCGTACAAATACATTACTCTGACCAAGTCTATTTGCTGTTGAGATAATATCAATTTGTATATTGTTATCTACTTGTTAGGATAATTTGAATTCAGATCTTATCCTCTTAACCGTAGGATTCAACTTGTGTAAAATACTGTATTTAATCCCTTGTAAACTTCATCAATACATCTGAATTTTCCAATCAATCGTTTCTTCTATATGGTAATCAGAGCCTCCAGTCTCTAACCGAGCCAAAAAAAACCTGATGCCTTTTTTCCTCTGTCCCAATGACAAATACTACTTCCAACAATGGTGGTGTTGTCAACTCTGACAACCCTAATCCCACCCTCCCGATTGTGCAATTCAATCCAGCATCGCAACTTCCGATCAAACTCACAAGAAGCGTCAACTTTTCAACCTGGAAAGCTCAGGTTTCCATGCTAATGCATGGTCATGACCTCTACGGTCATCTCGACGGCACCAAACCCTCCCCTGATCAAACCACCGGTGCTGCACAAACACCAAACCCGGCCTTTGTTCTCTGGTTCCGCCAAGATCAATTGATCCAGAATGCACTCATGGCCTCCGTTGAGCCAACGATCGCACCAATGATTGCCAATGCTACCTCTGCCCACCGGGTGTGGCAGTCCCTTCACACAACCTATTCCAACAAGTCGCAATCTCGACTATTTAGCCTCCGCGACTAACTCGCCCGACTCACCAAAGACACTCAGTCAATGGCCGACTATCTCAATCGAGTACGAGACCTAGCCGATGAACTAGCCCAAGTCGGAGCGCCTCTAGCCAATGATGAGTTGATTGTTCAGATTCTTCGTGGTCTTGGGATAGATTACCGTGAAATCTCGGCTGCGATTCGTGCACGAGATACAACTATCTCTTACGAAGACTTATATCATAAGTTGCTTGATCATGAGATTTTTCTTCAACATGAAGAATCCAAAAAGCCAGTCGCTACAATCACTACTGCTGTCGCACCAAGCAGCCAAACACTTTCAACCAACGATGCGGTCGCCGTAATCAACAGGGCTGGCGATCAGCTGATCGGCCGGACATTCATCCCACACATTGGCGCAATGGATATAGAAGCAACAACCGGCGTGAGAACAACAACGGTGGCGAAGAAATCCGCTGTCAATTGTGCCGCAAACCGAGCCATGAGGCAAATGTTTGTCGATCCAAGTCTCACAATCACTTCGAAGCAAAGGCAAATTTTGCAATGGGGTACTCGAACACAAACAATTCTTGGCTGCTTGATTCTGGTGCTTCACATCACATGACATCCGAGCCACGAGACATGCTTGAATACTTCGGCACTGATGGTATTATAGTTGGCAATGGTATGAAAATCTCAATCACCCACTCAGGTTCAACTCACTTAATAGCATCGGATAATGCCTTCAAACTTTCGAATACACTTTGTGCACCACAAATTAAACATAATCTAATCTCGGTTTCACAATTTTGCCATAATAATCTCACATCCATTGAATTTTTTCCTCTTTTTTTGTGTGAAGGATCGACAGTCGAGGACACCATTGGTGCACGGACGGAGTAAAGTTGGCTTGTATGAATGGCCTCAACAACAGCACTTATCACCCCAAGCCTTCCTTGTCAACAAACCAATCCCTATCGATGTTTGGCATCATAGATTAGGTCACCCTAATTCACGGACTCTGAATTTCATTTGCAGCAAGTTTTCTTTACCATTTTCCAAACAAGACAAATTTACATCTTGTAATTCGTGTCAATGTAATAAATCGCATCGTTTTCCGTTTAAAGAATTTTCTCTCTCAAGTGATAAACCTTTGCAAATGAAACTAGGGTATCCACTGGCGGATCCAGTAACTAATCCCCTGGCTGGTTGTAGGCACCTCAAAGGATAGGACAACTGGCCCAAGAATTTAAGACTGCTTCATACCTAAAGCCAAGGATTGAACCCCTGACCTTTAGTTAAGGATAGATGAGTCACTTCTACTCATACAAGCTATTTAGGCTTTATTAGATCAACTCTGGACGGTTCATATCTGTTATGTATTTCGAGAACAAAATCGTTGCGTTAATTGATTAGCTTTTCATGCAGCACATTTTAATTTAGGAGTTACTTATTTACAGCCTTAAGAATGTCTCACTATTCTTTTTAAGGATATGTGCGGGGTTTTCATTCCGAGGGCCATTGTTTTGGCTTTACTTTTTTCCGTTATATATAAAAAAAATTGTAATCTGGAAATATAGTGGGGTCATGATAAGGTATCAATTTTCTCAAAAACTACAATAATAGGGCAATGCAAGTACAAGAGCAGTGAAATCCCATTTTGATAAAAGGTAATCAGAGATGAGAATCGGAGAAGAGAAAGTGAGAGTAGAGAAGAGACCAAAAACTGTTTTGGTGAGCCAGAATACAAAATGCTCTTCTAGACTTCTATTATTTACAATTAATTGGACTGTATATACAAAGAGCCTAAAAATATAAAAGACTAACCAACCAATACCTGCTGCTAACTAACATATTAAACAACAAATTACATTTCTTCACTCCCCCTCAAGTTGAGGGTTCATATACATCTTTAACACCCAACTTGGACAAGAGATATCATGCTGCTGTACTCCTAATCCTTTGGTAAGTAAATCTGCAATTTGCTCATTTGTAGAAACATACTGAGTTTGAATTAATCCACACTGAATTTTCTCACGTACAAAGTGACAATCTATTTCGATGTGTTTTGTTATTTCTTGATATACAGGGTTTGCTACAATTTGCAAGGCTGCTTGGCTGTATAACATAACTGGTCTTTTACTCTTAACTCACAGTTCTTCAAGCAATCCTGATAACCATACCAACTCAGCAGTAGTAACGGTCATGCTCCTGTATTCTGCTTCTGTTGAGGATCGGGATATCGTGCTCTGCTTCTTTGAATTCCACGATATCAATGAGTCTCCCAATTTCACAAAAAATCCTGTTATTAACTTTCTAGTCATGGGACAAGATGCCCAGTCAGAATCAAAGTAAGCAGACAATTCCAGATGTCCATTGACTGATAATAAAATTCCTTGCCCTAGATGTTTCTTAACATAATGCACAATTCTGAAAGCCACCTCATAATGTGAAAGTTTCGGCTTCTGCATGAACTGACTCAAGTGTTGTACTCCATGCGCTATATTTGGCCTTTTGTGAGTTAAATACAAGAGTCTCCCTATCAACCTTTGATATAGTGCTACATCTGTCATTTCTTCATCAGCAAGTTTCAACTCTGTGCCTTTATCATATGTCAATTTCTGATTATGCTCCAAAGGTGTGAATGCAGTCTTTGCTCCCCCTAGACTTGCATCTTCAATTAACTCAAGAGCATACTTTCTCTTATTCAAAATAATCCCAGTCTTGGATCGGAGTACTTCAATGCCAAGAAAAATCTTCAAATCTCCCAGATCCTTCATTTTAAAATTCTTATGCAAAATCTGTATCAATTCTTCTATCACCATAACATTACTTCCAGTTATCAACAAATCATCCACATAGATTAGAAGAATAACTATATCGCTTCCTTTCTTTTTAGAAAACAATGAATAATCATGTTTACTTTGAAATATCCATTGGCAACTAAAGCATCACATAACGTCAAATTCCACTGTCTAGAGGCTTGCTTCAAATCATATAGAGATTTGAGCAACCTACATATCATGTGCTCCCCCTAGTTGCCAAATCCCTCAGGAAGTGTCATGTAAACCTCCTCTGATAAATCACCCTGCAAAAAAGCATTATACACATCCATCTTATATAAAGGCCAATGATGCACAGCAGCAAGGGCAATGACAGTTCTAACAGTGACCATTTTGGCCACAAGAGAAAAAGTCTCCTGAAAATCAACTCCTTCTGGTTGTAGCCTTTGGCAACCAACTATGCCTTAAACCGTTCAGCTGTGCCATTAGAGTTGTATTTAACTCGGTACACCCATTTGCAGCCAATGGGGTGTTTATTAGGTGGGAGGGGAACAACCTTCCAAGTGACATTAGCTTCCAAAGCTTGTATTTCCTGTTGCATAGCGTTTACCCAACGCTTGTCTAAAATTGCCTCATGGTAAGATGTGGGTTCAACTATGCTAGAAATGGAATTTGCAAAAAAAAAACTATATGTAAAGGCAAGTGGGAATAAGAAATAGAAGCATGAAGAGGATACTGAGTGGTGATAGCAAGTGAGGAGATGAAGAGGATTTAAGAGGATAAACATAGTTTTGTAACCAACCTGGGGGTCTAGATATTCGGGATGATCTCCTTAAAGGATCAGAAACAGATGGAATGAGTGTAGGAGGAGAAACAGAGGATGCAGGTGGAGGTTGGAGTAAAGCTGGTGGCTCAGGTATAGTCTATGAGGAATAAGGTTCAACTAACGGATGGTTTGGCGGTGGAGGGACAAGCTGTAAGAAATCCGGGTCAAGAATAATATTAGAATCAGGAACATGAAATAAAGGAGAAGGATTGGAGGTAAATTTGAATGGGAATATAGTTTCAAGGAAGACGACATCCCTATTCACAAAAAATTGTTTGATGGAAAGGTTGAAAAGAATATAACCCTTTTGGACAGATGAATAACCCATAAAAATGGAAGGGATGGCTTTAGGTGAAAATTTGTCAACATAGTTAGTGACAGTAGCATAACAAAGACAACCGAAGACTTTAAAATGAGCAAAGGATGGTGGTTTATGATATAAGACTTCATAAGGTGAGATCCAATTAAGAACAAAGGTAGGTAAACGGTTAATGATGTAATAGGCCGTGGAAATACACTCTCCCCAAAATTTAGAAGGCATGTTGGAATGAAATTTAATGGCTCTTGCAACCTTTAAAAGGTGCCTATGCTTTCTCTCAGCGATGCCATTTTGCTAAGGACTATTTGTACAAGAACTCTGGTGAATAATACCAAGAGATGTGAACAAGGTTTGACCTACTTCATTGAAAAATTATGTGCCATTGTCACTTTTGACAATTTGAATAATACCTGAGAATTGGTTTTTGGCTAAGGTAAAGAAACTTTGTAAGGCAAATATGGCATCACTTTTGAGTTTGAGGAGATAAATCCAGGTCATACGGATAAAGTCATCAACAATGGTGAGGAAATACTGGTGCCCACTATGTGTGGAGATCCTATAAGGTCCCCAAAGGTCAATATGTATAAGAGAAAAAGGTTTATCAGCTCTGGTTGGCTAATGGACATATATGACAAGAATGGATATCATCACAATTGTGCAAATTGAAATTTAAATCCGTTATTTTATTCATAATAGAAACAGAAGAATGGCCAAGTCTAACATGCCATGTACAAGGTTGAGCTTTTACATTATTAACAAACAAACAAGAAGAAATACCAGTACAAGATATACTAGCATCAACAACATGAGACATAGGCTTGGATTGACATGACAATAGTTGCAAAATGTAAAGACCAGCTCTCTCTTTACCAATCCCCAGTATCAGTCCACTGCAAAGGTCCTGTAGGATACAAAATTTTGGATAAAAAACGACAAGACAATTTAGGTCTTTGGTCAACTTGGAGACAGAATCAGATTAAAGTGAAAGTATGGTACATAAAGAACATTGGTAATAATGTGAGTAGGTGAAAGGGAATGTGATCCAAAATATGTGAAAGTAGTGGAGTTACCATTGGGCAATTGAACACAAGCCTGTTTAGAAGCACAAGCAACAGTAGAATGCAAGCAATCAAAGTTAAAAGGCATATGATTCCAAGCTCCAATATCAAGTATCCATTCAATAGAGTTAGGCTTATATGAAGAAGTCATACCTGCCATGTAACATTCCATCACCGATGGGAAGGGTAAAATGGTAATTTGGGACGTGTTAGGAGTGTTTAAACCTATCTCGGCACGTTCATGCATCATATGGCCTCTAGATATATATGAATGACAATTTTGCACATGCACATAATTGTACATGCATTCATGCCATTTTCCGGCATATGTGTTTATAAATGTGATTTTTTTGTGAAAAATATGATTTTGTGCTTGAAAATTTAATTGGAGTGAATTTCTGTGCGTTTTACATTTTTAGGAAATTTTAGAAATTTTCTCGGAATACTTTTCCGGACCGAAAAATTGTCAAGTGTCGGTACTAGAAATGACTATCCAATGGCACTAAAATATTAGATACATGATTTTAGGATTTATTACTTGAGCCATTGAATTTTGGAGAGAAATTGGACTAGAAATTATATTGTTGTTGGAAAGGAAACAAAAGAGAGCTTAGAAAGAAGACAAGTGGCAAGTGACACTTGTCACTTGCCTACTATGTCTTAAGACTTAATGGTTTAATGCTTATCTTAAGCTTGCAAGTCTTCCACGACATTCCAAATAGAGAAAGAGTAAAAAGGGGATTTTAAAGGGATTCTTTCTTATCTTCTTCGTGGCTTTTTCTCCTTGCTACTTCGTTGGTCCTCTTCCTTTTGTTACTTGCTATTAACCATTACCTACACAAAAAAGCTCTCATATCCTACTTACTTTCTCTTCTTAAGTGTACAAAAATACAAACCTAAGCCTTGTGATAGTGATGGTCATATGTGATGTTGAGAGGGAGAAAAATTGGAGTAGTTTGAAGATTGAAGATTTGAAGCTTGTTTAGGTAAGAATGAAGTTATAAGTTCTTATTTTGGTAGTTAGAAGCATTTATTGTGATTTAATGTGCATTAATTTCATGAAGCTTATGGTTTGATTGTATGGGTATG